>PYAF01003191.1:1274509-1321645 GCA_007407185.1 Glycine tomentella
TGTGACAACACAAGTGCTATCAACATATCAAAGAATCCAATAATGCATTCAAGAACAAAGCATATTGAGATAAGACATCATTTCCTCAGGGATCAGGTTCAAAAAGGTAACATAAAGGTAGATTTCATTGACACCAATCATCAATTAGCTGATATTTTCACAAAACCACTATCAAGGGATAGATTTTATACACTTAGAAGCATGCTAGGGATTCTTGATGAAAGCAACATTAACTAGCTTTTTTTTTTTGTGGTTTATGTGATGTTTGAATGCCTATGCGTCACATTATGGATATATGTTTGGATCATTGTCAAAAAGCTGCTAAAAAGCTCTGTATCTGATGTATTCACTGTAATAATCGATTACACTACGGGTTAATCGATTAAAATCATTAAAAATCAAATTAGGAACGAAATTAGCACTCTTGTAATCGATTACACAAGAATGGTAATCGATTATTCTTCATATTGTAAGAAAACACCTATCTCTGGAATAATCGATTACATATCGGGATAATCGATTACAATGTTCAAAATTCCAAAACTACAAGCCTGTCTCACTGTAATAATCGATTACATATGAGTTGTAATCGATTACCATCTATACTTGAATTGATGCTCTCTCTGTGATAATCGATTACCACTCGGGATAATCGATTACTTATGACCCTGATACTTGGATAATTGATTCAAGCTTTAAAATAATCAATTATTTAAACAAAGAATCGATTACTGGTCATTTTCAACCTCTGGCTAAGGCTAATATAATCGATTACCTTTGAAATTAATCGATTACCTCGTGTTTTAAAAGAAGCCTTATTGAACTGGAATAATCGATTATATTACGAAATAATCGATTATTCATGCTGTTGTATAAAATCTGACAGGTTTTTATGGAGAATCTAACTGTCCAATCCGTTTTAAAACCAACCCTATGTCATTAAACTGTCACCAACAGCTATAATTTTGAAATTATGGACATTGAGAGTCTGAAGTATGCCTATATATAGTGGATTACAAGCCTTGATTCAATGCACCAATTCTCTTCTTCTCCTCTGCATTTTTCTGCATACTCCCTGTGTCTAAACCGTGTCCAAACCATTCATTCTTATCATGTCTGAACCATCCTCTAAAAGGATTAGGAAACCCAAGAGAAAACCAGGAGAATCATCTTCTAATCCCCCTGTCCCTCAACCTACAAATAGGCTAGATATCTGGTTCTCCTCTGAGACAGATAAAATGAATTACCTTCAGTTCAATGCCACTAAGCCTGTGGCTACTCCCAAGTATATTGAACTAGATTGGTTCATTAGGCAAGGATTCCAATTTCCATCCTTTTTAGAGTCTCAAAGCCTTAGGAGATTCCTAGAGATGAAGGGTACCTTCTACCCTGACTTAGTGAAGGTCTTTTATACTTGTTTGAAGGGTTCTATGCAAGGGGACATGAGGTCCAAAGTGAAAGGAGTGACCATGCACATAACCCCTGACATTTGGGAGACTGTTGGTGGGATAGTTTGTGAGGGAGCCTGTAGATTTGATGAAGATCCTAAGGGCTATAGTAAGATGGATACATATAGGGGTATGCTTCATGATCCTCACATGAGGCTTAGGACAAGGCTTAGCACTGGTCCAATGACTGCTGAGGATAGAATGCTTCATTACTTGATCACCTACATCATCACACCTAGAGCAACCAACCATGCCCAAGCAACTGATGAGGATCTTCAGTTGGTTTATAGGCTAAAGCATCATATTCCCATGAACTGGGCTCTAATTTTTGAGGAAATAATGCTTAAGTCAAAGAGATTAGTGAATTACCCATTTCCCTATCTTGTGTTTGTGTCTAGGCTTATTGATCATTTCAACATTGATGTTGAAAATGAGGTAATTGACAACATTCTCTCCTACAATAGCCAAATTAAGGAGAAACACTTGACCAAGATGGGTATGAGGAAAACCCCAAATGGTTGGGTGATGGCTGCCCAAATTGGAGCTGCTGCACAAGAAGGAGAGATGGTTGCTGATTCAGAGGATGAGGAACAACCACAGCAACAACATTCTGCACAGCAAGCCTTTGCAGATTTTGAATCATTAATGATTCAAAAGACGGACTCTATGCTGAAGCTTCAAGAAGACTTCAAGGCTGAAACCCATGAAGCCTTAGAAGAAATCAGAGAAAGGCTTGATTCAATTGAGGCCAATATGGATGATAAAGCATCTGCTGAATTCTAGGATTTTAGTTTATAGTTTTCCTAGTTTATGTTTGGTTTTTATTTTTTTGTTTGTAATGAACTTTGTTATGTTTTGTTTCCTTTATATTTTGTTTTAAATTTCCTTTATGTACTGCCCCATATATTAATCATATTAATGAAATATGTTATTCCAGTTTTAAATCCGTTGTGCCTATCTTATTTTTGTCTTTTAACAAGCCAAATAGCGGGAGAAATGATTAAGGGGGAGTGGTAACAAATACACTCTGTTTGCCCCTGTTTTTTAGTTCAATTTTTGCCAAAAATTTGATCTAAGTATGTGCTGGAATTTAGGGGGAGTAAAGGTGTATTAAGGAAATCAATTAATTGGTATAGTGCTTAATTGAATAATTCATGAGTACATGTGCTTTAACATTTGATTCTTGGCAAGGTATTGAGAATTTTACAGGTTTATAAAAGCTTGTTCAACAATGGCTTTTCAAATTGATTCCCAAGTATTTGTGCTTAATCAAATTGAAGATTTGGCATGTTTAAAGCCAAAAAGGGGGAGATTGTTGATTCAAGTGAAGCCAAGCATCAATGAACAAAGATCAAAGGCTCAAGTGTTTTGTGCTTTCAACATGCTCAAGGACAAAGTACCAAGAAAAGCTTGAAGATCAATTTGATTAATGTAAAAGGAAGTTTATGATTTGATAATCCAATTGAGCATATCATGCATGAGTCATTCATCTAGGATTGTTAGATTAAAAGGATTAAATAAAGGCAGTTTATAAGTAAGGTTTTCAACTAGCAAAGTTTTTGGAAAAATGAATCATTACTGCATTAATCGATTACAAGCTAATGACATCGATTATTTTGTTCTTCGTGCCTTTAGAAAACAAATCATGATCATTGTAATCAATTACATATCGAATTAATCTATTACTTAGACTTTTATGAGAGATAGAACTCTCTGACTTAATCGATTACAAAAATTGGTAATCGATTACATGTATGCTTAGGAAAACAAAGCCCACTGACTTAATCGATTACACATCGTGATAATCGATTATAAAGTGTATTTAGAAAATCATGCCTGACTGGTTTAATCGATTACTTCACGGAATAATCGATTATATTGTTCATAGCTCAAACCCAGAACTTATTAGGAGCATTTTAATCGATTACAATCTTGGTTTAATCAATTACATATGCGAAATAATCGATTACTGGAGCGGGTTTAATCGATTATTTTCAGTTAGAAAACTGTTCTAAATAGAATCCACTATTCTGAGGGTTGTAACTTTTGAGATTTCGAATTCTGGGAAATCACAAATCGTCTGAGTTACTAAACATTCTTAGGCTTCACAAATTCATATGATTGTTTGATTCAAGAGAGTGAAGCATCATTGTTCATCAAAGCATAAGGAAAGAAATGCAATGAGTTAGTAATCTGTCAATCAACCTATTGAATCATTCATGTGCATAAATTCTTGGATTATCAGGTGATATCTTTCCTTATTCTTTGAAGGTGTAAAACTGTTATTTGAATTTCTGTAAAGATTAGTCTATTGTAAATGGGTTTCTTGCAAGGTTAGAGATAGTGTTTCTCTAAGGACAGCTGAGTAGTGTTCTCAGTGTGGGTTTTGGTCTCTAAGGGTCTAATAGTGTTTTTAGACTTCTGAACTTTATCTAGGGTTGATAAAGAGAGGCTTGTAATTGTTTGTAAGAATATTTTTGCAATAGTGGAACTCTACTCTAGTGTTGAGTGGAAGAACTGGATGTAGCTTCATAGTGTTTGAAGTGAACCAGTATAAAATCTGTGGCTAATCTTTCTTCTCATCCATTCATCTCTTAATTGCTTTGTTTGTGAATCAATCTCATTGCACAAAAAGTTATACTCTGTTTTCTATTCTTCTTGAAAAAGGAATTTGATTGAATATTGATTCTTGGTTTTGAAACAATTTTTAAAGTGATAAAGATCCTGTGAAAAACTCTGATTTAAAATTTTAATTTACCAAGGTTCAACCAATTCACCCCCCCTCTTGGTTGTGTTGAAGTATTCTACTCATTTTCAAATACTTGTTAGGAAATCAAGGGAACATTAGTTTGATACTATAAGCTTGTGAGGATTGAGCCTATACAGTACAATTTTTTTTTTAGAGTGACCTCACGGTTAATAATATTGTAGAACTTGATTTGTTTCTCTATGATATTTGCATGGTTGATATGATAAAGGCATGTTCTTTCTTTTCAAGCTAGAGCCAAATGACCTTACCTTTAAATGATATCCATTGTTAGCAATTTTGAGCCTAAGCTATTCTATTCATTCACCTTAAAACCTTTTATCCTTGACTACCTTATTTGAGATTGGAGAAAAAGAAGTTAGGTCAAGATCAATAGAAATAGAAAGATGAATGTCCACAAGAAAGAAAAGGAAGAAGTGACCAAAGAAGCAATACTGGATTTAGTTAAGTATCAACAAAAATCAAGCTCAGAATTCAATCCAGTGAGAGAGAAGAAATTGCAGTACCAGCTGGCAAATTGGAAATGTGTTTCTCTTAAAAAAAAATTGTTGATTACATATGTAATTATATGTATAAATAAATGCATAAAATTCAAAAATAGAAGGGAAACAATAAGAGAAGCCAAAGGTACAAAAAGGTTGGCACAACAATAAGAGAAGGAAGTTGATTAAGTAGAGTTGACCAAGTCTAATATACTTCAATCTCAATTCAACTATTATCCAAATTATTCCTACCTCAAGCCAGGCCTCATTACAACCTTTTGAAGACCTTTTGATTGACTGTGCATATATTCATGTTTCTTATTTTCAGGAACTTGAGAATATAATCAAACTTATGTTCATATTATAGCTTCAGAGGAGTTGAGTGATTACATTCACCCAAAACACTTGAATGATGAGTGATTATATTCCTTTGTGAGAAGTATCCAGGCTATGTTCATGATTGATAGACTGACAAGTATTCTTAACTTTTTCAGATGGACATCAATTATACTAACATATTAGTTCTGAGATTGTGTATGTGACGAAATGCTTGATTGTTGAATATATTTTTCTTGACAATAAAATTTTGTTTATTGCTGAGGACAGCAATGTCTAAATCTGGGAGTTATTTTGATAAGCTGATAATATATAGTAATTTTAGGTTAATTTCATTAGTAAATAAGTAGAAAACGTCAAATACATGATAGATTAAAGTTAAATTTCATTACTTTTTGTTTCTTGTTAATAATTATTGTTATTTTTTTATTTAGGAGCAATAAAAGGAAGAAAATAAGCAAGAAAAGAAGCAATTGGAAGATGCAGTCCACGCCACTCGCGTCAAAACTAGCGCCAATAGCGCCACAAACTCTGGAAGTTCACGCTGATCGCGTTAGGATCGCGCTACCCGCGCCAATCACACTGGACTTTCGCGCGAGTCGCGCCGAAACTGCGCTGGTCGCGCCACAAGCACTGAACGTTTACGTGGATCGCATGAAATTGGCGCCAACCGCGCGGACGTTACGGGAATTTCAAATAAAAGATTAAAGATATGATAAGATCAGTGGGCTTTTAGGGTTAGCAAACCTAGCTATAAATAAGGAAGCCACAGAACGTTTTAAGGAGGCAGAAACACATATACACACAAACGGAGGCATTGAAGGAGATCAAGAACACATTGAAGATTGAGAAGAAAGCCAAGATTGAGGGGTTTGATTACTCTTCTATTTTGTATTCTATTTCATCTATTTTCTCATCTTTGTATTGAGCTAGACATAATTATGTCTAACTAATTCCTCCTTGATTGTGGTAAAGGCCAAAAGCCAATGTGAACTCTTGTGTGGATTGGATTGATATTAATGAATATTATTATGATTGTTTCTCTTTATCTTGTTCTTCAAATCTAAATTCCATTAATAGAATTGATCACTCTATTAGAGGTACTAAGGGCTATAATTCATAATAGGGATATCGGGGTTTTAATTTTTGAAAGCGATAAAGTGACAGTTTGACATTACCTAGGGATAGGGATGAAAGATTGCAAAGTTTTTATATACCAGCTTAAAGCTTAATCCGAAAGGGGGTTACTAAGGGATTAGAATTCTTAATTAGGATTAAAGGGTTAAAAAGACCGAGGAATCTGGGTTTAACCAATTAATTAAGATGTATCTTTGAGCAATTATAGTAATTGAAATTAATTATCAATTCAATTAAACAAGTAGGGATCAGAGGTGGATGTGCTGTTACCGCAATTATTCTTCATTATTGCATAACCTTCTTTTTAATTAAATTTTAATTCTTGTTTTTTTCAAATATTTTCCAAATTACAACACAAACCACAAATCAGTTTTCTTTCTATTTTTATTCTTTCCAATTTTAAGATAACAATTACAATTACTTTAGTGCCTCAATCCTCGTGGAGACAATACTCTACTTATCAAATTATTACTTGAACGATCGGTACACTTGCCGTGAGTTATGCATCAGTTTTTGACACAACAGGAGGACCCCAGTGTTAAAATTAGGTTAATTCATGAAAGGATAGCAACAATTCTCGGATTTCATATATCATACAGGAAGGTTTTCGGGGATTAGGATGAGTCATATGCGTTCCTGCCAAGGTGGTTGGGTTACATGTTAAATTTTGCTCAAGGGTCTGCCTATAAGCTAGATTTGAACTACCATTTTATTGATGGGCAACTCAATGGAAGTGTTAAGGTCTTCAAGAGGGTGTTTTGGACATTTAAACAGTGTTGTGATGCTTTTAATTACTACAAACCCGTTATCAGCATCGACGGTACCCATATGTATGGGAAATACCGGGGAACATTGCTCATTGCAACATCAATTGACAGCAACAATTACATCCTTCCAATTTAATTTGCAGTTGTTTCCAGGGAGAATATTGACAATTGGTTGTGGTTTTTGGCACTAATTCGGATTCATGTTACGCAGAAAGAGAGAGAATCTATCCTATTTAAGATCGGCATGCGGGCATACTGGCAGCAATGAATAATGTCGAACTAGGATGACAACCACCCAAGGCATACCATTATTATTGCATTCGCCATTTCAGGAGTAATTTTAATCACAAGTTCAAGAATGTGATGTTGAAAAAACAATTGAAGAAGTTAGGTCTGTCTGCCAATACGACAATGTGATTACATCCACTTACTCCACTGATATTATGTCTTGATATTTACCTCTTATTTGTATATGCAGGTTATACAACCTTGCATTTAGATTTCGATGCCGGATTAGAAAAATTAAAAGAAACAAGCCCTCAAATAGCAGCATGGATTGATAAAATCCCCAAGGAGAAGTGGAGTATAGCTTATGATGAAGAGGGAAGAAGGTTTTGTCACATGACAACCAATCTTTCAGAGTGTTTTAACAATGTACTTAAAGGCGCCAGAAACCTTCATATTACTTCACTTGTGCGGTTCACATACGCTCGACTAGTAGCATACATTTTGCAACATGGTCAGGAGGCATGTGAGGAAATGACGAGAGGTAATCATTTCTCCAAATTAGTATGGCAAAAATATTTGAAGATGGTTGATAAATCCACAACACATTATGTAACTTCTTACGACACACTGAAGACAATATTTGAGGTTCAAGAGTCATACAACATACGAACTCATCGAGGCGGTAAGAAATGGTCGGTCTCGTTATCTGAATGAAATTGTCAATGTGGGGTAAGAAATGGCCGGTCTCGTTATCTGAACAAAATTGTCAATGTGGTGAGTTCACTGCCTTCAGGTTCCCGTGTAGTCATGTTATTGCAACATGTTGATCCACACACCACAATCCCAGACAATATGTAGACCCTGTATATAGTGTCGCGTATCAATATCAAGTGTATTCACCGCAATGGTTTCCAATTGGAAATGAGGACTTCATACCACCAACTGGACAACCCATCGTCATACCAGATGTGTCGCTGAGATGTCAAAGACAAAGGCCAAGGAGTACATGCATACGCAATGAAATGGATTTGCGTGAAGGCTCAACGACTCGTACAAGTTGTGGTTATTGTAAGGTTGTTGGTCACAATAGGTGTAACTGCCCTTCACGCATCCAGGATCAGTGATGTCCAATTTTTACTAAGTGATATTGTGTTTGTAATAGGTATTAATATTTATTTCCATAGCACTAGGGAATGTTCTGTTTGTACTACATCATGATAGTTATGTGCTACGATTTGATTCATTAATAAAAATTAATAACCAAAATAAATAGAGTCCATAGTCCTGCATAATACATCAAACAAAAATAAAAATAAAGTCCACCATAGTCCTGCGTAATACATCAAATAAAAATAAAACATACACCTCTTAAAAATAAAATCATTCATCGTCTCCATGGTTTGCATGATATCCCGCACAACGGCTCATATTTTGCTTGTATGGTAACGGATGACATCGAAACCGCGCTCCCCTAACTGGATTTCACCTAATCAAGTGGTCAAGGTCATCATAACCATGATCATCACCATCATCATGTCCCCCCTCCATTGCCACCGCTATGAAATTCGTCGAATAATCCCCAAAACTGGCAGAGTGTGGAGAATGCATCAAGTGTGCCGTAGGAGTCGCCATAACCGGATCTGATTCCGGCGTCAGATCAGTCGGCTTATAACACTCAGCAAATGTGTCCAATCCGGGAGTAGGCTGTGAAATGGGCCTAATTGCATACATGGGACATGATGGATATGCAAATCCAGGCTACGACATCGATGGCACCGGAAACCAGGGGGATACTGTGACGGTGGAAATACCGGTTGTCCACTACTAGATGATCTGGGAGCATACTGTGGTGGCCACCAGTACTGCTGAGATGGCCCCGAAGGGTACCCAGGTGCGTAGAACATGCTAGTAGGATGGGGAGGAAGATGTGGTACAATCACAGGTGTATCAATAACTAGTGGAGTGGAGTGGTGAAGGGGTAACCCCTCGTGACGCGCACGCCGGTTACTGTGAACCATTGGAAGAGGGGCCTCAGTCTGACGCCGTACGGGTGGAGGTGCAGGATCTCCAGGATCTATCAATCTATCTAAATCATTGCATGCGGCGAGAAGTCGAACCGTCTCCTGGTAGACCTGAGTCATGTCGAATGCCCCCTAGGCCTCTGGTGATGCCATGTGGATAACTGTCTTGGCTCGATCAGACTGTACATCAAGTAGTATTAGTCAAGAGCAATATTAAGTTTAGATGAAAATAGACGAATATAACTAATACACGTACCACATGTGCATTTAACACAGCTTTGCAGGTCATCCATCGACGGGTAATAGAGTAATACCACTTCATATACTTATTATTGACAGATAGGTACCCATCTCTCCGCATAGGATGAAGATCCTGCAACACAAGGGAATCTTTGTCTGCCCATTGGGCAATGAAGAAACCATGCTGCTCCCTTCATTCCACTTCTATCTTCCCCATAATACTTATCGTCAACAGCTCACTATAATTAATAGGATCTTGTGGGATAGGCTGGTCATAACCAAACTAACACAGAACTCAATCCGACTGCTAGTATACCACAATCTCATAACAACTAAAGGGACAGACAGACAACCATCTGCGAGCCATGTCAGTCGACGGTGGATGAACTATATCAACAAGGTCATAAAGCCTCCAACGTATGTCTCTCCTGCGCATGACATCAATATAATGCTGATATCTGCGAATGTGTGTATATATGGTTTGTCACATATCGTAAACATTAAACCTGCAACAACAAAATTTCAACATTAGCAACATATACTCCCAATAATGCCAAACCATGGAATAATAACATATAAGTTTGCAATACCTATGTGCATATATCTCACGCTCTATGACATCCTAATCTTCCACCCTGGGAAGGTTAGGAGAGATAGTCAGGAATCTGGTCCAAGCCCACAATTGCAATAACAACGCACATCCACCCATCTCACAACATCCTGCACGTGTCGCCTTGCACCACTACCTATACAAGGCTGCAAGAACCGCAGAGCCCCAACTGAAGGTACCTGTTCGCTGGAAATCATCTAGATATAACAAATATCGAGCGGGCACAAAGCTGGAGGCGGTGTCAACAAACAACATACCGCCTAAGATACGCAAGATCAATGCACGAGTGTATCTCATATGTCCAACTTCTGTGCCAGCGTGGACCACATAAACATCAAACTGGTCCTGTAAATAGTGGAGGCCCAAAAAATCGTCGTGTAAATCCCGACCAGCAGTCGGCTCAACCCCTAAAAGGTTACCAATAATATCTCGAAAGTCATGTCGTCCGTGGCGGCCCGAAACAACCTCACCATCCGTCGACAATCCCAATAGATGATGTACATCCTCCAGGGTGATGATGACCTCACCCATGGTCATATGGAATGTACGTGTCTCTAGGTGCCATCACTCTACAAGCATTGAGACAAGGTGGTGGTCGATCTGAAATAAAAAATTATACTACAGTTATATATACATTACAATACAATCAAAACACCATAATATATTAAATTACACAATACTGAATATGCTTACCTCGTGATTGTGCAGACGCGCAACGTGATAAAAACCAGCTTATCTAAGCCACAGGTGAATCTCCTCAGGTATAGGTAGATGATCGTGTGTCGTGACATACCTAACATTAAGTACACGATCCTGCGCGGTCGAATCTCCCTGGGAATTCGACACATGTATGGATATATGTTTCTCTTGTAGTGTTAGGAGAGTTCGTATAGATGGACCGGGGTCAATCACGCTCAATGAAAACCCAGGCAGTGGGGGCGGTGGGACATCTTCATTGTGATCCATTAATCTATATCGAAAAATTTTTCTGCAAATTTAGCCATTATTTTTTTAAAATAATTTAAATATGCCTAACTTTTAGTTAGTAAATAAAATCATTAACAATCAGTCCTAAATTAAATATGTCTAACCTAAATTAAATATCCTATAGGTTACTTAAAAAAAATATGCCTAGCCTATGTTGATTAAAAAAAATTAATAACCAATCCTAATATAAAAATGCCTAACCTAAATTAAATATTATATAGGTTAATTAAAAAAAATTAATATCCTAATATAAAAAATTTCCATTTTTAATTAAATATGCCTATTAAATTTTATAAAAACACAAAATTTAATGCATTTATTTCAAATTATAATACACATTATACAAACTTTTGATGTAATTTTTGTAACATTTTATATTTTATTATACATTAATATTATTAGCTATTTTGTGTGTGTCTATATATATATATATTTAAAATATAATAGATAAATACATTAAAAAGTTATAACATATACAAAATTTATAAATTATAAAATTAGTATTTGTATTTACATTTATTGTAAAATAAATTTTTAATTATGATATGCGTATTAATTTTTAAATTAAATATATATATATATATATATATTATTAATTAAAATATAATAATTAAAAAGTTAGTATTTATGTATTGAATTTGAACTATTATTTTTATAATATATTTAAAGTAATCAAATTAAAAATATAATGTATATACAAGTAAAAATTAAACACAAGTATTAAGGTAAATTTAATTATATACTGAAAAATATTTATTTTCATTATTTCACAAAGGATGGAATAATAAAATTAATATATATATATATATATATATGAGTAAAATTAAAAACAATTAAGGTAATATTCAGTTAATATAATATTTTTATAAATATTTAAATAAATTGGTATGTTTCAAATTATATTTATTAACTATAATATATAATTAATTTTAATTGTATTACTATATATTATATTTATTAAATAAAATATTTTTATTGAATTTAATAAATATAATGCCCACACACATATATTTTGACCATACAACTTTCTAAATGAATCTATAATTAAAATTTTATGATAAATATTGCTTAACAATGTTAAGTTAAATAGATGAAATTCTGAAACAAAAAAAGTTAAATAGATTAAATTATGTATTTCAACATAAGGAAAAGGCAGTGTAATATCCCTATATCTCAAGAGTTATATTAAGATATTAATTATTTTATAATAACATTGTCATTTTTAATTAAATATGTCTATCCTGTATCCTATAACTTAACAATCATAAATTAACACTAAATATCCTCTAACCTAATGTTTTAAATCTGAAACCTAAATATTATTCAAAAACTAAAACTATATAAATAATATATTACAAAAATTAAAATACATAATACTAAATTATAAGAAATAAAAAACAGAAACATACAAAAAAAAAAAAAAAAAAAAAAAAAAAAAAAAAAAAAAAAAAAAAAAAAAAAAAAAAACCTTACCTATGACACTGGAGAGTAAGGGACGCTGGAGAGTTAGGGAGGGGAGTGAGAATGAGAGTGATAGTGAGGGAGGGATGAGGTGGGGAGGGGGAGAGGTTTAAATAGTGGGCCACATGGACATAATTCACTAGGACATGCAGCGAATTCATCCATGTGTGACATGTGTTTCCAATGACTTTTTTTTTTCGTTGTCACGTACTTCGCTTGGCCCCAGCGACATACATTGTGTCTGCCACGTGTCCTGCCCATTTATGCCCAGCCAACAAACTGATGCCACATCAGCTGACATAATAGTGTTAGCGTGACATTGTATTGTTTTCTTTCTTAACAGTGGCAATCTGGTCAATGTCCCAATGAAATGATTAAAAATGTACATCTAAAATAAAGAGGTGAATTTATTAAAAATTTTAAAACAGAACTATGAATAAAAAAATAAATCTTTCACTTAAACCAAATAAGCTAAACAAGTACTATGTTAGGAGAGAAATACTAATTTTATGAAAGTTTATGATTTTTATCTTTCTAGTCAAGATTAATCCCTACTTTTAAACGGTGAATATTTGTATAAATTCATGGTGAGAAATAATTAATTATTTTCATGATAAAGGCAAAACAAAAAATAGTTGTTCTTTTTTTTTTTTTTTTCAATGATATCGTCATGATTTTGTTGAATAAAATTTTATTGTGTTATGTCATCCAAATATACTATTAATTGTTATATCCCAGTTCAGCCCTATTTAAACTCCAAAAAATAAGAAATAACTCAGATAAAACTTAGATTCCATCCTCGTTATCTTTATAGTTCACTCAAATAAAACTTCAAAAATTCAAAACTCTATCTTAACCGGTGTAATGATTGGTGAAGTTATGAAACTTTGACCCAAACAATTACCCTTAATAACATAGGTTTCAGAAAACAAATTCAGTTCTTAGGAGAGAAGAAAAATGAAATCATGTCTCTCATTATATTCACAATAAATATTTTTTTTAGTTCCTTAATCAATATCTAAAAACAATGACTAACAAGACTCTAATAAAAAGTTCACCCAAACATTATGACCCAAGTATACTGAAACACCAATTTTATCCCATTTTTCCTCCCAACTTCCCACTAGTGATAAACATTTGAGGTGAATTAGAGTATAAATATGAGAGAAAAGAAAAAGTAAAGAGAAAAAAATAATATTAGATGTGATAAATGATGTAATGAAAAAAGAAAAATGAAAATAGGAAATAAAATGGGATAAAAGTGAAATGGCAGAGAAAAGTAAATGAATGATTATAATTTTCCCTTCCCACATACGAATTCATTCAGCAGTAGAACAACCCAATGCCCCTTCAACTGCTGCATACGACTAGATTTGATGCTCTGTAAATTAATCTTACGAATAAAATTACCATAAGAATAAGATTGACTTGAATTGTTGCCAGTTTTCTTTCTTAGTCGCTTCCCCTAAAACACTACACATTACACTTCAATAAATGAGCTTATCATCGCTTAATAGTAAAATATAAATAGGCATTATTCACATTATAGGCATTTCTGTATGAAGTAACAATATTATTAATGAAATTTTAACACTCCAAACCATCCACAGGACGGTAATATAAACAAAATTGCCAGAAGGTAATGTATTTTCCTTGTCCGTACACCCGAAAGGAATTATCAGAGCCTCTTGAGGTGCTGCCGAGTTTTGGAACTGTAATTCTCTTCAATATGTCGGGTGAGAAGTGAGATTCCATAATGGGAGGCACTCGAGGAGGCATAGTAGGATGTTACGGTAAGTTGAGTGAACTTTGGAAGCACATAACCTAAAAGTTTCACATGTATCTGCATTACTAAGGTATTCAAAGCATATAGTATCATCACCAAAATAAACTACAAGACTTGAACACCAAGTGGTGTTTTCTTGTGAATACTATATAATATATCACATAGCAAGTAACATATTCTAATATAAACATCAGTTCAACCTATAAGCATTGTTAATAACCGAGTCAGGAACTTCATACGCCAATTCTCAAACATGTAAATAGAAGAATAGTCAACTGAAACAGATAAAGGTGAGCAAAGCTATGCATCATGGGAGTCTACTGCTGCAAAGCTCCATTCGAGTCACCTATTGGGTTTTCAGCTGTTATGGCATGAACTGCCATATGTCCTAAGCATCACAACTGGAGATATATGGCTGGCTTGGTGGTGAAAGGAGAAGGGAGGAGGGGGAAGAGGTTGTGGGTTCGAATCCTCCTACTAACAAAAATTAACAAACTAACAACTATCATTTGGCAATATATAATAAATAAAAAATATCAAAACCGCAATGCATCTGTTGAATTGAAATCTGATTTGTTTTTTGCATTTCTTTATAACAAAATCTCTTTTTTTACCCTTGTTGAAGCTAACAAGAATTCTACTTTGCCCTTGCATAAGCTAAGGAAGTCTCTACTAAGTACTAAGGTACCTCACTTAAACTCATTTTCCACCAATGACCAATTTTAGGGTTTTAAGTAGCTTCTTCAAGCTCTCCAGACAGTCGGGTACACATATAAGGTCATGCTGGTGGTGGAATGATGGCTGAACAGTGGTGAAATGAATTCCATAGGTGGCAACTGACATGTGATCTATTCAGGAAAGCTGTACTTCCAATGTTATAATACATTCCGCTTGGTGGCATGTTATGTTATTATTATCTTTCACATGATCTGTTTGAAAACTCCAAACCAGCTCTGGTTCAAGCAGGTCACTGCTTGTCTGATTCAGTTTTTTAAACACTGTTTTAAAAGAATAATAATTTATATTTATAAGGACAGACAAAGCAGTTCTGCCTCTTTGAGATGGCTGTTTCACCTTTAATTTCAATCACACAGTGAGACACAAATTTTAACTATGAAAGCCAATAAATATGATGACAACTATTTAATCATTTTAGCAATAATAACTACAGATCTGTCAAAAACTAAGTCTTCTGAAAATTTAAGCTATTAAATAGGTCATGAATGGTTTAATATCTCAAACGACTTCAAAGTTGATACCAAGACAGGTAGTTAATAGCCATGCTGGAAAGTTCATCAATCTGTGGGTGATGGTCTATGGCTGAGAGTGGTATGACTGGTGCAAACTTGTCTGTGGCTGATGGCAAGGTTTGAACTTGTTAGGAACTCAGGATACCAGAAAAAAAGCAAAATAGTAGGAAAAACTTGCAAGAACTGAAAGAAAACCCTCCAGTATTATATTTAGCTTAAGTGAAAAAAATTTAAACCAGAAAAAAAGGCTCTTACAGACTATGGAGATGAAGCTCTGGAACCCTCCTCACTGGATCATTTCGAAACTAACACACCACTCATGGACTCTCACCCTGAAACCCACCTGACACTACCCCTAATTTTAAACATAAACTGTGAAACAACCTGCCACCTCAGCTCAGCCTAACGTCTTGATTCCCTTTCTTTCTCCTTCGGTAAACCCTCCAAACTTTGGACCTTCTATCATTATGACCCAATAACTCTCCTTCAGATTCATGGGCCTTATCACTTCCCTCCTCTTGAACTGCCTTGTCCTCGAGACATAAAATGGGGAACGGATTTCTAAGAATGAACTCATCCTCTCAGGTTGCGTCATCAATAGATTTTCCCTTCCATTTCACTAACCACCGGTGTACAGCCTCTCCATGATTCAGGGTGTAAATTCCCACTTTTGCCCCAAAATTGTAGGGGTTTTTTACTTTAGTCCCTGAGATTTATAAAGTAAGATATTAGTCCTTGAGTTTGCAGAACTCCAATAACTTTCATCCCAGACATTAATTCACATCAAAATCTAATGATGGATCAATGACCTAGCATGTTAAGTGACAGGCTGGAGTCCAAGGTGAACCTTAAAACAATGTTGCATTTCTAAGTTTTGGTACATTCATTAGTCGATCCTGTTTTCCGTAAGTCAAACAACTCTTCAAAGGGATTTTTGAATCTCCTACTACTGTATCACGCTTTAAAGCTCTCTTGAATTTTTCCCCATGTAAGACGATGATCTGAATAAGGATAAAGACGGCATCTTAATGATTAATAAGGAAATATGCTACTCTTCAGCTCAGGTTATCAATCCAACAGGGTATTGCCGTATTGGGCATCAAACATTGGGAGCTCCTCTTTTCTAATGGATATATAATATTTCTCTATGGTCTACCTCGCTTCCCGATAAAGAAGGACCACCACCGCTAAATTTCTGCTGTGGATCCCCCCACAACCTGCTTCTCTGTCGTCTTGATGGCTTCAAGCAAGATCGAACAATGCCTTCAGCCATTGAGCCTTGAAGGATTCCTGGAGCTCTAGTAAGAAACTATCAATAACAGCAACCTTAGTCTACAACTGCAAGACAGGGACATGACTGTAGCTTCACTTACCAAGATATTCCAAATACAATGGCAATTTGGCAGGTCAAACCACTGTTAGGAAAGCAGACAGAAAATTAAGCAAGATGGCAGGAAAAACTTTGCAAGAACTGAATGACAACTCTCCAGTATTATTTAGCTTCAGTGAAATATGCGTAAACTAGATCAAAAGGCTCCTGCAGAGACGCAGCTCTGCTCCCCTCTTTACTGGAGTATTACAAAATTCACGCACCCTCTACTCTTGTAACTTCCCGAAAATGCATAACAAATTGGGTAACTACATGCCCGCTAGCTCAGCCCACTGTTTCCTGATTCTCCCTTCGATTCCCTTCCTTCCTCCTTTGGTAAACTCTCCAAAACTTGGGCATCCTGTCATTACTACCATATAACAACCATTCTTTGGGGTCATGGGCCCTTCCAGAACTCCTCTCCTTCCCATCGCCTTGAGCGAAGCTGGGTCTGGGATCGAGCCCTTCAGCCCTTTCTAAGGATAATGGGTCATGAGATTCGAATTTGTTCAAATCAAATACAAATGGGCCCTCTACCCTAGATTATCTTCTCCCCGTACAGATCCATGTTCCACCTTCTTTCAGTCCTAAATCAGTTAAGCAGCACTCGTCGCTTTCTTGGCCACTGGGTGTGGTTATTTGCTGGTTTGTTCCTACATTTTCAAACAATCTTCTTTCCTTTCAAATTGTTCGTTGTTGCCTTGATGCTTCTTTACATTTCACTGGGTGTAGCTAACAGCTGATGATAGATGTTGCAAAAGAACATGTCCTTTTTTTTTTCTTTTGGTACTAAAACTAATGCCTTTTATATCATAAGTTGCACCTTTACTTGAGTTGAGTTCTGACTTCTTCATGCATTTTTAATTGAACTATTGAAGTTAGACGACATGTTAGTTGTAATTTTAAAGTTATTTTGCCTATTTCAGTCATTTTACATGCATTTATATTTGTTTGAATATAATTTTGCATGTTGGGATCTTACTTAAGATCCATGTTACTAGCACACATATTTGTATCTTACCCTAGTTAGTATCTTGAGATTTACAACATTGATTCAAGTAACCAAAAAACAAAGCCAGGAACAAAAATGGAGCATGACCTAACATTTCATGCTTCTTTTAATGTTAAAGCCACTACAACACAATAGTTTTCAAATATTCAGCAGTGAGCACTATTAAAATTTGAAGACCCTAATATAAATCTAAGAAATAGGCTACAAGAGAAGTTACCTCCAAATGCAGCACTTAGGCCGGAGAATATCAACAATGGAGGAATCTGTGAACAAATTATAAAAGAAATAAGTTAGCTCTAGAAAATAACTGAGCTCTATGGTACATCACTACATCTAATCTGCTGTAAACGAAAAACATAAAGAAGATGAAACCAACTTCTATGATAGGTCTATTCAAGACATCAACAAAGCAAAAAGTAATAGTAATTGCAAAGGAAACTCAAAAGGCAATCAAGGTCTTCGTACCCCAACAACAAAAGGAAGCCACTTCGGTCCCTTCAGACCATTTTGAAGGAGAGGTAAACCTACAACCAAAGATTAATTAGCAATATCTTCACCAAAGAAGGTACATGGATTTTAATATTAATCCACCAACAGCGCAAAGAGTTTAACACCATCAATAAATAATTAAATACTACAATACAATAACAATAAAGCCTTATCCCGCTAGGTGAGGTGCTTACATGGATTAGACGATGCCATTCAGCTCAATTAAAAACCTATGTTTTAGAGATGTTATAATACCTAATAAAAAATATTATAATGCCAAATTAAAAAGTAAATGTTAAAAATATTTATTACAACAAAATGACCTGAATTTAATACTGAATAAAATAGACACCAACTTCATATCAAACTTGATCTCATATGATACATCATAAAGATAAAGACAAGAAAATAAAGTTACCTGTATTGAAACCATGAACAAAACCAAGCATACCACCAAACCCCGACCCAGCCTATTCAACAGCAAACACAAAGAAAATAAGCAACAACAACAACACATACAATAAGCATATTGTCAGAATTTAGCTCAAAAAAGGTTAGTCTCAACTTTGAAGTAAGGAAAATAAACTCAAATTTTTTCATTAATCTTAATTTTATTAAATATTAATATTATTGTTATCATGGATTCCATCCCTAACTCATGCGCATGAAAAAGTATCGGTTGGAAAAGGTCAATTCCTTAAATGATCTTAGTATCTCGGGATTTGTCCTTTCTTGGTTCACACAAAAAAAGAGAGAAAAAAACTCAAACCGAAGCGAATTAGGAAGAGAGGAACTTACGACGGCAGTGGCGTCGTGCAAGACGGGAGTGATGGTCCACTCGCCTCTTTCCTGGTCGCAAAACAGAGACAATTTCGTTGAGTCAATTCATCGAACAGCTTATTTGCAATAACACACAAATACGTTGCGAAGAGAGAGAGACTGACGGAATTAGGGTTGAGGAGAGAGAGACAGCGAGGGCATCGAGCGGAACCGAGGCCAGGGTTGATGGTGGGATCGTGGTGGAGATTTCCGGTCCTTAGTTTCTCTTCGTACACCTCTCGTGTCCCCATTTTCTGTGTGCTGTTACTTGGATCAGTGTCAACTACTCGGAGATTTAGACGGGGCTTAGATTAGATGAGACTTGAGAAGAAATCCTCAAGTTTTTTCTTTTATATTAAAAGAAAAATAAATTGTGTTTATCTCTTTCTTCCTTTCTTTTTATTTTTTATATAATAATGTGTTTATCTCTTAAACTTTTGAAGAAAAAAAAATGTGTTTATAGTAATATGCTTTTTAAAAAATTTATAAAAACTAAAAATTATTTTTTATTTCATCAAAATTATAAAAAACATTACTTTAAAAGATAATAATTTTGTAAAACCTATTAAAATAACATTTTCAAAAAAAATTGTTAGATTGTGATCTTTCTGAAAATTAAAAAAATATATTTAGTAGTATCAGATTTTGGCTCGTGAGTTGTGTGTCTTTCATGTTTTTCTATGTATATGTGGAAGTGATTGACATTATTAGTGTGTTAAGTATTTTGGTCATTCGCTATACTATCAATCCTAGTTGCGTTGTTGTGAAATATTGAGACTCACCATCTCAATAATTTGTGAATACAAATGAGACATTATGACAAGTGAAAATAGAGATCAAAAACAATTGTCATTTATCTCATTTGGTTATATGCAAGTCTTAAGAACTAAGCTTATTTCTTATGTTTGAAAGATGTATAGTTATTTTCAACTTTTTGGTTCTTACTTGGGTGCTTGCATGTATAATTAAGTATAGGATGTTTCAATGCATGTCTCATCCGATTGATATGATGGCCCTTAAGTGGAAATGTTGTTGTGCATACTATGGATTACTCTTAATTGTTGCTTTATATGAGGAAATTCCTTAAATTATCATGCATAAGTACCTTTCGTATTCATTAGAACATGAAATGTATGTATGTTTTCTAGATGAAGAGTGTAAAATAAGTGTATCACTATGTGTGCGTCTTTTATCCCCATGTTTTTATTTTAGTGATGTTTTATATTCTGTTTGATTAAGTTAATTCCATGCTTGTCGTATTGGTGTTTAATATCTTGTCTAGATATGATTTGTTTAGAATAAATGGAAATTTGAATGATTCACATGATCAAAGGGTGAGAAAGATAAGGGTTTCTGTATGGAAATTCTCTTTATTGTTATGAATGCATGAGCAGTCATGCGTGCATTTATGTACGTGTCTCTTGGTGTGTGTGTGTGTGCGCGCGCGCGCGTGCATGTGTGTGAAGGGAATGAGATTTTTCCCAACCCTGGAATGCTTAATTCATATAATTAAGCTTATGTGTAAATTGTATGTTGCATTCATATTGATGTTTTATTGTTTTTGAGTTATTGTAATTGGGGACTTATGACGTTATTATATTTCTCTTTAATTGCTTTTGCTTGTTCTTGATGCTTCCTATGCCATTAACTTGTTAGTAGAAGATCATAAAATTGAGAGTTAAGTGCTTATCTAGCTTGAGAATGGAAGTAAGGATACAATTGTTTTCATATAAGGGGATGATGACCTTAGTCTTAGCTAGGCTAGGCCAAGTGAGAGATATTACCTTAGACAATTCTATGTAACAGGCACCTTGTGGCAAACGCTCACATATGTCCTTAAGACGAGGCTAATGAGAAATAAGTAGACATACCAACCTAGTAACAACCGAGGTAGTGTAGAGGTAGAGCCACTTAGAAGAGCAACAATTGATAAAAGTATATCTCCTAGCATTGCCTACCTCTTCAATTGGCACCTGAGTTAAATTAACCATCTTAACCAACAATTATGTTTAAGAGCTAAGCCTATTCTAAAGAAGGAAAGTTGTAATGAGTAGCCCATGAATAACACAAACCCACCATTGAGTTTACGAAACTAATATAAGAGTTTAAGAGATTCATAGAGGCCTTAAGAGTAGAATCATCGTAGGAGGAATTTGAAAGAAGTCATTGAACTCCTTATAGTTGAGATTATCTTGGGCTATTAATGGATTAAGCTTAAACTATCCAAGAGAAGTAGAATGGAAGAAAAGCACTTTTGGCCTGAACTGAGTACCTAAAGAATATGCCTACTGAGAGAATAAAATGGTTTTGGTGAGTATCTACCTAGTAAGAGATGAGGTCAAGATAGTTACCAACCTAGTTAAGAATTAGAAGAAAAAATATTAGAAGGGGAAGCTTAGTCTAAAGCCATTAGCGAAGAGGATCATGTGGAAGTGCAAGAGTATAGATGGATGCCTTACAAGAACCTAATTCTAGGATTTTGAAAGAAGAGACGATTATATGTATTTGCCCAAGTAAGAATTATTTGAAAGATAGTCACCAACTAGTTTGCGTATGGATTAGAATCCTTTTTTGGAAAGTGGAGACTTTTTAAGTAGAAATTAAGGAAGGATTACATAAACTCATAAGAATAAATCTTTTATTCAAATTTGTAAGAAAAATTGGATGGATTGAGAAGATTTCTAAATAGAATTCAAGTGGAAACTTAGAATATTTCAAGTAAGGTCCCATTTATAGAATACCTTTGAGAAGTTATATGTGGAGGGTTCAAAACAAGAGTTATGAGTGAGAAACCATAAGTGTGAGACCCAGTCGTTATAGTAATCAACAAAGCTGTCAAAATAGGTCAGCCTAACCCAACTCACTTTCTGTTGAGTTCTGAAAATGTTGGACTGGCCCACCATGGGTTGGTGGGTTAAATGGACTAGCCCATCGACCCATCTAAAATTTCAAAAAAAAATGCTAGGTTAATTTTTAGGTTAGTTGGGTGGGTCATCTCGGCACAACACGTGTTCAACCCAGGTGGGTCGAGTTTAGTTTTTGAACTAACTGGAAATTTTTCTTCTTTTTCCAGCTCAGCTCTACTCAAACCGTGGTGGGTCGAGTTGGCTCATAGGTTTTGGGCCATTTTGACAACTCTAGTAATCAACTTAGTTTTTACCTAAGTCTTTGAAAAGCCCTTTATGACCATAAGATTTTGATCATTAAGGAAAAGTTAGATGGAGAATAAAAAACTAGTGGGACATTAAATTTAGTGCTACAACCTTGATCAGATAATACTTTAAGAAGTGAAAGAAGATAGATATGTGTAACATCCCAAAAATTTAAATATGTTAGTTAGAGATTAAAAAAAATTACAAAAAATGCTTAAGGGAGAATGACCATATTACCCTTTTCCTTGATATGAGAATTACCATATTACCCTTGAAATGGAAATTACAAAAGTGCTCCTGAAGTAAGTGACAAATTATCAAAATACCCTTGGATATGTTGATTAGATATTTTGAGGTAAAAATTACAATAATACCCTTGGAGTGAGTGACAAACTACCAAAATACCCTTAGATATTTTGTAGAGACTTGAAGAATTACAGAAATACCCCTGAAATGGAAAATTACCAAATTATCCTTAGTAGCAGATAAAAATCTCAAGAAAACTAGGAGTACCTAGATTGGTCGAAAATTTATGATTAGGTAAGCCAGAAGATAAGTCTCTCAATTTTACTACCCAATATAATAAATGCAAGTAAATAAAACTTACAGTAGAAATGAAGAAAATTGCATGAATATCTAAAGCTATCAACAGCTATAGTTTCAGACCATGTGATAATATGATGAGGAAAATTATCACATGAGAAACACCTATAATGGTAGTATGATACAAGAAGGATAGGGTAGAAGCTAATGTATTCAAGTGACAAGTTTAGAAGTGCTAGAATATATTTAGTTATGATTAGTTAATTTAAGAAAAGAAACCAATCCTAGTCGTGTAGGATATTGGGCAAAGACTTTTATGATTTCAGATGTATGACATAAGTAGCAAGCATATTAATTGGAAAACACATGAAGTACATGAGGTATAAATCAAAAGAGACAAACTTTAAAAGAAGCAAAGCAAGTGCACTTGATATTTTCATCACAAAACCAATAGGAAATGGAAGGCTAGCCTTATATGAGTATGTGAATACATGTGTATGCCTTCAAAGAAGTGGTGAATGTTAAGCCATGCATCAAAACAAAAAGAATTCAGCCTCTTAAGCAAGGTTTCCACGTGCACCTTGAACAATTAATGAGGGAATCTTTGCTTTTTGACTAGATAAGCATGCATAATGACTTAGTTGCTTTAGAACCAAACTAAGGACTAACTAGACTTCAATCCTAACTAATTTTGTTCCCTAGACTTCTATCCTAACTAAAATTCTCCCTATAAATACTCCTTTGATTTAAAATTCTGCAAAGACATGATATTTCTCCCTCAAACTCATAGCCATCCCTCTTTTTCCTCTCCACACTTTGCTTCATTCTTTTCACTTTTTCCCTGACATCAAAACCATATCCTCTCACTTCTATTTCCCTCTTCACCTTTCCAAAGCATCAAATAATATAAAATCCTTTCATTCTTTCAAGATCTTAAGGTGCAGCCAAATACTTGGAGGAATTGGAAGCAAACTTGTTTGAGGTAGGTGAAAGTTAGTTTTATTTATCATTTGATTCTTGAGATAATTCGTATGGTTGTAAGCTGAATTTTGGACTATTTTGAAATTTCCATATCTCCCTTTATATTTAAACAAACGAGATGTTTGACCACTCATTTTAAAGCTTAGGATGTCCTCTATGTTTTCCTAAAATATGGGAGCAAACTAAGTAGTGAATCATGCCCATAAATTATTTTAGTTCAAGCTGTCCGAAACTGCCCGCACCCAAACAACTTCTGCCATCCGTTTTGATAAATTTATTTCTATCTTATTTCTTATTCAAATTAGGTGTATGATATATGGAATTAAAGATATAAATGTCAACTATAACATATAAAAATTTCAGCTAAAACTAGATTGTTTACTGCTTGCAATCGTGAAAACACTAGTAGATGTTAATGTGGAATTTTGAGACTGCTGGCAAATTTGAAGTTCTATTTGTAAAATATTATATCTAGAGTTTTATAACTCCAATTGAGGCATGTGATACCTTTTTAGAAATCTTAGTAAGTCTAGTTTAACATACTAAAAGATAGGGATTTAATAACTATTAGATGAGTATAGATTATAAGAAGAACCGAATCATATGTAGTAAGAAATCTTATTGTTATGATGTTCTTTGTTATGATTTTCTTTGTGATGATGAAATCTTGATGTTTTGTGGCATAATTGTATGACATGAGTTATGTAGCTTTGCATGTCATTGAGCATGTCATGTGCATTAAGAAAGATAAAAATATAAGACCTGAAGGGTGATACGGTTAAGCTGAGCATGACCCTGATGGTACCCAACGGGTGATACGGTTAAGCCGAGCACGACCCTATGGGACCCCAAAGGGTGATACAGTTAAGCTGAGCACGACCCTGCGGGAGCAACGTAAGTCTAGTAATGAGCTCATTGTCTAGTTTAAGGTATTAAAGAGTAAAATAATAAAGGTAAGTTATGCATTGACATGATTGAAAATGATGCTTGCATTAATGATGAAGTATGAGATTATTTTTAAGTGTTTGTGAATAAAATGAATCTACTTCGGGTTATATGTTTATGAAATTAAAAATCAACTATAATTGTTCACATGTTTTCTTAATAAACCAGCTGGAATGATGACGATGACACTGTATGATAATTAAATTTTCACCTACTAGGAATTCTTTGGAATTCTCACTGTTTTAGTATGTTCTCATGTCATTCCAGACAGGTAAATCGAAAAGAGGAGCTACAAAGTGAGGACAGGTTGGAAGATTTCTTTTAATGTTGCGGACTTGTAGTATTTTGTTATATGCTTTGTAATATATGGACATTACTATTATTGAAGGGAATATTATTTACAAGTTATTACTAAGTTGTAATTTATTAAAGAGACCAAAAAGTCTCTACAGGCTCAATATAAGCGTAATTTTCTAATATTGAGATAAGTTTTTCTCAATCAATTTTGGTTAAAAATTTTACGTTAGAAAAGTTAACATCTTCTAGTTACGTATTATGACCTAGGCATAATATAATAATTGGAAGGATGTTACAATATGTGTAGGAAAAGCATGTGGTTTGATCTTTATTTTCATGGACAAAAATATTTTATGGGAAGTGGAGTTGTAACACCCCAACTTTTGAGTACTAGAAATATACCTTAAGGAGAATTCTTATTTGGATTCTTCTGTTGTATTTTCTATAAATACTTATTATTATTATTATTATTATTATTATTATTATTATATTATTATTGGTTTTGTCCTAAGTTGTACCTGTGTTTTGATAGTGTGTGTGTGTGTGTGTGCTACTATGCACGTATGTATTTTGTGTATATTGTTGTTGTTGTTGTTATATTCAGTGTTATTGTTATACAATTATGTATGTGTTGTAGTTATTATATTTGATGTTAAAGGAGTGTTAGATTAAGATCTTATAATTACAATGCTTGAAAAATTGTTAGTGTTAGTTTTATTATGAAAACCCTTGAAAGAACATGTCATATCTTGAGTTATACTTGTTTGATTAAGGCGTTGTTTATGCATAGAAAACTTGTTGAAAAAGCTAAAATTCATCCCTACATCTTAGAAACCATAATCAGCTTCCATTTAGAGAAAATAGGCTTTAAAGTAGGCCACTTGATCATGAAAAACACTTTAAGTCTCATATTGGGCAAAATAACCTCATGAATCCATTTCTTCCCCTATATATAAAGGAGACCATCAAGCTTTAGGAGCACTAAAGAATAAAGTGGGCTTATTGTTAAGCGCGGAGTCCCTCATAGTTAATATTTTTTTATCTTTTCCTCAAACTTGGGGCCTATAGGCAGTGTGGGTTATGTTTTAAATCACACCCATGTTTCAATCATAGTAAGAGTTGTGGGGATTGTGGTAGATGACGCCACCAAGTTCATGTGGGTTGGTCGGAGCTTGTCTCCGTACTTTCCTAGTAAGTGTTTTTCCTTATCCTTCCTAAGTTATTGCCTTTTTTAGTTGTTGGTGTATGTTTTTACTTTTCACATTTATATTTTAATTGGATGTGATTTTAATGTGAAAAATGAATTATAAAGATGACCAAACTAGGCTTAGGTGTCTTCATAAGAAATGTATTTGTAGATGTTAGTTAACAAATGGCTTTGGTTTCACCTAATTTGGACTTTTAGAACTCTATATATAAAACAATTAGTGAACAAAGGTCAAGTTGTTAGGATTATGCAACCAATTTGTGTTCTTCTTAATTTTAGGCATATTAGACGATTGAATTAGCTTTCAAGGTAAATATAGAAGTTGTATATAATTGTCTTAGCTTTAAAACAAGATAAGATGCAACTTGATAGGGAATGAGTTGCATTTCTTTCTATCTTTTGCTTACTTTTCATCATTAGATTGCATGCATTTCATTGTGATTTAGGCCTAGATTCATGCATAATCTTTGTTTTTCCTTTAAGGACATTGTCAAAAATAATAGGAATACTTCACAAAAACCAAGAGGGGGATGAATTGGTTTAACCTTGGTATTTTAAAATCAAATTCAAATCAAAGTTTCAGGATCTTTATCACTTTCAAAATCAAGAAATCAATTTACTCAATCAAATGTCTCAGCCTAAGAATCAAAAACTGAACTTGTTGAACAATGAATATGACTCAAAGAATTAAAGATCAATGAATAAGATGAGAATTGAGATATAGAAACAGCACACAAACAATTTATATTGGTTCACTTCAAAACTTGAAGCTACATCCAGTTTCTTCCAACCAACATTAGGTTAGAGTTCCACTATTATAAAATTTCCAATTCTTACAAGCAATTACAACATCTCTCCTTTATCAATCTTAGATAAAGATCAGAAATGTAAAACACTATTAGATTCTAAGAGACAAAGAACCAGAGAACACTACTCTGTTCTTTACACTAGAGAACCCTTCTCTAGATACAAGCAAGAACCCACTTTACAATAGTAACTTTACACAGAAATTCAAAACGAATTTTACACAGAACAATTAAGGAGAGAGATAACATGATGATCCAATGAATGAATGCATATGAATTACCAAATCAGGTTGTGAAGAAATCAAACTCAGAACATACTTCTCCTTAATCTTGAAAACAATCTTGCTCAAGAATCATTCAAAGACCCATTGATGTTTTGAATGAAGCAAGAAGTAAAAACATTCAGAAAATCACTTAGGAATTGTTTGAGAGGCTTGTGTATACTCAGAAATACGAATTATCAAGTTGTGAAATAAGCTCAGCCTCTATTCCTATTTATAACAGAATTTGTAACTAACTGTAATCGATTAAACGCGCCTAATAATCGATTATTTTTCTTATGTAATCGATTAAACCGTTCAAACAATGATTCTTGAATTTGCAACGAGCAAAATAATCGATTATCCCGATGTGTAATCGATTAAAACAGAAGTTCTAAAAGTTACAAATTACACTATGTAATTGATTAAACTATTTTGTAATCGATTAAAGTAGAAAACGTATATTTCCAAATTGAGTGTATAATCGATTACAATCTTTGATAATCGATTAAAACAACAAAGTGATTTTCCATATAAAGCCTAAGTAATCGATTACGTTCTGTGGTAATCGACTATTAACAAAAGGCTTTAAAACATGTTTAACTACGTAATTGATTACGATCCTTAAGTAATCGATTAAATTCATTAACAAAGCAGTTTCAGTTCAAACATGTATCAAATAATCGATTATCTCGATAGGTAATTGATTACAATTTTTATAAAATATTTTCTAGATTGAATAAAGAACATATTAATCGATTATTACCTTAAGTAATCGATTAACCCAGTGAAACTTAGCATTTTTCCAAAACTTTTCACTTAGATAGAAAACTTAACCAAATTATCAAAACTTAGTTATTTTCTTTCAAAAACTTTAAAGTGAATGAATGAATGAATGAGTGCATAATATGGACCACCAAATTAACCTTTCTCTTACACTTGAATCAATTATCACTTCAAGGCATCCAAGCATGTTGAAAGCTCAAAAACCAAACTTGAATCAAATTCTTCCATTCTTCATAAAGCTCCGCCTATATTCAACAATCTCCCCCTTTTTGGCTTTGAACATGCCAAATTCTTGATTGATTAAGAGTTGGACTTGAAGTTACTTGAGGGAACCAAATTTTGAAAAAACTTGAGCTTTTCAAACCTGAAATAAATTTCAACTCTTTGCCAAGAACAAGTGCTAAAGTATATGTTTATTGATCCATCATACATTTACATTTATATCTTGCTTAATTAGTTGATTTTTAACACTTAGCTCCCCCTTAATTTGTTAATCTATTCAATTCGAGATTTAGGCAAAAAAATGTGCAGTAAAACAGGGTAAAACAGAGTATGATGCAGAGCACTACCAAATCAATCAATTTCTCCCCCTATTTGGCTTATCAAAGACAAAAAAATGTAAAGCACAACGGATAATGCAAGGAGAAACAGAAATAGGATATATTAATCATAAAGGGAACCAAATACAATGTTTTTTTTAAAAAAAAACATAAAAACAGAAAAACAGAAAATGAAAAGTCTAAAAAGATTCAGACTCATCAAACATAAGGGTTGCTTCAATGTCATCTAGCCTATTCTTAATGCCTTCTAAAGCTGAACTTGTTTCAGCCCTAAAATCATGGTGCATAGTAATCAGGCCATCCATCTTTTGAAGCATTAGAGATTCGAACTGGGTGTAGAGAGGTTGAGGAGCATCATCTTCTTCTTCTTCAGCAGCAACCTCTTCTTGAACACCAGCAGCAGCAGGATTTTTAGGCACTGGTTGTGGACCAGCTATTTGCCACCCTTGTGGTGTCTTTACCATATCAAGCTTGTTGAGATGCTTGTCCTTGATGAGGATGTTGCTAGAATTAGTGTTGTCCACTACTTCATTTGACATATCAATATGAAAGTAGTGTATGAATCTGGACACAAGAACAACATATGGAAATGGGTAGTTGACAAGCCTTTTGGATTTTAACATAATCTCTTCAAGGATGAGAATCCAATTCATCTGAATTGAATTCTTTAGACCATACACTAGTTGTAGGTCCTCATCAATTGCTTGGGCATGGTTTGTGGCTCTAGGGGTGAGGATATAGGTGATTATATAATGCAGTAGCCTATCCTCATGGGTCATGGGTCCAGTTCCTAGTTGTTTTCAATCTCATGTTGGGATCACTAACCATGTCCCTATATGTCTCAATCCTGTTGTAGCCCTCAGGATTTTCATCAAACTTCCTTTCTCCTTCAAAGGAGATTCCAGCCACTGCTTCCCATACTTCATGGGTTATCTCCATGGGCACTCCATTGACTTGAGACCTTAATGTCCAATCCATGGATCCCTTGGCACAGGTGTAGAACACCTTAACCAACTCAGGGTAGAAAGTACCCTTTAACTCAACAAGTTTTCTAAGACCTTGGGTTTCTATGAAGGCTGGGAATTGAAAGCCTTCCCTAATAAACCAATCAAGCTCTAAGTGTTTAGGAGGACATACTTGTTTGGTTGCATTGAATTGAAGGTAGGTCATACGATCTTTCTCATTGCTAAACCAAAGGTCAAGCCTATTTGGAGGAGGGGGGTTAGAGGATTCTCCTACTCTTCTCTTAAGGGTTTTGGTTCTCTTAGAGGTAGACATTCTAAATAGGATTATAAGCACAGAAATAACAGAGGTTGAGAGAGAGAAGATAGAGGTTGGTGTGATTTTGTTCATGGAGCAAAGGTTCTATTTATAAAGGATTTTAGGCTCCAAGCTTTTGAAATTTGAATAAACTAGCTGTTAGAACGAATTAAATCACAGCAGAGAATTTAAATTTGAATTGGTGGGAGTTGGGCAGTTTCAACTTCCAAGAGAATCTGTCAGATTTTGCAGTAACTCCTCGAATAATCGATTATAATCATTGTGTAATCGATTATTTCATATGCATAAACTCAAATATATACAGTAATCAATTATTATTGTAGAGTAATCAATTATTTTATAACCCTCTGGAGGTTGAAGACAATGTGTAATCGATTATTCCTTGTTTTAATCGATTATCACAGAGAGTTTTGATTTCCAGAAACACAATTTTGCTTGTGTAATCGATTAACTAGTCATGTAATCGATTATTCCAGAAGTTATAGAATTTTGAAAATTGGTTTTCATCATTTTAATTGTTACCATTCACTGTTATCGATTATTCCAGTGAACGTTTATTTTTGAAAAACAAATTTTGGTCATTGTAATCGATTAATCTGATGAGTAATCGATTATTACAGAAAAAACTTAATTTTCAGAATGAACAAATAATCGATTATAATGGTGGTGTAATCGATTACATAAGCTCAATTTTCAATCTAAATGAGAATTTTAATGATTATATCGATTAATCCGACCCTTAATCGATTATTACAGAGCTTTTATCAGGAATAACAAACTTTATGCAGCATGACATGAAATTTCTAAGTTTTTGTGATGAGTGATTCATTGTACATCGTAATTCACTTGAAAAGGCATATAACAAAGTATCAACGCAATCAAGCTAAGAGAGATTAGATTCATCCAAGATTCCTAGCATGTTTCTAAGAGTATAGAATCTATCTCTAGCTAATGGTTTGGTAAAGATATCAGCCAATTAATTATTAGTATCAATGAAATCAATTTTGATATTACCTCTTTGAACATGATCTCTGAGAAAATGATGTCTTATCTCAATGTGCTTGGTCCTTGAATGCATTATTGGATTCTTTGAGATGTTAATAACACTTGTGTTGTCACATAGCAAAGGTATTTCTTTCAGTTCAACTCCAAAATCTTGCATTTGTTGCTTCAACCATAGACTTTATGCACAACAACTTCCAGCTGAGATATATTCAGCTTTAGCAGTTGACAAAGCAACATAAGATTGTTTCTTGCAATGCCATGAGAACAATGAACTTCCAAGAAGATGACAAGTGCCACTTGTGCTTTTTCTATCTAACTTGCAACCTACAAAGTCAGAATCAGAATATCCAATAATATTAATTGAAGCACCTTTGGAATACCAAAGACCAACTTTTGGTGTAGCCTTGAGATATTTGAGGATCTTTTTAAATGCTATAAGGTGAGACTATATGGGATTCTCTTGATATCTTGTACACAAGAAAACACTTAGCATTATATCAGGTCTACTAGCTGTCAAGTATAACAAAGATCCAATCATTCCTCTATATTTTGAGTCATCAACCTTCTTTCCACTTTCATCTGAATCAAGATAGGTTGAGGTAGCCATAGGAGATGCAGCATCTTTACTTTTCTCCATTTCAAACTTTTGGATTACTTCAAGGCAATAGTTTGATTGATTGAGAAATGTTCCATTCTTCATTTCTTCACTTGAAGACCAAGAAAGAATGTTAATTCTCCCACCATTGACATTTCAAATTCCTTTTGCATAGTAGCAGAAAATTCCTTGCAAAGCACATGGTTAGTTGAACCAAAGATTATATCATCAACATAAACTTAAACCAATAAGATATCATTCTTATGCCTTTTGATGAACAAGGTTTTGTCAACATGGCCCCTTGTGAAAGATTGTTCAAGCAGAAACTTGCTTAGTCTTTCATACCATGATCTAGGAGCTTGCTTTAAACCATAAAGGGCCTTTTTGAGTTTAAAAACATAGTTTGGATGTTTAAAATCAGTAAAACCAGGAGGTTGTTCAACATATATATCCTCCTCAATGTATCCATTTAAAAATGCATTTTTAACATCCATTTGAAAGAGTTTGAAATCCATTAAACATGCATAAGCAAGCAATAATCTAATGGCTTCCAATCTTGCAACTGGAGCATAAGTCTCCATAGTCTATGCCTTCTTCTTGGTTGTAACCTTTAGCAACCAATCTGGCTTTATTTTTTACTATGATTCCACTTTCATCAAGTTTATTTCTAAAAACCCATTTTGTAACAATAGGTTTGAGAGAGGATGGTCTACGAACTGAAAATAATAGGAATACTTAGCAACAACCAAGAGGGGGAGTGAATTGGTTGAACCTTGGTATTTTAAAATCAAATTCAAATTAGAGTTTCAGGATCTTTATCACTTTTAAAATCAAGAAACCTTATACTCAATCAAATAGTTCAGTCCAAGAATTCAATAGATCAAAACAGAACTTGTTGAACAATGAATGTGATTCAAAGAATTAAAGATCAATGAATAAGATGAGAATAGAGATATAGGAATAAGAACACAAACAATTTATACTGGTTCACTTCAAAACATGAAGCTACATCCAGTTTCTTCTAATTCACACTGAATTAAAGATCCACTATTATAAAATATTCTTACAAGCTTTTACAAGAACCTCCCCTTTATCAACCTTAGATAAATAACAGAAATCTAAAACCCTATTAGACTTCTAAGGAGAAAGATCTAGAGAACATTACTCTGATCTTTAAGCTAGAGAACCCTTCTCTAGTCCCAAGCTAGAAGAACTCAATTACAATAGCCAATTACAACAAAATTTGTAAATAGAATTACAATCAATGAGTTAAGGAAAGAAACAACCTGATGATCCAGTGAATAACATGCACATGAATGGACAATTCAGGTTGAAAAACAAAAACAAACTCAGAACATTCTTCTTCCTCAACCTTTGAAAGAGACTTCTTGCTTTAAAGAATCACTCAAAAACCCATGAATGTTTTAGTTGAAGCAAGAACTCATAGAACTCGGAAAAATCACTTTGGAAGTGTTTAGAAAGCTTGTGTATGCTCAGAATACGAATTGATCAAGTTACAAAATAAGCTGAGTTATGGTTCTATTTATAACAAACTTTTGTAACTATCAATAATCGATTAAGCGCTCCATATAATTGATTATTTAACTCATGTAATCGATTAAATCAACCTTGTAATCGATTAAAGTATTCAACAAAGTTTCTGGACATGAGCAACGAACAAAATAATCGATTATTCTGTCTTGTAATCGATTAAGATAGGAAGCTTCAAAATATCAAAATACACTATGTAATCGATTACGATCTTTGGTAATCGATTAAGGCATGAAGCTTTAAAAAACAGATTGAACTAAGTAATCGATTATGATATGTGGTAATCGATTAAAGCAGCAAATCTTGTAAGCATTACATATAGTGTAATTGATTACTAAATTTGGTAATCGATTAAGACAGGAAGATGGCTTTTTCATTTAAGCCTGTGTAATCGATTACAACACTTTGGTAATCGATTCTTCCAGCACTGCTTAAAATCATGTATAGTTGTGTAATCGATTACTACCTATTAATAATTGATTAAAATGTTCATCAAGGCTGTTTATATAAAACAAAGGTCAAATAATCGATTATTCCGATAGGTAATCGATTACATTGTTCTTGAAAACCTTTCCAGAATAGACCAAGAACAAAATACTCGATTATACCTTTAAGGTAATCAATTAAATCAGTACAAAAATCGTTTTTCCAAAAACCTTTGATTCAAATCAAAAACTTGGTCATTTTACTAAAGCCTTGTGATTTTTATTAATCAAGTTAGTTGTATTATTGAATGATATGAATGCACTGCACTTGGATCACCATAATTGCTTTTCTCTACTCATTTAACACAAATCAATCTTCAAGGCATCCATTGCATGTTGAAAGCTCAAAACCAATGCTTGATTCCTTTGCATTCTTTAAGTAGCTCCCCCTGTATCTAATAGGAACAAGTTCCCAAACTTCATTTCTCTTAAACTGATTTAACTCTTCATGCATGGCATGCATCCAATGTTCATCATGTAAGGCTTGATCAATATTCTTAGGTTCAATTTGAGAAACAAAAGCCATATTACAACATAGGTTTCTTAATGAAGATCTAGTAGATACTCCCTTTGAAACTTCATCTATGATGTTGTCAAGTGAGAGATCTCTTCTTGTTCTCCAATCTTTAGGCTCTTGAACAGGAGTTAATGGTTTTATTTCAGCACTTGGTTCTTCTTTCTCTTTAATTAAGGAATCATTTAGCTGAATAAATTCTTCCATTGTACCTGCATCTATATCAGACTTCTTTTCCTCTTTAGAGGTATTAGACTCATCACAAATTACATGTACAGATTCTTCCATGCACATTATTCTTTTGTTGAATACTCTATAAGCTTTACTATGTAATGAATATCCAAGGAAAATTGCTTCATCAGCCTTAGCATCAAATTTTCCAAGTGATTCTTTCCCATTGTTTAATACAAAACACTTGCAGCCAAAAGCTCTCAAATGAGAAATGTTGGGTTTTCTACCTTTGTATAGCTCATAAGGAGTTTTCTTAAAAATTGGCCTTTTAAGTAATCTATTCAAAGTGTAGCATACTGTACTTACAGAATCAGTCCAAAAATATTTAGGCAAATTTGTCTCATTAAGAAGAGTTCTTGCTCCTTCTTCAAGAGATCTGTTATTCCTCTCCACAACATCATTTTGTTGAGGTGTTCTTGGAGCTGAAAAATTGTGGTTAATTCCATTTTCTTCACAAAAGTTTTCAAAATGTTCATTTTGGAATTCTCCACCATGATCACTTCTTATTGAGATAATTTTGCTGTCTTTTTCATTTTGTGCAAGCTTGGCCATTTTTCTAAATGCAAGGAAAGCATCACTTTTGGATTTCAAAACAGAGTCCAAGTGAATCTAGAGTAATCATCTACAATGACAAGCCCATAATAATTGCCACCTAAACTCATTGTTCTAGAAGGACCTAACAAATCAATGTGCAGTAATTCAAGTGGTCTAGAGGTGGAAACAATGTTTTTACTTTGAAAAGAGTTCTTAGTTTGTTTCCCCTTTTGACAAGCATCACAAAGTTTGTCCTTCTTGTAAGGACCCTCATTCTTGGCACCTAATGAAGGCTCAGAGTCGACAGAGGAGTTACTATGATCAGAAGCACAGACCCTTGCAGTTTGAGGAGGGGATCATGTGTTTCTGAGGTTATCTCCAGTGACGGGCGTAGGACGAGCTTTGGGTGTGAGGAAGCTGAGTCCTAGGTTCATTGGTCCATATCAGATTCTTGAGAGGTTAGGACCAGTGGCATACAGGCTAGCTTTGCCTCCCCAATTGTCAGGACTTCATGATGTGTTCCACGTGTCTCAGTTGAGGAAATATGTGACAGATCCTTCACACGTGGTAGAGCCTGACACAGTCCAGATCAGAGAGAATCTGACAAGTCTTACACGGCCTATGAGGATTCTGGATAGAATGGAGAAGCAGATCCGCAGCAAGATCGTTCCCATCGTCAAGGTACAGTGGGAAGGCAGGACGCCTGAGGAAGCAACTTGGGAGCGGGAGCAGGAGTTGCTGCAGAGGTATCCCGAGTTGGCTAACAGGTATGATTCTGAGTTTTGCGGACAAAATTCTTAAAAAGGAGGGGTGAATGTAAGGACCCTCACTTGCGCGGGGATTCACATGAGAAAACCCTGTTAAGGGTGCGGCGCGAATGGCGCCAGGGATGGCGCTGATCGCGCCAGACCCACTGGAAGCTAACGCTAGGGGTGTCAATGTGGCGCCAGGGGCGCCAAAGGTTTTCCAGCCAGCGCGAGTCGCGCCAGAGGTCGGGCGGTTAGCGCGGGAAATGGCCTGGAAAACCCATTTTCTCTAGATTTCCACGCGGCCAGTGCCAAGGTTGGCGCGGATAGCGCCATTTGATTTAGGAGTTGAAGCTGATAGCGTCAAGGATCACGCTGATAGCGCCAGAAGTGCCCTGGAAAATCAGTTTTCTCTGGATTTTCACGCTGATGGCGCCAGAAGTGGCGCGGGTGGCGCCACAGGTCTCGGGAAGTTGGCGCTGATGGCGCGGGGTTGGCGCTGTTAGCGCCGGACCACCGACATTGTGGCGCGGATGGTGCCAAACCTCGGGCAGGTTGAGTATATAAGGGTCAAACGCGATTTTTGAAGGAAAAGTCAACTCTTTCTTCTTCCCCACGACCCAGCCTCCATTAGAGCTTGTTCCAAGCTTTATAGGACCCTATATACTAGCCTAAACACCTCCCTAGACCTTTAATCTTGAGAGAAACCTTTGAAAGCTTGAATCCTTTAATTCTGCTCTTGGGAAAACCCCTTTTGAGTGAGAAGTGGAACCTCAGAGGAAAAAGCTCAGAGAACTTGAGTCTGACGAAGAACCACGGTGTATAAAGGACATAAAAGCTCTAGGGAGTTGTCCTGAGGTGTTTCTAGTCGCCACTGAGGTAAGAGACTCAAGTTTTTCCGTTTAATTTTGATCCTAGGGGGTTTTATGAATAGTGACCCATATGAGCTGGGGCTAGAATTAGCCCAGGGTCCTGTTGAGAAACTTGTTCAGAGCGATGAATAGATGAAGGATTAGCTTTCAGTTTTTGATTTAGATGACTTTGAATCTTGGCTCTGTATATGCTTGTGTGACTTGTGTAGAGTCACTTGTTGATGGTTCTCTGATAGGCTAGAGCCTTGATAGTGTTGTGCTGAGCCCAAGTGGCTAGTCGAACGAGACTTTGAGTGGAACTCAGTCCGTTCTAGTGATAATTGAGGTTAAGGCTGAGGAAACTGTGCCTTGTGTGAGTGAGTATTGAGTCCAGATGACTCAGAGGCTTGGCATTCAGCCTTGAGGGACCTTGAATGGTCTGTGACTAGCCTTGTGTGGGGCTGAGTATGACTGAACCCTAGGATAGGGGAATTCTGTTATGTTATGTACTGTGAATTGTATGCCTGAGGGCTTATTTTGATATGAGATTTGCATATGCCTTGATTAGGCCTTGATTCTGAGATTGTTAGTAGCGGGAGCCACAGACCTGGGAAGGAACTGCAGAGTAATCCCTTACTAGGTAAGTTCAGTGTTCTCTGGGGATGAATTCCCGCTTTGGTTGCACACCACACTCCTGGGGAGTGTTGGTCATGATTCATGATGCATGCATTGGCTATGACATTGTTTATATTGATTTTATATGCATCTGCATTGGATATATGTATGTTGTGACTGAGATAGCTGTTGTGATTGAGATATCTGTTGGCCAATAGAGGAATACCGGCATTGAGGAGCTCTGCCATGTATTCAAGGCGTTGAGGAGCTCCGCCCATTGGCCAATAGATGACTACCGACATTGAGGAGCTCTGTCGAGTATTCAGGGCGTTGAGGAGCTCCGCCCATGGCATTGAGGAGCTCTGCCATATATTGACAGGTACTGACGTTGAGGAGCTCCATCAAGGCGTTGAGGAGCTCCGCCAGGCATTGAGGAGCTCTGCCACCTGTCATTTGTTGAGATTATGATTATGATTATGATTATGTTATGTTGAAGGCCAGAGGGCCAAGCCAGTGGGCTATGTGTTATATGTGATCTGTATATATGTGATGAATCTGTGAGCCAGGGTGGGAATGATTTCCCAAGGACTATGAGCTTACTGAGATATGTTATCTCACCCCGTGTGGGGTTTTCTATGATTTCAGGTGATCATTCTAGAAGAGAAGATCAGTCTCAGGGCAAGAGGCCCAGCAGAGACTAGGCTGCTTGACTGAGGAGCGGCATGGAGAGCTTGAAGGCTCTATTTTGATTCTGTTTTGATATATAGTTCTATATACCCTCGAGGAGGGCTAATATTCTTTTGTATTCCCACAGAGTGGTGTGGAAACTGATGTATATATGTACAGAACTATCTGAGTTCATGATATGAGACTTTTCCCCAGTATATATTTGTTGTACATGTGATTATCTGCCTAAGTCTTGTAGTTATCTGTCTTTATGATGTATGATATGGAAAACTGGATCAGCAGGGGCGTGATAGATGTATGTTCTGTGTGTGAGATGCTTTATATTTGTGATTCCATACATAATGTATCAAGAAAAGCGATTCTGTGCTTCCGCTAAGTTTTATAAACTATGTTTTATGTGCTAATCTGATATTATTAATGATAACACGTCGGAGGCCTACGGGGTGTTACACTTCTCAAACTTGAGTTTGGGCAACAAAATTACTAAATCTTTTCTAATAAGCTTGTTCATGTGATGCATGTTTATATGACTAGCCCTTCTATGCCATAGCCAAGATTCATCAATCTTGCTTATAAGACAAGAAGTGTTGTGAAAGAATGCATGATCAATTGAAAGTAAATTAATGTTAACTTTCCTTTATCTATATAACTTACTTCACCACTTTCCCCATCACAAATCATGCAATAGTTTTCATTGAATGTGACTTTAAATCCTTTGTCACAGAGTTGGCTTATGCTCAATAGATTATGCTTCAAACCTTCTACATAAAGAACATTCTTGATCTTTGTTTTGAAGCTGTCTCCAATGTTGCCTTCTCCAATGATCTTGCCTTTATTATTATCCCCATAAGTGACATATCCTCCATCTTTAAGTGTTAAGTTTATGAACATGGACATGTCTCCAGTCATATGTCTAGAGCATCCACTGTCAAGGTACCATGTTGAGGATCTGGCTCTTAGACATACCTGCAAATATCAAATCAATTTACAACCCAATTAAGGTTGGGTCCATAGGGGTTAGCATTTTTCTTTTTCTTTGGAATCCAAATGCATTCTCCATTTGGCACATAGAATCTCCTAGCATAGCATTTGTATGATGTGTGTCCTTTCTCCATACAATAGTTGCAAGTGACAAATTTTGATGATTTTCTAAACGATGCATTTTGATTGATCTTTGAGTTTTTATACCACTTTTGATTCTTCTGTTTTGGAGGCACAAATATAGTTTTTCCAAATGTTTTTAAGCCTTGTTTGTACCCCAAACCAGAAGTATCTCCAACATACTTTTGCATACTTAACATTTCAGCCAAGTTGCATTTTCCTTTGTAAAGCTTTCTCAAAAGATCAATTAAATCATTGTTCTTAGATAAAAGTAACATGTACTTTTCTCCTTGACTCTTTTTGTAATCATCAAAATCTTTTTGCAGCAAGTTATACTTGTCAACACTTGTAGAAGAAGAAGCACAAACACATTCATTCAAATTGTAACTTGAAACAAGTTTTTCATTTTCTTCTTTCAAGTTGCAAATCTCAGTTTGCAATTCAGTTATTTTTGCAACATGCCATCTAAGATTTCCTTTGAGCTTGTTATTGGATTTTTCAAGCTTTTGGGCTTCCTCATGCATTTCTTGGAAAGCATTAATAGCTTGTTCAAGTTCAGAATTTACCTCATCTCCATCACTTGATATGTCATCATCATCTTCATTGATGGTGGAGGTAAGACACATGTTGGCTTCTTCATTTTCAGTTGAAGATTCTGAGGTAGTTGACTCATTATCTTCCCAAGCTATGTAGGCTCTTTTAGATTTCCCTTCCTTCCTCATCTTGTTCTCCCGTTGTTGCTTTTTCATGTAAATTGAACATTCAGATTTGATGTGGCCAGGTTTTCCACATTCAAAGCATGTAAAATTGTTGTCAATCTTCTTGTTGCTGTTGTTGTTGTTGTTGTTCTTGCTGGTTTTAGTGAACCTTTTGTTCTTGTTTTTCCTTAAGAACTTGCAGAATTTCCTGACAACTAAGTTTATGTTGTCCTCTTCATCCTCATCACTTGATTCTTCCTCTTTTTCAGCTTTTGAAGTTGTAGCTTTCAATGCAATGCTTATGCTTTTCTTTTATGCATCTTCAATACAAGTTAGTTGAGACATTTCAAGCTCATATTCAAGTAGCTTACCAAATAGTGCAACCATGGACATCTTTGATAGATCTTTGGACTCCTTTATTGCTGTCACTTTTGGTTGCTAGGGCCTTGTTAGACACTTCAAGATTTTGATGTTTAATTCTTCAGTATCAAAGATCTTCCCAAGACCCAATAGATGGTTGACAATATGAGTGAATCTAGTATGCAGATGAGAAATGCTTTCATTGGTGTTCATCTTGAACATCTCATACTCATGAATCAGTGCATGCTTCCTTGATCTTCTAACTTCTTCAGTTCCTTCATGAGTAATCTCCAGCATTTCCCACATTTCTTTTGTACTTGTACATCTCACTGTTCTAAAAAATTCATCAGTGGAAAGTGCAGAGGTGATCATATTTTTAGCTTTAAAATCATATTGAACAGCCTTTTGTTCAGCATTTGTGATCTCGTCCCATTCTTTGGGAATCAATTCATTGGCAACAGTTTTCTTTGGAATAAAATGACCCTTTTCTATAGCATTCCAAGCACTTGGGTCATTTGATTGAATAAAGATTTTCATGCTATTTTTTCCAAAATTGAAATGTTTCCCTTTAAACATAGGAGGTCTGTTTAGAGAAGCATGTTCCTTAAAGGTTATTTGTGATGTATTCATTTTTCTTTTTAAAGAAGAGGAGACTCAAAGAGAAAATATTTTACACAAGGTGCTTAGTTGAAAAGAAAGTGTGCTCACTTATCATTGATGGTGGGAGATGCACCAATGTGGCTAGTACAAGACTTGTGGAGAAATTACACTTTTCAACCATAAAGCATCCAAAGCCATACAAGCTACAATGGCTTAGTGAAAGTGGAGAAGTGGTGGTAAATTCTCATGTGCTCATTCATTTTTCTATTAATTCTTATAATGATAATGTTGTTTGTGATATTGTGCCTATGGAGGCTGGTCATATCCTTCTTGGTAGGCCATGGCAATATGATAGATAAGTCATACACAATGCCATGGAGAACACTTTTGAGTTTGAACACTTAGGCAAGAAAATTATTTTGAGGCCTTTGACTCCTAGACAAGTGAGTGAGGATCAAGTGAGGATGAAAGAAAAGAGAATTCATGAGTTAAAAAAAAATATGGCACTTGGAAAAAATTCTGCACAAAAAAAAAAGGCAAAGAAAGTGAGCTTCCAAAGAGAAAAACTAGTATGAAGAAAAAGAAAGAGAAAGAAAATGAGAGCAAAAAAATTCATGACATTAAAGACAGTTTGTTCTTGAGTGAAAAGGAAATCAAGAGAGTGTTATTGGCACAACAACCTCTTTATTATATGTTTCCTAACTCTCTTTGTTTACATGTTGAAAAAGAAGGAGAAAAATTGCCCAAAGTTATGCAATCACTTTTGGAGGAATATGAAGATGTTTTTCCAAAAGAAGTTCCTAATAGCTTGCCTCCTTTGAGAGGCATAGAGCATCATATTGATTTGATTCTAGGTTGTTCACTCCCTAATAGGCCAGCCTATAAGACTTCACCAATGGAAGCAAAAGAGATACAGATACAAGTGGAGAAGCTACTTGACAAAGGGTGGATCCGTGAGAACATGAGCCCTTGTGCCATGCCTATTATTCTTGTGCCTAAGAAAGAGGGAACTTAGAGAATGTGCACGGATTGTAGGGAAATAAACAACATCACCATAAGCTATAAACATCCCATCCCTAGACTTAATGATCTTTTAGATGAATTGCATGGTGCTACCATTTTCTCTAAAATTGATCTTAAGAGTGGTTATCATCAAATAAGGATGAGGGAAAGGGATGAATGGAAAACGGCTTTCAAAAAAAAAATTGGACTTTATGAATGGTTAGTTATGCCTTTTGGTTTGACTAATACACCTAGTACCTTTATGAGGCTTATGAATCATGTTCTTAGACACTTTATAGGCAAGTTTGTGGTAGTGTACTTTGATGACATTCTTGTTTATAGTGCCAATTTAAATGATCATTTGATGCATGTTAAAAGTGTCTTGGAGGTGCTTAGGAAGGAAACCTTGTATGGAGCACTTGATAAATGTTCTTTTTGCACTTAACAAGTTGTGTTTCTAGGTTTTGTAGTAGGTGCTCAAGGAGTCCAAGTGGATCAAGAGAAAGTGAAATCCATCATGGAGTGGCCAACTCCAAAAGGTGTGAAGGATGTGAGAAGCTTTCATGGTTTAGCTAGCTTTTATAGGAGATTTGTCAAGGACTTTAATACCATTGCTTCTCCTTTGAATGAATTGATAAAGAAAATTGTGAGCTTTTCTCGGAAGCAAGAACATGAAATTGCTTTTTTCAAACATTGAAGGATAAGTTATCTCATGCACCTATTCTTGCATTGCCTAATTTTAATGCTTCCTTTGAATTGGAATGTGATGCATCTAATGTGGGCATTAGGGGGTTTTTTATTCAAGATAAACATCCTATTGCTTATTTTAGTAAGAAATTGAAGGGTGCATGTTTGAACTATTCCACTTATGATAAAGAGTTGTATGAACTTGTTAGAGTTTTGCAAACTTGGCAACATTATCTTTCACCTAAGGAATTTGTGATACACAGTGATCATGAAGATTAAGTTTCATTGCAAGGTAGATTTGGGAAAACTAATGGCTAATGAGTTCAGCCATATTATTGTATATTTATTGTGTATTTGTGACTTTGTGTTATTATAATAGAATGTCAGACACTGGTGGAAGTAGAACAAAGCCATCAGGAAAATCTATTTGTTAATAAAAAAATTAGGAAAAATGCCCCTGGAAATATAAGTGATATAGTGGAACTAGGGGTGACAATGAACCGAACCAACTCGAAAATAGTTCCAAACTCGATTCAATAATCAACTCATTGAATTTGGTTTATGAACCAAATGAGCTGAACTTGAGCTAAATATTGAGCTCAAGTTCTTGGCAATGATGATAAGGAAGAAAGGTCAAAAGAAGACTGAAAGTGTCCTCAGCTTTGTACTGTAATGAATAACTCAACATGCTCATTGGATTAAGAGAAGTACTTCAAGCCATGAGAAGTAATAAGCAACTAAAGGACAAAAAAAAATGTTGTAGACATGAAGATTTTCACAATGAACATGACATGATGAATAACATTGTTGCAACATACTCAACGAAATTTCATTAACAGGATAAGTTCATTTTGGACATCATATATGGAGTTCCATAAATGAAATTGAGTTGTTCTTGATGACTATGAAAAGCTTGAAGAAATATCTTCAACTTTCATGAGCAAGTCGTGGTCTGATACAACCTAGACTCATGGACAAAATTGAGCCTGAAGTTGTAAATGTTGGTCTACCTAGACAACTTGATAAGTGTGCAATAATTTGAAGATTGCTTTAACTATAAAAGTGAATTTGAGAATTTGAGATTATATCAGTGGCTATAGAAAGCTAAGAGAAAGATATACATCATTAATGAAGAAGTCATGGGCTAATAAGGCTTAGATCTTGGAAGAAATGGATCGTGAAGATAGAGATGCCATTTTATCCTCACAATGTAACACAATTGCAATGTTTTGAAAATTTCTTATGATGTAGTGGTTCAAATCACATGAGACCACTGCCTGGACATCAAAAGCTATTTTGGCAATTCAAAGGGTCAAAGAAATAAAAAAAAACAGTGGCAAGCATAACATGCTACAACAGGCTCACACCAAAATGTTTGGAATACAAGTCTGTCATGCCATCTCATCAAAGTATTCCTATAAGAATAACATTCGGTGACTTTCCATATACATAAAAGAACTATCTCAAAGCACAACATTAGATGCAAGAAATCTATGCAAGCCAACATATCTACAAATGAAAGATATGCAAATAGAAGAACATAACAATTGTTATGATGAGTTCAGAACAAGGTCAGAATGGATGTCTCAACTATGCTTTCCAGTGAGAAGCTTCAAAATATTTGAAAAAAGCCCATTTGTTGATGAAGTCAGTGCTTCCCTCTGAAGATCTCAATCTTACTATGTTGCAAAGACATCAAGAAGGTCTTACTTAAAGGATCTATCAAAGGCTACATTGAGTAAACAACATAAAAATGAAGTTGTTTTAGAGTCAACATCAAAATGGTGTACTGGAGGACTCTGAGAATGAGAACATCAAGACAAGATAGATTCTAAGATGACTACTTCAGAATGATGTATTGATGTCAAGATCATGCAATATGCATCAGAATGAAACTACATTAGAGTCTACATCAGAATGATGAACAACTTGACTTTTGAAAAACTAAACTTCATAATGGAGTTTAGAATGGTTAAGAAAGGCACATAATTCACCTCAAGGACAACATCAATTCTTCCATAGGTTGTCACACATATAGAGGGCACATCAGAAGATTGAGCTTGAAAGCATCCTATTTTCCATATGCTATCACACACACTGAAGGCATATTAGAAAGTGAATGCTAACTACATTTGAAGATGCACAAGTGGAAAGCTGAGAATGTCCTTGAGAAGATACAGTATGCAACGTCATTATATATAATTTTTTTATTAAACCTATGATTTTTATTTCAATTTTATATATATAAATACACTTTTTCCCCTTTACTGTTAGGGTTCTTTGTTGCAGTGAGGCCCTCTCTCTGGCTCTTTCCCCTTTGTCTCTTAGATGGCAGCCCTTCCTCTGATCTGCCCATGGACCTTCTTAGACCATATAGGGGACAGAAGCCCTCACCCTTCTTCCTCACCAAAAAAAGAACCCTAACCAAATATTTTGCACAAATACTGAGCCACCCTTGAAACATTCCTCTTAGCCAACTCCTTAAACCCTATGTGAAAATGAGATTTGATTTCCATTAAAATTGTAAGATGAATACCAAAAGGGTTTTCTCAGTTCCAAGAAAAGTCTTTATGGACTATTGATTCTTCTAAGGGAAACCCTTCCATCAAGTCGAAAGATCTCAAAAAGAAGCTTCCTACTCTTTGGAAACCAATCGGTCACTGGTGCATGATTCCATTGGGAAAAGGGTTTTTCGAATTTGATTTTGTCATGGTAGAAGACCTACGCAGTGTTTAGGCCATGGGCTCATGGAACCTAAAACTATGGATCCTTTGTCTTTCCTTCTAGTCTCTGAATTTCATCGCTAACAACCTCAAACCAACACACACACAAGTATGGGTTAGGATTAGAGATCTCCCTATAGAGTATTGGAGGCAGACTATTATTCTCTCTATAGGTGGAGGAATATGAACTCTAATAGTTACTAATGAGGCTACTAGGAATAAGGCTTTTGGTCATTATGCAAGGATTCTTGTGGACATGAATTTGGAAAGTGACTTCCTAGACGCAATCTAGTAGAAAGAAAGTCTTTTGCCTTCTTTGTTTCCATCGAGTAGAAAAAATTCTGGAATTCTGTCAACATTTCAAGAATATTGGGCATCTTGTTGGTAACTACAAGAAGCTACAAGCTTCAAAATCCAATAAACCCACTAAAGATCCTACATCTAAAGGGTTATCATCTAGAGAGGCAATTGGGAAACGATATGAGAAAGCTGAATATTTTTATGTTTAGAAAAACCTGTAAAGGAATGGGGTGTCTCAAGTTGCAGATGATCTTGGAGGTGGAGTCTCTGATAAACCACTTTCTGAGTGATATTTTGTGTCATTTGGCATGCATTTTCTTGGCAGAACTCATGTTTGGGCACTAGTTTTCTGTTGCAATAGTACAACCACTCAATTGAGTGAAAGCGTTGGAAATTGCACAAATTTATGAAGATTTGAAGACTATAGACTTGATTAAAGTCATGGTACATTGACCACGATCGTGGTAATCAACATAAACACAATATAGTGATAACAACCTTCCAAAATAGCATCAAGATCAGATAAAGGTCATGCTCAAATCCTGAGGGTCGTGGTCAATTGGTGAGGGTCATGGTCAAATCATGAATGTTGTGGTCAAATCATGAGGTTCATGGTCAATTCATGAGGGTCGTGGTCAACTCATGGAGACCATAATCAACCAAGAGGGATCAATTCATGAAGGTCATGGTCAATTCATAGGGGTTGTGGTCAACCAAGAGGGCCATGGTCAATTCAAAATGGCCCAGAGCTTCAACGTCACTTTCGACCATGGCTGTGGTGGATTCACCACAGTTGTATTGCACATTTTCATGAGATATTACGAATTTAAGAGAACCATGAGGACTTTTGAGAATTGAAGACCATGGACGACATTGCTAAGATGGATTGTGATCATCATTCTTGTCTATTGGTATGTCTATGTTTACTCTTTATAGGGTTGCTAGTTTTTCTCTGATCATGAGTGGCTAGTCCCCCTAGTCTGGGGGTTATGATGTAACTGTCTATTTGTACCTTTATCCTTGTTCTTAATGAAAATCCTCATTGTTTTATGTTAATTAATTATCTTCCTTATTTTAATGTTTATTTGGAACTGATCATTCTAATACTTAATCAATTGCATAGTAGTGATCATCTACGTGTAATTGGTAACTCTAGTTAGACAATGTTTATACCAAATTGCATGATCAAATTGTTTGCATAATATCTGATAGATTAGTTAATCTTTAATTAATCATCCCTATAGCTTATTTTATCATTTGACTTAATTGATAGATCCATGATCATTCGAGTGTTAATTTAAGACAAATAACATCTCCTGACCTTGATCATAGGCTTTAGTTGATTTTGGGAATCAGTAATTAACTGAGGAAGGAATTTCATTAGGACCAGGATTAGGGGAAAATTTGTACTAGTGAGTCATAACCATTGGTCATTCTTATCATCACTTAAACCTCTCTTTATTTTATTTAATTGCTTTCTTTTAGAAACCAAAACCATAAAAGTATTTAAATCCTTATTTTTAATCATCTTCATTGGTAGTTTAATAGACTTAACTAATTGGGAATACAACTAGTCTTTTGGGTTTGATATCCAGACATTCAAGTCCACTGTTACTATTGTGTAGGTGATCGCGGTCGTACGCAACCAAATTTAATTTGATTTTAAATGTAGTACTAGGAAAGTGACTCCTAGGTCGTCTCTCAAGGATCAATTGTCGATGTTTAAGGGATTGAAAACGTGTTGGGGGGTTTTTGAAGGAATTTGGCAGAATATATAAAATTAAACAGAAATAATAATTAATTGCAATGATTAAAAACAAGTCA
>PYAF01003191.1:1321745-1363668 GCA_007407185.1 Glycine tomentella
TCAATTAATTATTAAACTGCCCTGTAAATAAAAATTAGAATAATTAAACTTAAAATAATCCAAATTAATTAAAATTCGAATTATTGGTCTAATTAAATCTTAAATGAGAAACAATGCAAAATATAAACAATTAAGCACAAGTTAGGGATTAAAATGAGTACAAAAAGATGAGTAATTAGTGATAAATAGTGACTCATCAGTAGGGTACACTTGCCCTTATGTGAGCCTAACATATTTTACGCATCAGTCTCTATGGTCAATCTGGAGGCTACTCACAACTTGGGAGTTCTATCTCTAGTTTTTGCTAATAAGTCCCCTGTTGCTGGAAAGGTTATGGAAAATGACTCTAGTCCGAACAATGAAGTTGAACTTGATAATTGTTATGAGGATTCTAAATATGCCCTTTAAACTCAAATTTCGAATGAGGGAATGCATAGTGAAGAAGTAGAGAAACTTGCTAGAGTTCACAATAATATTCAAGTGGTTTCCTTCCTATGGGCGAAATTGGTTGAAGAAAGTAATGTGGTTGTTAACTATTTGGATAAAATTGTTGAAATTCCTATAGCTTCAAGCTTTCAAGAGGTTATATCTAAATCTAAGAAGAAAATGTTGAAAGATCAAAACAAGAATTCGCTTGGTAAAGGAGTAAGAGCACCCTTAGGGGCTGGCAGCAAAAAATCTTTATCATGAAGATCTTATACTGGAACACTAGAGGGGTCAATAAACTTGACACAAGGCTAGTAATTGAGAATTTGTGTAATTCTAGTTCTCCATACCTTCTTCTTCTTATTTCAAAACCCATGATAAGCATCTCCAATGTCCCTGCTTCCTTTTGGCAGAAGCTTCATTTGAATTTATTTGCTACTAACCTCAGACCTCCCTTTTCTCCTAATATTTGGTGTTTTTACATAGATAGTCTTAATATTAGTGTCACTTGCTACACCAATTAGTTTGTGGCCTTTTTTGCTTCTTTTAATCAATCTTTGATCCATTTTGTATCTATTTACACCTCTAGATCCTATATCCTGAACAAAAATTTGTGGAAGGATCTCACTCTCCTTCAATTCACCTACAAAAGTCCTTGGTGTTTTATTGGCAACTTCAAAGTTGTGCTTGGTTCTCATAAGAAGAGAGGAGGTTCCCTTCCTTCCCAAATTTTGTGCCATGATTTTAGATCTTGGACGAATACTTGCAATCTTACTCATCTTCAAACTTTTGGCTCACCATTTACATGGTCCAATGGTAGAAGAGGTTCTAAGGTCATTGAGTTTTGTTTGGACAGAATGATTTGCAATGAGGAGTTCTTGGACTACTGGGAATCTTTGTCTTACAGCACCCTCCTCCATGCAAAATCTTATCACCACTTTCTTCTTCTTTGGCTAGATCATAATCAATCATCTTTTGCCCCACCCTTCAGATTCCTGTCCATGTGAGCGGAACACTCTCAATGCTTATAGATTATTGTTGAGTCTTGGGTTTTTTCTCCCTCTATCTGCCTGATGTTTGTTTTAGCCCAGAAACTCAAAAATCTCAAAAGTGTGTTGAAGCTCTGGAACAAGATGTTTATAAATTAGTCAATGATGTTATGAATTTGTTGAAGCCCATTATGCTTTAGATTAGCAAAAATGGTCTCTCAGATGTTTTGATTGATGCAGAAAAGGAAGCTCTGTCTTCTCTTTGAAAATCTCTCATCATGCAACACTCTTTCTAGAAGGATAAATTCAGAGGGCAGTGGCATAGTTGCGAAGATAGAAACACTGCATTTTTCCTTAGAATTGTGTATGTAAGAAGGAAAACTCAGCGGATAAATCTCATGCATAGTGACAGTGGGTTGATCTCCAATTAGAAAGATATTAAGGATGGTTTTCTCAACTTCTACACTTCCCTATTTGCCTTAGAGAACAATTATGTTTAGAATAGGCTTATCCAACAAATTATTCCTTCTCTAGTTTCCAACTTAGATAATGACATGATGATGAGTCCAAAACCCTTGGTGTTTTAATTATAACAAACCTTCTGAACATAAATCATAAGCCTTTTGACTTTATGCCTACTAATGAGTTTGTTTAAGTGTATTTAGAAAATAAAAGTTTTGTAAAGAACAACAATTGCAATAAAATTAAGGTTGTCATAATTTACTCAGAAAGGATGATAAGCTTGAAAGGACAAAAGAATACTTAAAGTGTCCTTTGTTGTATAGTATAATAAAGAAGTCAACATGTTCACTGGATGAAGATAAAAACTTCAAGTCATAAGAAGTAATCAACAACTAAAGGACAAGAAAAATGTTGCAAACATGAACATCTACACAATGAACATGACATGAAGAACAACATTGTTGCAACACACTCAAAATGGAATTTCATCACTATAATAACTTCATTTTGGATGTTGTATCTGGAGTTCCAAAACTGCAACTGAGTTGTTCTTTGTGGCTATGGAAATATTGAAGAAAGCTCTTAAAATTTCATGAACAATTCATGGTGTGTACATCTTGGATCATGGATAAAATTGAGTCTGAAGTTGTAGACGCTGATATTCCTGGACAACTTGATATGCCTGCAGTAATTTGAAGTCTGCTTGAGCTACAAAAGTGCTTTGATATTATCTCAGTGGCTGTGGAAAGCTAAAGAGAAAGATATAAATCTTTAATGAATAAGTCGTGGGCTAATAAGGCTTGGAACTTGGAAGAAACTGATCATGAAGATAGAGATATCGTGTTATCCTCACAATATAACACAACTACAACGCTTTGAAGATTGCTCATTGTGTAATGGTCCAAATGAGATGAGACCAGTGCCTGAATGTTAAGGATAGAATTCTTTACAACATTTTTGAAGACATTAAAAGCTAGTTTGGGCCATTCAAAGGGTCAAAGAAATCAAAAATAGTAGCAAGCATAACATGCTACAACAAGCTCACACTGTAATGCTTGGAATACAAGTCTGTCATGTCATATCATCAAACTATTCCTATAAGAGGAACATTCAATGGATTTTAACCTACATCATAGAACTATCTTAAAGAACAACATCAGATGTAGGAAAGCTATGCAAGCTAACATATTTGCAAATGAAAGATATATAAAGAGCAAAATAACAAGTGTTTTAATGAGTTCAGAACAAGCTCAGAATGAATGTCTCAACTATGCTTTCAATTGAAAAGCTTTAGAAGATTTGAAAGAAGACCATATGTTGATAAAGTCAATGCTTCCCTCTAAACATCTCAATCTTACCATGTTTCAAAGAAATTTAGAAGGTCTTATTCAGAAGATCTATCAAAGGCTACATTGAGAAAATAACATCAGGATGAAGCTCTTTCAGAATAAATATCATAATGATACTCTAAAGACAAACCAAAATCAAGATAAGAAATATTCTGAGATGACTACATCAGAATGATGTATTGCAACCAAGATCATGCATTAGAGTCTACATCAGAATGATAAAGAACTTGACTCTCGAAACTAAACTTCTAAGTGGAGTTCGGAATGGCTCATAATGCACCTCAAAGACAATGTCAGTTCTTCCATATGCTGCCACACATACAAAGGGAACATTAGAAGACTAGGGTTGAAAGCATCCCACAATATGTTGCCACACACACTAAGGGTACATCAAAAAATGAATGCTAACTGCTTTAGAAGATGTGCAAGTGGAAAACTAAGAATGTCCTTGAGAATATCTAGTGTGCAACATTAGAAAGAAGAGTGAAGAGACTTTGTGAAGTCTGAACCAAGGACAAAACACTAACACAACATCAACAACAACCTTCACATGTTACCTATGATGAAGTATGCTACTTCTAGAATGATTTGTGTTGTGATGAAGTGTTTGGATTGATGGATTTGAGCTATCTACATTTTCATATCATGTTATCCTCATCAGAATGAACCTACATTAGAATAGGTCCTTCCTCAACAACATCATAATGTATTTCTGAGATACCATCAAAAAGTTGCTCAGAAACTGATCATTAGAATGGCAACATTAGAATGGATTGGCCAGAAATGAGCTAACAACTGTAAAGTTAAAAGTAGTTTGTCTACTTCAAAAAGAAGTCACCTAACTATTATAACAGCTAGATAACATCTATTTTGACATGCGGGGCCTATAAAAGGATAAAGGACAACTACAAAACATAAGAGAGAAGGTAGGAGACAAACTACACTGTGCAGAAACAAGATTCATCTCTACTCACTGCTACAAATGTGTTATAAGCTTAGAATGGTTGCAGTAGGAGTTCATATAACTTAGAGCTTCAAAGAAGATTCACCCCAATGAGTGTTGTAAAGCTGTAAAAATCGCTCAAACACATTCTCTTTTTTTGTAATCTTTATGTATCCCAAATTAACCATGTGTTAAGTTTGGATGTGGGAAAAGTGATAGAGAGAACCCATGTAAGGTGGGTAGCTTAGATAGAGTCTCTAAGATGGTAACCTAAAGAGGCTAGAGTGAAATAATACTTGGGTAGCCTAGAGAGGTAAAAAATACTTCTATTGTCTCTCCCATGACCAAGTGGGTGTTGTAGTTAAGTGAGTTTTGCTTCCCAAGGTGAGGAGAATCATTTTGTGGGTTAAGCCCACCTGAAGAGGTGAAGAATACTTGGATTGTCTCTTCCATGGTGTTGTGGTTGAGACGAGTTATCTTTAAGCCAAAACCAGGTGTAGTGTTGTTAAGAGTGAGATGTTGTGAAGTCCAACAAGTGGTTGACAATTGTAAAAATCCAACATGTTGTTGGTTGTGTTAGTGGAAATCTCATCAGTTTGGATGAGGATTGGACATAGTCCAAGGTTGGGATTAACCAGTATAAAAATCCGTGTGTTAAATCCTCTCTTCCCTTCCTCTTTACATTATGTTATTTGTTGTGATAAATATTGCATCAACATCAAAAGATTATGAGCATCAGAATGGCAGATATCAGAATGTATACATAGGAAGGTTTTCATAACAAGCTTAATTGTTTTGTTAAATGGCATATCTAAAATAAATCATGTTTGTGATAACAAGATTTGTCTTAGACCAGTTCAATTATATGCATCAAAGTATGAAAGCTTTCATAAAATATGAAAATGATTTTGTGCACGAAAAGATGAAAACAACATTCTAAACAACAACTTCTAAACACAATGTTCTGAACAATGTCATTATGAGTAACAACATTCTATTTACTGCAATCAGCAAACCAACTTTCTAAATGTTGAATCATCATTACATAATATGTGTTTTGATAACAACTAAGAGATACATTTATCTGTGTAATGATCTTTTGAACTTGAGCAAATGCACATTGCCATAGGTTCTCATAATCATATAAAACATTTAATAATGAGTGTTGTGACTAACCACTTAGAAAGTCAAACTCTCTAAGTGCTTGAACCTTTGTGTCAAGACTTTATGAACATCAAGGTAATCTTGAGTAAAAGTCTTGAAAGGTTAAAGTTTCAGGAAAAGTTGGCATAGTCACAACTCAACCCCCCTTCTTGTGACATTTTGCTTACTTCAGTTAATTGCCTCACCTTCCAGGGAGGAAATCAAATGTGTTGTTTTCAGCATGGACAAAAATATTGCACTGGGTCCGAACGATTATGGAGTTTTGTATACCAAACTGACTGCGATATTATCACTGATGATGTTTATAATTCTACTTTACAATTTTTTCCCCAGGGCTAGATCCTTCCTTCTTTAAATTCCATCATAATAGTTTTTATTCCTAAGTTTCCTAGAGCTGACACTATTCAAGATTATAGGCCTATAGCCTTAGCCAATTTTCAATTCAAAATCACAACGAAGATTCTGGCTAACAGGCTAGCTAAGGTGGCTCCAAATATTGTTTTTGAGAATCAAAAGGGCCTCATTAAGGGATGCTCTATTTTTTATTGAATTTATACGGCTTTCGAAGCAGTAAATTTGCTTAATAAAAAGACTATTGGTGGTAATCTGCAAACAAGCTAAACATTTGGAAGGCTTTTGATACAATCCATTGGGAATTCTTGATTGAAGTTTTGAATGCTTTTAGCTTCCATCAGAAACTTCAATATTGGATTAAAGCAATTATTCTCTCAGCTAGGCTCTCCATCTCGGTTAACTGCCATTTGGTGGGCTACTCCTTTTGCAGTAGAGGAGTGAGGCAGAGCGATCCTTTATCTCCCGCTCTTGTTCTACATTGCAGAAAAGGTCCTTAGTAAAGGAATTTCCAATTTGGTCTTGAACGATCACTTATCTCTCATGGCCAGCCCAAGGCATTTTAGCACTCCTTCTCATGTCATGTATGTTGATGATGTTCTAGTTTTTTGCAAAGGCACTAAAAGAAATATAAACCACATAATGCTCCTCCTTGATAAATATTTTGAAGCTTCTGGTCAGTTGATCAATAAAGCAAAATCTCATTTTTACTCCTGTAGCATCACCCCTGGCCAAATTTCTATCATTTCAGGTTTAATTGGCTTCACTCATGGAGTGCTTTCCTTCATTTACCTGGGAGTCCCTTTATTCCAAGGAAAACCCAAGAAGGTTCACCTCAACCTATTACTGACAGGATAATGCTGAAACTTTATGCTTGGAAAGGTAAGCTTCTGTCCTTCAGGGGAAGGGTGCTGCTAGTTTAGTCTATTGTCCACAGTTTGCTTACACATAGTTTCCATGTGTATTAATTGAAAGTTCGAAAATGCATCACCTTGGTCCAACCACGGTGTGCTCACATGAGGGTATAAACAAAAAAAATTTGATGCAGAAACATAGACCATCTATGCACCTCATGTATGTGTGCTTAGGAATTACTCATTGAAACACATTGGAGTTTTAGAAATACCTTTATCACTTGAAGGCTCAAAGAAGATGACGCCCTCCAATGGTGATTCACACGGTTATCTCCTTCTTGCAAGTGAGAAGTTCTTCTCCTTGATTCCTCCTTCTCCTTGATGGCTTGCCAGACGCATGCAAAGTGTGAGGCTTTCAAGTATTTGGTTTCTTTTTTCAAGACTATAATGGTGCCTTGAGGTTAGGTGAAGGTGCAGCAAAAGAGGAGAGAAGATGAGGGAGAGGAAAAGTTAGAACTTGGTTCAGGACCAAGAGAAGAAGGGGCGAAAATTTCTACTCATAAATCCTCCCCACATAGGGGCCTATTTAAGGTGAGATGAGGTTGTTGCATTGCATGATTCTCTCACTCCAAATCAGCCCAAGTTGTCGGGAAAATTTTGAAAAAAAAAATCTAGCAAGATTCTCTCCAAAAACCGTCACCCTCTCTCCCTCTCCTCTCTCTCCTCCCTCCAAAGTTTGTTGCAACAATAACTTATTTGAATTTAGAATTCAAATGACAATGTTGTTGAGAGAATCTTCATCCAATCTTTATTGGATAATTCATTTAGATAATATTAATTATCCTCAACAACCAATGTTGTTAAGAGAATCTTCATCTAATCTTTATTGGATAATTCATTTAGATAATTTAAATTATCCTTAACAACCTAACCTCATAGAATTTCAAATTTCAAATTCAAATTTCAAATTTGAAATTTAAACTTTAATATAAATTCAATCTTATCCTAGTTTGTGATTTGAATTTGAATTTGAATTCAAAATTCAAATTTCAAATTTCAAATTTCAAATTCAAATTTTGAATTTGCCCAAAACTTATTTTGGTCAAGTCAACTCCTTGACTTACTATGATTCATGGTCCAAGGCCCATCGGGCCTGTCAACACATTTGGGCCCATTAGTGGAGAAACCAATTTCACCACTAATGCCCCAAATAGGGCGCATGATTCAAGTGGGCTTGAAGTCCAACTCTAACCCAATTTAACTCATAGTCTTGATAAAGCCCAATAACAAATTATTGGCCAAAACTCGCTATAACTTGCAACAAAGAATAACCTTTGTGTGTGACTCATTAGGCCAAATTAGTCGCTGACATAAATAAACTTGGACCAATTAACTCTTTTAACAAGCCCAATTCATTTAATGACCACATAAGACACTAGCAATGTTCTACAGTCCCAAAACTAATTGAATTGATTAAGTGATCTACCTTTCTAATTTGGATATCGTGTCTCCATCATCATTCACATTTAGTCGAAAGCAAGGATAAAATATCATCTCTCTTTATTGACTAAATATAGCTTTTCACAGGAGCTAGGAATCTTCTTTTATTGACTCTAAGATAGATCATGACTCCTCATGATCTCTTACTATATATAAATTCCCAAGTCAACTAGAAGTCATCCAAGCCCTACCGGTCTTGTGAACGACTAATCCCTCGTAAAGGATTGTGAGTCCTTTTGGCATGTCCATCTATACTCATGTATTCAGGTTATACACAAGAGTACACTGTTCTCCCCATTTTTAAGACGGATAGAGTCGTACAGTCAAAGTATAACCCTAGGACACAGTATTCGATGACATCCTTAAGTCTAGGACGATCCGCACTACCAAACGATGAGAGACTTTACAAATCCAATGATATTTTAAAGAATCCTTATGGAGTCTCTCGTCGGGTCAATTTAGTGCCATCTGTTCCCTAACAGATCCACCCATGACATCAGCTAAGGCATCACCATGCCTGCATTCCATGAGGTCCCTACCTTGTATCTCTATACAAGTAGAAGATGTCATACTAGTCTTATTGAGATCATCAATGCCCTTTCTTGATGATTCAAGATTAGGAACAAGCTTTAGGCAATAGACTTGTAGTGTCCTCGAATCCTCATGATCATGATCCCTATCATAGATCCTCGAGTGTACACTTGTTCTATTCCTAGGGCCATTATCTTTAAACGCATATTGCTATAAATATAGGTGAGACATAAATATGATAAAGATAAATTTTGCTCTTATTAATCATGAAATAATAAATAGTACAAGGTGTTCAACTGATAAATCAGATTGTCTCTAGGACACCTACATACTAACATTAATGGCCCTCTACTCTTCTTAAATACATAGATAAGTGGATAAGGAATTTTATATGGAGCGGAGATGTTGAAATTAGGAAAATGTGATTGTTTCTTGGCATACTATTTCTAAGCCTTTTGAGGAAGGTGGTCTCGGGCTACAGCCTGTTTTTGTTATTAATAGGGCGACCATGTTAAAGTTAGGATGGAACATGCTCTCCTTTGACTTGCCTTGGGCTAAGTTGCTACAGGTAAGAGTTAAATAAAAAATAATCAGGTTATGAATCCTCTTCTTTATGGATTGGTATCAAATTGTCCATTAGCATGATAATGGAAAATTCTACTTGGTTGCTTGGAAATGGGTCCATTAATTTCTGGTGTCAGAGTTGGATAGGTTTTTCCTTTGCGGACTCTTTACAAATTCCCATGGAGGAATGTCGTTTGTTGAAAGCTATTGTTAGTTATTTTCGACAAAATGGAAGGTGGCATATACCTTCCTTTCTCTTGGATAACTTTAAGCATATTTTTTAGCCTGTTTTACAAGTGGCCATTCCTATATTTCATGAGGATGATCACTTGATTTGGAGCAACTCCCATACTGGTGATTTGGAACTCAAAAGATTCTTATTTGTTTCTTTATCCTAAGTAGACTGGCATTTGGCTTGGCAAAAAGAGTTTGGAATTATTATATTCCTCTTTCTAAAACTGATGTTCTTTGTAGAGATATGCATAACAAGCTCCCTATGGACGATAAAGAGGCATAATAGTGGTCTTGGTTTGTGCAAATTACGGGGAAAACTTTGAAACTATGGAGCACTTGGGCCAAGGCATGAACGCTTGGATAGGATCGTTTTCGGATGCAAATTTCAAGACTCAATGGATAGTTGTTTAGAACTTAAAACAAAAGATGGAGAAGATGAAGAAAATGGTAATGAATAACGCCATAATCCATATTGAAACGATAAGTTGAGGAGGATTCGCCACAAAGGAAAGCTTCCTTGATAAGAATAGCTTTGGGTTCAACCAAGAACTAAGAAGAGGCTAAGCTCTCAATTCAAGCAAATGCTTAATTTCATTAATCAAAAGTTCCCCAAACATAGCAATGTAAAATATAGGAACACTTCACACTTAACCAAGAGGGGGGATGAATTGGCTAGGCTTGGTAAATAAAAAATTTCTTACACAAAAATCAGAGTTTCCCTTAATATCTTTATCACTTTTGAAACCAAGAATCCTTATTCAATCAAATGCTCAGCCCAAGGTATCCAATAGCTCAAAATTGAATTGATAAGCAAAGCAAAAACAATCAAGATAGACAGAATATAATCAAGCAAAAGATTAGAATCAAAACACAAAAGATTTATACTGGTTCACTTCAAACACTATGAAGCTACATCCAGTTTTCTTCCACTCAACACTAGAATGGAGTTCCACTATTGCAATTTTCTGTTCTTACAAGTAATTACAAAGTCTCCTTTGATCAACTCTAGATAAAGTATAGAAATCTAAAACACTATTAGATTCTTAGAGACAAACCCACTAAGAACACTACTCAGCACAACCCCTAGAGAAACCCTATCTCTAGTTTACAAGCAAGAAACCCAATAACAAATTCAATACAAATTCAGAAAAGAATTACAACCACTGAGTTAAGGAAAGAAATCACTTGATGATCCAATGAATGATATGCAAATGAATGAATATACCAGGTTGAATAATGAAAACAAACTCAGAACATCTCCTTCCTTAACCCTTTTGAAAGAATCTTCTTGCTTCAAGAATCACTTAAAAACTCATAAGTGTTTTAGTGAAGACAAGAACTCATAGAACCCAGAAAATGACTAAGAATGTGTTTTGAAAGCTTATGTATGCTCAGAATACAAATTAATCAAGTTACAAAACAAGCTGAGCAAGGGTTCTATTTACAACAAACGTTTGTAACTGTCAGTAATCGATTACATGCCCCCAATAATCAATTATTTTACTTATGTAATCGATTAAATCAACCACGTAATCGATTAAAGTGTTCTACAGAAATTTGGATATGGGCAATGAACAGAATAATCGATTATTCCATCTTGTAATCGATTAAGACAGGAAGCTTCATAAACTTGAAATACACAATGTAATCGATTACAAATTCTAGTGATCGATTAAACCAGGAAGCTTCATAAACCATATTGAACTATGTAATTGATTACTACATTTGGTAATCGATTAATGTAGCAAAACATGTTAAGCAAAAGCATATGATGTAATCGACAACTAACCTTGGTAATCGATTAAGACAGGAAGCTTATTTTTTCTGTTTAGCCTTTGTAATCGATTACGGCTTGTTGGTAATCGATTAAAATGTTCATCAAGGCATTTTATATGTAAACGTAGGTAAGATAATCGATTAATCCGATACGTAATCGATTACATTGTTCTTGAAAAGTTTTCCAGAATGAATTAAGAACAAAATAATTGATTATTACTTTTATGTAATCGATTAAATCAGTAGAAAATATATTTTTCCAAAAACCTTTGATTCAATTCAAAAACTTAAGCAATTTATCAAAGCCTTTTGAATTTTATAACTCAAATTAAAAACTTAATGAATCATGTGAATGCAATGCACTTGGATCGCCAGAAATGCTTCTTCCTTTTACATTTAATCACAAATTAATCTTCAAGGCTTCAAGGCATGTTGAAAGTTCAAAAACTAAGCTTGATTCTTTGTTCATTCTTCATGTGACTCCTTTAAAACCAACAAGCAATATCTGAGTACTTATAGAGTTAATCCTCTAATAAAACCTAAAAACACATAGTTTGGGCCTATTTTATTCCACATTGAAGCCCATTACACAAATAAACAACAAATTATGAAATTATGAAAATTACGAAAGTTACGAAAATTACAAAAGGAATCGCTAAGCGTGACATTCGTGCTAAGCGAGCTGTTCAACAATCTTCAATGTGCTCCAATTCAGATCGTTGTGGCTTCCTCCTTCCTTGCCTTTGATGAGTAGTCCATCTTTGATTCTCTTGGCAATCTCTTCTTGTAGAAGCTTGGCTTTGGACCTTGTCATTGGACCCTTCAACTCATGAAGTGTTTCTAGATCTTTATGCTATTTGGATAGCCCTCTATCAGGTTATCTCTGAGATTTCTACTGGTGTTCATTTAGCTGGTTCCATCTCTTCAGGTATAATGTCAAACTTTATTTCTGATTTTGGTATCCTAAAGCATTCTTTATTTCTTCTCATTCACAAAAGCACCACCCTATCAAACAAGTCATTTGGAGGTAGCCGAGAGCCAACTAGATTACATGCACAAATGTGGCAGTGCATGGCTGCCCCGATATGGCTGGTAGCAGTATGATTTTTATAAACAATGAGCTTCTGTTCAAGGGGGATTTTTCCTTCAATGTTGGTATCAATTAAGCAATTTTTGCGGAAACTGTTGGATATAGGGGGAGCTAGAAGATGATTAAGTCAGGAATGGAGCTTGTGCCTTAGAAGAAAGATTTAGTTTTTCACATGCCAAGGCATTTGTAATTTGTTAAATGGTTAAGAGGCTAATCTTATGATCCTTACATTACATAAAAATAACCATTAACATGCATACATGATTTTATTAAAGTATAAAGGTTTTCATGTTTCCATAACGAAATTGATTTCTCATGGTAAAGGTTTTGGAAAAACAAAATGTGATTGCTTTAATCGATTACCAGCTTGTGTAATCTATTACAAAGCCATGATAAACACTTTAATCGATTACAAACATATTGTAATTGATTACACAACACAAAACACAAAACTATGTATGACTGCCATAATCGATTACCACTCAATCGTAATCGATTACATAGGCTTGTTTCAAAACTAAGCATGACTGGTTTAATTGATCACAACTCATTTTAATCGATTACATTGTTTGTAAAACTTTTCTAGATTGTGCTAAGAACACTTTAATCGATTATATGGTAGTTTAATCGATTACATAAGTTAAATTAATTGATTACTTTGGCAATTTAATCGATTACATTCAGTTACAGAAGTTGGTTATAAATAGCTTGTGAGTTTGTCTAAAAGACACAATACTTGACTACGAAATTTTCAAAGTTTTCATAAGTCTTCTTAAATTGAGAAAGGATACTTTGAGTTCAAAAGTTCTTGCCCCACACTTTTAAATCTTCATGGTGTATTGAAAGATTTCTTGGGGTAAGATTACAAAGGGGCTTTTGGAGAGAAAATTCTGAAACTTGTTTTTCATTTCAATTGTGATTGGTAAATCATATTCATTTATATTCATTGGATCATCAGGTTGTCTTTCTCCATTAACTCTTTTTCTAAATTCGTTTCTGAATTTTTTTTTTTTGTTATTTGTAACTATTACAAAGGATTCTTGAAGTTTTTTCTAGAGTGGGTTTCTCTAGAGGGAAAAAATAGAGAAGGGTTCTCTATGTCTTGATCACTAGGATTCTAATAGTGTTTTAGATTTCTGTTTTTTATCTAGGTTTGATAAAGGGTGATTGTTGTAAAGCTTGTAAGAAAAGAAATTTGTAAATAATGGAACTCTAATTTAGTGTTGATTAGAATAACTGGATGTAGCTTCTCTTGAGAAGTGAACCAATATAAATTCTTGTGTTGTTCTCTATTCTTTAATCTCTTCTAGTTATCTTAATCTATGATTCTTGGTGAATTCTTTATCACTCAACAAGTTAAGTTTTTGCAATTGTTTTCTTGGATTGAGTGGTTTGATTGATTAGAAGCATTCTTGATTAAATTGTGATTAAGATCCATTAACTATGATTTTCTAAAGATTTTAAAAAAGCCAAATTTAAACTAATTCACCCCCCCTCGTGATTATTGTTTGCATTCCTATTGTTTTCAGAAACTATGGCGCCATTTTAGCCATTGAAAAATTTGTCCACTTTAAGTGAAGTCACTTTGGTTGGAAAATGATTTTATGCTTCTCCTTCATGCTTTCAGTCATCCCTTAAGATTGCATTGGTCTCTTTATACTCATTGGATATATTGTAAAAAACTAACTAACAAGCTTACTTCATGATAAAACCACTTTCTAAGTTATATTTTGTGTGAGTTTTTGTGCCATTTTCTGTACATTTTCTTGGCAGAACTTACATTTGGACACTAATTTGTATTGCAGAAGTACAACCACTCAATTGAGTGAAAAAGTTGGAAATCTCACAGTTTTCTAAAGATTTGAAGGTTCTGCACTTGACCACGGTTGTGGTACATTTACCACAACTGTGGTAAACAGCACAACCACAATAAAATGATAACAACCGTCTAGAACAACGTTAACAATTCGCCAACAGTCGTGGTAAATTCACCATGACCTGTTCAATTCATGAGAGTCATTGTCAACCATGAGGGCAATAGTCATTCCACAGCGCCCCTGAGCTTTTTTGTCACTTCCAACCACAACCGTGGTGGATTTTACCAAGGACATAGTGTGCCCTTTTCATAATGATATCTTTATGAAGCTATATATAGGTCTTTAAAATTTGTAAAAATGATCTCTTTTGTTCACTTTTATCTTTTTATGAATTTGAGAAAATTTTGAGGGCTTTTGAGAGTTATGAAACCTGGATAACACTGGGAGGACGGATCATGATCATCATTATTGGTATGTCTATGTCTATTTTTTATATGATTGCTAGTTTTACTTTATCATGAGTGGCTAGTCCCCCTAGTCTAGGGGTTATGATGTAACTGTCCAATTGTACCATTCTCTCTATTCTTAATGAAATTCCTCATTGTTTTATGTTAATTAATTTTCCTCCTTATCTTTATTGTTTATTTAGAATCGGTGATTCTAATACTTAATCGATTTCATAGTAGTGATTATCTGCATGTAATTGGTAGTTCTAAGTAGAGAATTTTTTACACCAATTTGCATGATCAAATTATTTGGGTAATCTCTGTTACATTAGTCAGTTTTAGTTTTTAATTTATCATCCGTAAAATTGATTATATCCTTTGACTTAAATTGATAGACCTATGAGCATTAGGGTATTGATTTAAGGCAAAGAACATCCTCTAACCTTGATCATAGTTTTCATTGATTTTAGGAATCAGTAATTAATTGGGGAAGGAATTTCATTATATATTGGTTTATTTGTTTTCTTCTAAAAACCAAAATCATAAAAATATTTAAATTCTCTTTTTAATCACCTCAATTACTAGTTTAATAAACTTGACTAATTAAAAATACAACTAGTCATTTAGATTTGATATTCGAACTTTTAAGTCTACTAATAATACTGTGTAAGATACACTTTGCCTTCTATAACGCTTACTTATTTTACGCATCATTCATATGATGCATACTCTTTTGGGCATACTTGGTGAAATTCTCCATTATTTATTGATTACGAACTCCTTAGGTACAAGTTTTGGGGCTTCCTTTTTATAGGTTTCCTTAGTATCTTCTTCTGGGTTCGATTTCCCCCTCCCCAATTGTTGTTTCTCTCAATTTTCTTATATTAATAAAAAAAATGCAAATACAACTAGTGGTACTTGCTATTTGAAATGAAATAACTCTGTTTATATGAATTCAATATTGGAATATGCTGTCAATCACTCTTTTTTATACCAAAGTGCTAATTAAAATCGATTTCTAAATTTAATCTTTCCCAAGTTGAAAATCAAATTGGTTGATAGTTTAATTAAAGAAATCACATGATTATTTTAAATTCTAAATGTAAAGTTCCATATTAAAATTTTTATTTGCTGAATTAAGATTTTGAATTTTAAACCATAGCAAGTGCGTGAATTTAACCGAAAACTAACTCAAATATAGAGGCGATAAATGAAAGTAATTAAAGTACATTGAATTGTAAATGGAAAAACACAAACTATAAAGACAATTGACAAGAATGCAGAGTAATTGCATTAAAAGTGGATGAGAATACACACATTACTCAATGAGCCAGCAGTCATTCTTTCAACGTGTTAGGTGCTAGTACAAAGTTTTACTGTAGTGTTCAACCAAGAAAGATGGCCATAATGATTCCTTATTTATAAGTTTTTCGCCTAACCATTGATTTTTTTTTTTCTAAACATGTGTATAATTGCCTAGGAACGACTAAGATACCGTCATCGATCTATCTCAATCTATTCCTCAATAACTGCTTGTAACTGGCTCTCGATTATGTGTGATTTCCACGTGCTTTAAACTTGAAATCTTCAAGTTTTCTTCTGTATCCCAAAACTTATAACAATCTCTTGTACTTAAACTTAGTCATCTGCATGGGCTCCTTCTTAGTGTTTGAAAATATCTCCAAAGCAATCCTTGTCACACTTCGTCCGTGGATTAATCAGAATCTGTTTTGACATTCTCTTTGCCTTCAAACCTTTCAAATATATTGGCAAACTTTATACCTTATAGCTTCCATATTGCCATAGTGGAATAGTATTCGTTATTGACACTAACAGGTACAAATTGCGCCCCCACTTATGATTAAAAAAAAAGATTGTTAATAAAATAAGGGTCAATTTTTCGAGCTGCTTCACAAAGAAAGTTGCTCCAATTTAATATTTTCTCAATGATAAAAAAAAATGAATTAAAGTTGCTCCAATGATACATCTTTTTCTTTAGGTACGTACCATTCCATAAGAGTAAAAGCAATTTCACCGCTCCCAAGGAATGAAGACAAACGAGCGTTTCTAAAGCCATACATGGGACTATGAAACTTGCCAATTGCCACGTTATGTTTTTCAACGTCAAGAAAACACTCTTTTTCCATAAATATTATCTTCGTATGAAGTTCACATTCGGGATGTGTTTGAAACTAAAAAGGATACTATTAATAAGATACACATACACTACTAGAAAAAGTCCTTTCAAAGATGATTTTAAGCAACTTCCACGTTGGTTCTAAATCATCTTTGAATTTGCCATCGTAAAAAATAAACATTTTTCACACCGATTTTTAAACTGTTTTAGAATATCGATTTCTACATCAACTTTCTCAAAGCTGTCTTAGATTCTATTATTTACTATTTAAAAAATGTTTAAAACGTTAAGATTTTAAGACGATTGTTAGAAAAATCATTACACATCCTAAAACGATTTTTTAAAACCATCTTAAAATGTATAATTTCTAAGATGGTTTTCCTAATAACCATTATAGAATGTTTTGTTTTCCTATTTCCCATGTTTCTGGTAAAGGAAAGTGTATATTCATCCCAATTCGCCTACCAAACTATGCAAATATTAAGACCATGCATGTCCAGGAAATATAATCATAAATTTGCTTATTATCCACCTACCAAGACCATGCATGTCCGGGAAATATAATCATAATTCATAATACACAAGCAGAAATTTAAGTCATTATTTGTATATTTATATAGAAGTTACCCTTGATGATGGCGTAACAGATGGTGGCTCAAGAGATAGCCTAGCGGAACCTAACTGCGAACCCTGTATAATTCAGATTACAGAGTAAACATAGGAACAAGTTTCAAAAGAAAGTAAACAAGGGAAAACCTTGAGGGGTGGGGGAAGAGGGAACTACAATATAAAACCAAACTTGACTGCATTCATTCTTTGGCTTATAGTTAAATAAATTTACTAAGCTAATGAACAAAAAATATATTATTAAACTAACAACAATACATCCTATAAAATATCCTATTATGCCTGATTGATAATAACAGTTCTCCCAAAAGGCATAATTGCATTGATAAATAGGTGTTGGGAAAAATGCTTACCCTGGAAGAGGGTGAAACTGGTGGCAGTTCAAGGGCTGGCCTGGTCGCCTGGAAGAACTGGATGAAGATGCCTATATAATATAAAAATGTATTATATTATATACTATATATAGCAAACAAATAGAAAGAAAATTAATTGAAAGCAGATATGAAATTCAGATTGCAAAGCCAAAACCAGAAAAAAAAAATCCATTGTAACGGAAGTGTGGTTCATGCCTGAATATACTCTGTGGATATGCTATTCTCCAAAGTCTTGGTAAATTGACACAACATGTTCACTCCTTCATTTGTGGGCACCTACGCAGATTAAAGCCGGTAAACAGTAAATCACATATATAAACAATATTCATAACCCAAAAAATGTTTATAATTAAATTATGCAGTGACTGAAGTCAAATTGACTATACCTGCTTCTCTTCTATTTCTTTAATTTTAGATTCCTGAGAAGCTAAGTTATCAGGTTTAAGTTAAAACACCAAACAATAAATTAAAGAAATAACTGAATTGTAGCAATTGATTTACTAGATCATGGACTGCAACATGAAAAGACTTCGAATCTTTACTTATCGTATCTGTTTTCCGTTGAATTACAGATATATGCAACAGGAGATATTCTATTGTTAAATAAGGTAGAAGACAAAATTAGACATAAAAAATCTTTACTCATATCCTCCTTGGTACTTTTAGTAATGGCAACACATTCTTTTAAATTTTTATCCACACCGTTGATTTTTGCGGATACTTTCTTCTTAGTATCTTGAAACCATTGCAGATAAGTAATTTTTCATTGTCAATAACTCCATGGTAAAACAGCTGTCAGTGTAATTCCTAATGTCCAGGGAGAAAGAAAAAAAAGTAAATCGAGCTGAATGCAAACTTTAAAAGCATCATCTTTTATAGAACACAAAAAGTTCCTTTTCAAAATTTTGTTTGAAATATAAGATTTGTTTGATTCAATAATGGAACAATACCAATTTTCACAATGAAAGTGATAAATGCAAGTTATGCACTTAATGCAGTCACAAAATATTTTACATGAATAATATTACCACAAAGGAGGTTGAGCCCTAGCACAGTGATAAAGTTGTGTTTCGGTGATTTATTGGTCAAAGGTTTGAATCCGGAAATAACCTCTTTGCATATGTAAAGGTAAGGTTGCGTACAATATCCCTTCCTTTTACCTTCACATAATAAGGGGTTTTGGGGCAATGGGGTACGTAGTTTTTAGTTTTTTTTTTTTTAATATTACCACAAAGGCTTGACAGTGAAATCAAGCTCAAAGATTATTTCAGTGCAATCATAACAAAGAGAATAAGCTCAATTAAGTAGTATTTTTTGTCTCTCTGTCAAATTAGTGTTCAACAAATTTACTACCAACCCTGCTCATAAAAATATTTATTGATTTGCTCGTTGACATTTTGTTATATAGTTGTACTCTAGTTAATATATAGTTATCAACTTATCATTCATTGTCATCTTTAATAAAGAATGTTTGTTTTTGACATAGTCTAGTAATAGGAACTGGATCAGAAGAAATCAAATAGGAAATGAGAATGAACATTCTATTAGAATTGGAGCAAACTCCTGCAGCTTACAGTGTGATTCTTTCGAGGGATATCACAATCTCCTAGCACTCTCTCGTGATCCATCTTCCTTATCCTCACTTCTATTTATACATTTCCTGCGTTAGTTAACTATAACCAACTCCTTATTCTATTAACTGTTGATTTGAGGGGGAGTTGCTTGAAGCACAAAGAACTTCGATTCAAGAAAGGATGGTTTTGAACTTTCAACATGTCTTTGAAGTATTGAAGAAAAGCTTGTGATCAAATGTAAAAGGAAGGAAGTTTTCTGATGATCCAATCATTGCATTCATATGAAATCACAAGGCATTGGTAAATTGTTTTAAGTTTTTAAAATAAACTTAGTGTTTTTGGAAAAATAGCATTTCACTGGTTTAATCGATCATAACAAGCAAAGAATCGATTATTTTGTTCTTGATGTTTTCTGGAAATTTTTCAAGAACAGTTTAATCGATTACATTATCAGAATAATCGATTATTTTGTCTTTGATCACATATAATCTGCCTATGTGACTTTTTTAATCGATTACCACCAAGCTGTAATCGATTACATAAGTCAATTAGAAAATATCATATCTCTGGTTTAATCGATTACTAATTATTGTAATCGATTACGTAGTTCAAACATATTTTCCATAGTGCCGGATTTAATCGATTACCAATTATTGTAATCGATTACATAGTTCAAACATATTTTTCATCATGCCGAATTTAATTGATTACATGTCGGAATAATCGATTAAATTGTTCGTTATAATTACCCAGAATCATTATGAACGGTTTAATCGATTACATGAGCGTATGTAATCAATTACAAGTGCTAAATAATCGATTACATGCGCGCTTTTAATCGATTACAGACGGTTACAAATATCACTATAAATAGAACCCATGCTCAGTTGATTTCCTAACTTGAGTATTTCGTATTCTGAGCATTCTAAGGCTTTCTAAACATTCTTTAAGTGATATTTTTGGGTTCATTGAGTTCTTGCTTCCATAAAACTCTTATGGGTCTTTAAGGGATGAGTGAAGCAAGATTTTCTCTTTTCAAAGCTTAAGGAAAGTTATGTTCTGAGTTTGTTTTTTGCATTCAACCTGGTGAAATCATTCTTATGCATATCATTCTTTGGATCATCAGGTGACTTCTTTCCTTATTCTTTGAAGTTGTAATTCTATTTTGAATTTAGTGTTGGTTTGTCTATTGTAAATGAGTTTCTTGCTTGTAATCTAGAAATAGTGTTTCTCTAGCGGGTTTGCTGAGTAGTGTTCTCAGTGGGGTTGTCTTTAAGAATCTAATAGTGTGTTAGATTTCTGAACTTTATCTAGGGTTGATAAAGAGAGGCTTGTAATAACTTGTAAGAACTGAAATTTACAATAGTGGAACTCTACTCTAGTGTTGAGTAGAAGAAAACTGGATGTAGCTTCATAGTGTTTGAAGTGAACTAGTATAATTCTCTGTGTGTTGATTTAATTCTGCATATTTGGTTGTCTTTTGTGAATTCTTGTTATCTACCAAATTCTTGAAGCATTACATCTCTTGGGTTGAAGTTTGGATAAAAGTTCTTGGTTACAAAAGTGATAAAGATCCAAAAAGGGAAAAACTCTGATTTTGATCCATAAATTTTTAAATTACCAAGCCTAACCAATTCACCCCCCTCTTGGTTAAGTGTGAAGTGTTCCTATATTTTACATTAACTAAACAGCATCATTTCTCTTTACACCTCCTAGAATACATCTGACCTCATCTACCTCTATCAATATCCTTCCCTTGAAGATGGACCTTGTCCTCAAGGTCCAATTTTGGAAACACCTTTATTTCTTCAGCCAACTCCCAGCTGTTCTCATGGTGAGGTAGACCTTGCCATTTGATCAATACTTCTTGCTGCTCCTTTTCATTTTGCCTTTGTTGCATAACCCTTTCTGGTTTCATTTGAAGTTCCCACTGCTCATTCATTACTGCTGGCAATGGTTGTGGTGAACAATTTGCTTTAACTGATTTCTTAAGCAATGATACATGAAAAACAGGGTGAATTTTACTCTCAGCAGGAAGTTCCAATTTGTAAGCCACTGCACCTATCTTCTGGATGACTTTATAAGGTCCATAGAATCTAGGACTCAATTTTTCATTTGGTTTTCTGGCCAATGACTTCATTCTATAGGGCTATATTCTTAGAAAAACCCAATCTCCAATCTCAAAACTTAACTCCCTTCTATGCTTGTTAGCATGCTTCCTCATTTGATCTTATGATCTCAACAGATTTTCTCTCAATTCCTGCAAAAGCTCATCTCTGTCCTTGCACAGTTGATTGACTTCCTCTAACTTGGAAGGAATATCAGCTCCTTTGTCAATAAAGGAGGTTCCTGCCCATAAAGTGCTTCAAAAGGAGACATCTTGGGAGAAATGTTGTAGTTAGTGTTAAACCAAAATTCTGCCCAAACCAAATGAGCTGGTCACTGCTTTGGTTTGCTGCTTGTCATGCATCTCAAGTAGACCTCCAAGCACCTATTCACTACCTCTGTCTGCCCATCTGTTTGTGGATGGTATGCGAAACTCATTTTCAACTTAGTTCCAACCTTTTTAAACAGTTCCTTCCAAAATAAACTCATAAACAACCTATCTCTATCAGAAACTATAGAGGTAGGAAAGCCATGCAGTCTCACCACTCCTTGAATGAACAACTCAACTACTTCTTTAGCTGTGTATGAATGACACAAAGCTAGAAAATGTGCATATTTGGTCAGCCTATCTAATATTACTAAAATAGTATCTTTTCCTTGTGCCTTAGGTAATCCCCCAATAAAATCCATGGATATATCAGACCATACCTTGGTTGGAATAGGTAATGGTTGAAGTAATCCAGTTAGAGACAAAGTGCTACTCTTATTCTTTTGGCATATATCACATTCAGCAACATACTCCTTAATAGCTTTCTTCATCCCTTTTCAAAAAACCACATCAGTCACCCTTTTATATGTTCTAAAAAATCCAGAATGCCCTCCTATATGAGAATCATGCAATTCCTTCAAAATTAAAGGAATTCTAGTAGAGTTCTTTGGTAGCACTAATCTGCCTTTGTAATACAATCTTCCTCCTTTCACTTCATACCCAGGTTTCTCCACTGTTTTGGTAACAATCCCCTGAAAAAGCTCATACAACTGTTGATTTGCTTTTAATTCTTCTTCCTAATTTGTCCACTCTTCTTCTTGTACCAAGGAAATAGCAGAAAAATGAAATTGTCTTGACAGAGAATCAGCCACAATGTTTTCTTTCCCAGTCCTATACTGAATTTCAAAATTGTATCTAATCAATTTTGCAGCCCATTTAAATTGTTCCTCAGTCAACAATCTTTGGTCATTTAAGAACTTTAAGCTTTGTTGATCAGTCCTTATGATAAACTTTCCTCCCAATAAGTAATGTCTCCATCTTTTAACAGCTAAAACCACTGCCATCAGCTCCCTTTCATAAACTGATTTAAGTTGTCCCCTACCTAATAAAGCCATGCTCCAAAAAACCAAAGGCCTGCCCTCTTACAGCAATACAACCTCTAATACCACTCCTAATGCATCAGTTTCCAGCACAAAAGGTTTAGAAAAATCATGAACCATTAGCACAGTCAATTTACTCATTACTTCTTTCAACTTCTCAAATGATTTCTCAGCCTCCTTAGTCCATTTAAATGCATCTTTTTTCAATAAAGCATTCAATGGATGTGCCCATTTCCCATAATCCTTCACAAATCTTCTATAATATCCTATTAAGCCTAAAAATCCCCTCAAACTCTTGATGTCCTTAGGTATAGGCCATTTGCTCATAGCTGCTAGTTTATTAGGACCTGCCTGCACTCCCTCTCCTAAAATCAAATGGCCCAAATATTCCAACTATTGTTGGGCCCAATTACATTTCTTTTCATTCACATGTAAATTCTTTTTGCTGTAATATCGGTAAAACTGCCTGAAGGTGCAGTTTGTGTTCATCCAAGTCCTTGCTGTAAACTAGAATATCATAAAAAAAAAAAAAAAAAACTAGTACAAACTGCCTCAACAAAGGCCTGAGCACTTCATTCATCAATGCTTGAAATGTTGAGGGAGCATTAGTCAACCCAAAGTGCATTACTAAGAATTCATAATACCCTTCATGTGTTCTAAAAGCTGTCTTATGAACATCCTCATCCTTCATTCGAATTTGATGATATCCAGCTCTTAAGTCTAGCTTAGAAAACCATTGTGCACCTCCAATTTCATCTAATAATTCTTCAATGACAGGAATAGCAAACCTATCAGGAATAGTGATTTTGTTTAATTGCCTATAATCCACACAAAATCTCCAACTATTATCTTTTTTCTTCACCAAAATTACAGGGCTTGCAAATGGACCAGTGCTGGCCCTAATAATTCCAGCCTTCAACATTTCTCCCACTAATCTCTCAATTTCATCTTTTTGATAGTGTGGATATTTATAAGGCCTACAATTAGGAATTTTATTACCAGGCTACAATGTGATAGCATGATCTCTTTCCCTATGAGGAGACAATTCTGTTGGCTTAGAAAAAACTTTTTCAAACTGCTTCAAGATATGCTGAATTTCTGCAGGTACTACTGTTGTCTGCTCTGTTTTTTCTGCTTCCATAACATCCACCAAAAACCTCTTATCATCTTCCTCCAAATTCCCATTGATCAACTTCAAACTAACAGCAGTCTTGACCAATTCTGGTTCATCCCTTAACTCCATCTCCTTATCCTAAACCTTCACAATTATTGACATCTTCTCAAAATTTGCCTTAACTTCCCCCAACCCAGCCAACCATTTCATTCCTAAAACCAACTCAGCTCCCCCTAGTTCAAACAAATAGCAATTTTGAACCAATTTTAACCCTTGTAATTCTATGGGTAAATCTCTACACATCCCCTTACACCTTACCTTATGTCCATCCCCAACTTCCACAAAATAAGGTTGTGTAGGAGTCACTTCCAGCTGCAATTCTCTAACCATTGTCATTGACATAAAATTGTGAGTAGCACCACAATCAATCAACACCACTACCTTCCTTCCCTTTACTTCTCCCCACATCTTAAGAGACTTTTTATTTATGAATCCTTGAATATTATACAAAGAAAGCTGGTGCAGTTCTTCCTTCTTTTCAGTTTCCTCTCTTTCAAGTTCATCCACATCACTTCCTTCCCCATCCTCCTCCATGATCATGCTTCTTAATTGCTTATTTTTACATACATGATTCACATGGTATTTCTCATTACAAGTAAAGCATCCCCCCTTCCTCATTTTTTCACTTACCTCCATAAGAGACAACCTTTGCATAGACTTCCTCATATTCCATCCTTCTCCTCCAGCTTTCACCACTGCTGCTTGTTCCCCTCCTCTAACTCCTCCTGGCTGCCATTCTCTCCCAGTTCTTGATCCAAAGAAAGTGGGTCTTTGAAAAGAATTGTTCAATTTCCCATTTCTTGGTAGATTGCCCAAGACCCTATTCTTCTCCTCAATATGTCGAGCCTTAGTCATGGTGTCCATCAAGGATTTTGGCTCATGTATTCTCACCTCTGTCCCTATTTCCTCCCTTAAACCTTTCAAAAAAAATTTCCTTAAGAAAATTTTCATCCAACCCTCTTCCAGCTCCCATTTGTTTTTCAAATTGCCCAATATACTCTTGCACACTATCTCCCTGTTTCAGAGCCAACAAAGCCTGAAAGGGACTCGTGATTCATGTTTCCTGGAACCTGTGCACCACCTCCATCTTCAACCCCTCCCAAGACCGAGTATTGCTCCATTCTTCCCACCACTGAAACCACTACAAAGCTTCTCCTTCCAGAGCCACCAAGACCGCTTCTAATTTCTCTTCTTCCCTCACCTCCTTTAGTCAGATATATCTCTCAATTCTCGCGACCCACCCCACCGGATCCTCGCCGTTGAACACAAGCAACTCTAATTGCCTACAATTGTGCAACACTCCGTCATCTCCCACACTGCTCTTCCCTTTCTTTTCCTTCATGCGAACTGCATCCTCCCTATCGGCATTGTCCAGTGTCGCCACCAACCGCTGAAGCAAGTTCTCCATCGAACCCAGTCGACTCTCGATTGCTACCTGGTTCAGATGGCTACTCTCGCGTGATTCCTCCATTGCGCACTCCAAGGCCTCAATTCTAGCCTCCATCTTCTTCGTTCCCATCTACCGCATAAAGCCCCAGGATTAGAGCTCTGATACCAGTTAATAGGAACTAGATCAGAAGAAATCGAATAGGAAATGAGAATGAACTTTCGATTAGAATTGGAGTAAACTCCTGCAACTTACAGTGTGATTCTTTCGAGGGATATCACAACCTCCTCGCACTCTCTCGTGATCCCTCTTCCTTATCCTCACTTCTATTTATACATTTCCTGAGTTAGTTAACTGTAACTAACTACTTATTCTATTAACTAAACAACTTCATTACTATTTACTCCTCCTAGAATACATCTGACCCCATCTACCTCTATCATCTAGAAAAAACAAACTATGCAATAAAAAGGAAAAAAAAACCAATTGATTCATAAAGCTTTCCCATCAGATTACCAATAGATGTGCAAGCATCAGACAAACCACGCCATGTTGCAAACATCAGATCAGGAACCTTCCATCCCTGCAAACACACAAGAGCCATAAAACTCAATCATAAGAGAGTGGGGTAATTGGAGATTTGAAGATAGTAAGGTAAGATAAAAGAAAATTCTTTTTTAAGAAAATTAGAGAATACATGAAGTAGCAACCAGCTGCTCTGGCATAATGTTTAGTTACTTTAGTATAGCTAAATTCATGCACAATGACAGACTTATATAAGAGAGAAGGGACAAGCCTTCAAGAATTTGTGGCAATAATACATATAGATTGTTGTAATATAACAAGCAACAATTTTGTTGATTTTCTTCCATAGTTTTAAGAGTTCTCTTTTTCGGTGCATAAATGTTGTTCCCAAAAACTAAAATTCATGGATTTGCCACTCCATGCAAACCTGCCAACTAATAATAATCTAACAGCAAGCAATGCATAGTTGATTCTGCTCCAAATTATATGGAAAATGTTAGTAATATGAGTTGAGCTCAACTCAAACCAGTAAATCCAACTCTCCCAAAAGAATGATAAATGCAATTTTTTGCCAGTTAAACTGAATATTACACCAACTTATCCAAACAGAAAGAAACTACTACAACTCAAACAAACATAAATGCCATACGATCAGATCATAATTTTTTTAAATAAAAAAAACATGTTAAGAAAGGTTTATATATTCTACAAGATTATCAAGCTCTCATTTACATGTTTGACATTTATCATGACAATATATAGCAGGAATTTGGATCCTCTGCAGCCTATCCCACCAAGGTTTCTCTCCATCCCAAATCTCAACCACCCATCACATTCTTTTTCCTCTTCAGCTACTAAGTTCAACTACAACAATCAAGAACTTGGCTGGACAGTGGCGAGACAAAAATCAATTGGAGAGGATCTGTGTGCAAATAGCAGACGACACTCATTATAAGCACCGATATTTAAATTCAAATTAGCCATAAAAGCTTTCAACAAGAATGTATCTGATAGGAACTGGACCAGTAAGAGAGGAAAACAGTGTATTTTTATTGATTGGGATATTTTCCCCATGTTCTATTCTTATCAATATCCTCCCTCTTCAAGATGGACCTGTCCCTAAGGTCCAGGTGAGGAAAAATAGCCTGCATTTCATTAGCAAGGGTCTCCTTCATCTTTTTCTTCCATAATCAGCAATTTGAATTGTTTATTCTTACACATATGAGCAAGATTATACTTCTCTTCAAAGGTGAAACATTCTCCTTTCCTCATCTTCTCATTCACTTCTGCCAAATTATGGAAGGTTCTTCTACCTTGCAATCCATTATCCCCTGCAGCTGGAGAGGATTCACTTACCTTGCTACTAGCTGGCTGCCCTTCTCTTCCAGATTTTTGGTTTGAAAAACTGAGTTTCTTAAATTGATACTCCTTGTTGTATCCTCTATTCATATGTCCCAAAACTCAATTTTTTTCTTCCACTTGTCATGCCTTGCTCATGTACTCTATCAGATTTCTTGGTTCATGAAGTCTCACCTCTGTGTTGACCTCTTCTTTTAACCCTTTGAGAAAAAATTTCATCAAGAAGGATTCTTCCAGCCCCTTCACCATACCCACGTACTTCTTAAAGTGGTTGATGAATCCTTGCACATATTCTTCCTATTTTAATGCTAACAGGACTTGGAATGGACTCCTGAGGCTGAACCCTTGGAACTTTTGGGATAGCGCCATCTTGAACCCTTTCCACAAATGGTTTCAGTTCCAAGATTCCCACCATTGGAACTGGCCTAAAGCCTCCCCGTCCATCGCCACCATGATAGCTTGTAGCTTGTCCTCCTCTTTCACAGCTTGCAATCGAAAATATCGTTTGATTTTCGATAACCAGCCCAATGGATCTCCTCCCTCAAAGATCGGCATTTCGAGGTTCCGCCACCGATTTCCATTCGTTGCCTCGCTTCCTCTGTTTCTTCCCGTTGAATCACCCCCATGCGCGTTCGCTTCCTGCATTTGTTTCTCCCATGTCGTCGCCAACCTATGTATCATCGCTTCGATTGAACTTAACCGCGATTTTTGCAGCATCGCAATTCTTCTCCATCGCTTTCTTTATCGCTTCCATTCTTGCCTCCATTCTGGAGTTTCGTTTTTGACACCATCAACGGTTCCACAACTCCCAGATCACAACTTTGAATCCAATTGATAGGAACTAGATCAGCAAGAGAGGAAAACTGTGTATTTTTATTGATTGGGAGATCACTCCCCATATGGTAGAACAATGATTATACAAGAAATCACTAACCTCCTACAATATATTCACCCCCTTCCCCAAACTCCCTAACAACATATTTATAATTTTCCTTCTAACTACTAACTAACAGTTAGTTATAACTAACTATTAGTTATATTAACTGTCTTACTAACTAATAGTTTTCTTAGAGTATCCCTTTCCCCATCTTCTATTCCTATCAGTATCACTACAACATCATGTTACTTAAATCAATGATTGAGAGAATAAAAGACATTACCTTCCACCAAATGTATCCATATCCTACCATAACAATAACAATCGTTGTTACATATTTTCTCCCACCTGTGCATTACCCAAACAAGAGATAATAGTTGAATAAAGAGTGTAATGGTAATTAGAAATATTTTTATGCAAATATAACTCTTAAAAACACTCTCACTCAATACAATTGTTTTAAAGAAAAATTGAGTACCAATTAAAACTTTGACAGCCTCCGAGATGTTATCCTAACAACAAACACAGAGAAATCCTACAAAAACATAAAAAAAAGACTCGATAATAGCATGAAATAGAATGTCTTTTTTAAGTTTATAATGCAATAATATATTCATATATTTCATATCTTGATAGGATACATACCCAAGGTAACCTAATAATTTAATTGGGTTGATTAATAATGATTTTTCATGTTTACACTTTTATTGACCTTCTAACACAATTGTCAGGAAAGCCTCATCTGTACCAAGACAAGTTGCTCCCTTATTCAACTTCCCTTCCGAGTTTTGACATATTTCACTAATCCAAAATCATAAACAAAAAACATACACAAGACCATATACAAAAACAAATCAAATCATTCAATAAGAGAAATATAAAATTCCAATGCCAATAGGGATTTTGGAAGTATGTCCATGAAGACAATTCTAGTTCCATCTAATTTAAATTTTCCAGGTCAACGACAAGGTATACATGATGCACACTACTCAACCAGCCAAATAAAAGCATTGTTTCATGAAGAGACAGAGTAAGAAGGGTCTACGTACTATTTAAACTCATCCTGTTAAATCACAACTAACCCATACTTATTCCGCTCATCAACTGAGATGATCCACTAAGTGAAACATTATTAACAGTTGAAAATCCAGAACCAGTTCAATAAAACTTTTCAAGACCATCTTGTAGCCAGAACATTGGATAAAATGTAGAGCATGGTGCGTTGTTTTCTAGTGACACTTTAGAAAACATTAAGATTCATATGCATCATAAGCAATAGACACAAAAACTTGAGGTAGCTACTTGGTGCCATAAGTTAATGAATACAAATATACAACTGAATACTGATGCTTCATTCCATCTTTTTAAGAATGCTCTGAAGGTAACCTCACAAACAAGGACTTTACTCATATACAGATGATCTATTATCTTGTTGATCGCTCCATAGTCATGGTGGTAAATCAAGACAAGGCAAATCTATGTCATTCCTTGTATTATGCTCATCATTAGGAAGCAAAGATTCAGAGCTGGGCCAATTAAAAAACCAAGTGGTAGATATGAATGGTACAATGCAAAAGGGTTGTTGGAAAAAAATTGATTTTCTTCTTGGTTATGGAAGGCATCACTCGTCCTATTCCTTCAACAAGTGTTACTATAAAGCAAAAAAACTTAAAAGGGAATGCAACTACAGAATTAATAGCAAAACAATTATCTAATCAGAAAGGCAACAAACATAGCATTAGAACAAGGAAAATAACATAGAATTGTATCAATAATGTGAATCACAAACAAAAGACTTCAAACTACATAAGACGAAGGGTATGAGAAAGATAAAACAAATGACTTAAAATATTTGTAACTGAGTATAACAATTTATTCAAAATTTTGAACATGTGTTCAACAACAAACATTGCAAACAAGAAAAACTAGGCACTAAGCTAATATGAATTACTAGTCCAGTGTATAACTTTTCAAGCAACAGGACCTCAATATCATTAGCAGCCAAAACTGGAGCAGGCCGGATGTATTCTTCTTCCTCCTTTGGAGAATGGATTGTGACAAGATCAGGGAGGGGAGTTTTAGGACCCTGTTTCCCCTTAGGACTCGGCCTGTGCAATAGCGCAAAGACCCCTATTGTTGACCATAAAGCATAAAGTTCAATACAGTTCTCGGGAAACTTGAACCTCTTTTTAACCACAGAGGTAAGTTCCCTGATTCTCATTCCCTTCTCACCTATTAATACAAAATAACCAAAAAAAGAAATTTAAATATTCAATTCCAGAACAAAACACAGGCACACAAAAATAGGACGACTTGGGTTTTGGAGGCTCTGATTATGATTTCGGTGCAACACAACCAAAACTAACTTCAATCTAGCTCAACCCCTAAAATCAAGTAAAAATTGTTGCAAATATAAAAAAAAATGAAGATATCTGTCATGACCCACTCTACTTCAGAGCAAATGTAAACTTGAAAAAACACACTTCAATTAATCGATCCAAGCTCAACAAACACAAAAGAGTCACAACACAAGTTCGAGGGAAGTAAATCAAGCAATCGGAATCAGCAAGAGTGGAAGATCGAAGGAGGAATGAACGCACTGATAAATCTTAAAATGACGGATCATGCATATGATTATAAAACACCAAATAATAATAAATCAGAGTTGTGATTGTGTGTACCTTGTTGGGTCATTACTAAATTAAAGAAAAGTTGGAGAAGACGAGGGAACAAGATGTCAGAGTCTTCCTCTCTATTACCTATTTAGATATTGGCAGTCTTCAGCGATGGGAGCATTATGACTCTTGGGACTTAACCCCAGTATATATAGGCTAGAGAGGGGACCTAGCAAAAACCTAATCAACAGTGTGTTTGATGGGTCCACCCATCATAGAAGCTCAGTCAGACACTAATGCCTACACTGCTACCCAACTAGGCCCAATACCAACACGTGCTATAAGTCCAACTCAACATGATCACAATGAGTCTGTCAACATATTAAAATTGGAATATCCATTAACCCAATTGGAATATCCATTAATTAATATTGCCCACATAAAGGAAAATTTCTAACATTCTCCCACTTGGGCTATATTAATTAATTTAATATTATTTTGAAAATCATTTTATTTCGAAAACGACTCTATCAGGTTAATAACTAAAAATCCATCTTACGTGGCCACAATTTTGAAAAACAATATTTCAATTCCAGCATCTCAAAACGATTCAATCCAACATAACCCCATCATAGGAACATGGCGATCAATATACCGAAAATGTCATAGCATATGACCTTCCATACTCACATACAATGAGTATTACATCTTCATGAATTAGGGCCTAGTAGTGTAGTAATAATTAGTGCCAAAAAGTGATCAACAATGTAACACACTGATTCTTATCGGTCCTCAATCTAATTTTTGAACAATATGAAATTACATTAGTGCAATTTCCAAACAACATAAAATTACACTTTTTCTGATAGCAATTTCTCAATAAAATGAAATTACGTCACCGCAATTTCTAAACAGCATGAAATTGCCTTTCCAATCCAATTTCTTAACAACATGAAATTGAATTAACGCAATTTTCAAACGACATGAAATTGCTCAGGTTATATAAACCAACATGTCACAATACAACATGAGATCTCAAAATTTGTGACATCCAGATATCTTTAAGCTCACGATATGCTTAAAGATATTATTTTATACATATATTTCTCAATCGACAGGAGAAAAACAATAATGATGATCATCAATAAAATTCAAACAAAAGTCACAAAATAATTATCAGTTTGCATACAAAAGTGACTCGAAAAGCAAACTGAATATAACTCCCACTGATCAAGGGAATCTAAAACATTCAAAAGCAAGCCTCTATAACTCCCACTAATTAAGCTCACTACATGAATATAAAATACTCTTGTTCTACACACGAAAAGTTATCGAAAAGTCTTTCCTGTCAAAGCTTTAAACAATATATTCCCTTTGGACACAATGCACATACCAAGGTTTAAATTATGGATAAAGCCTCAGACAAATAAATCAATGAGCATACACTGATTTCAGAGAACTATCCCCTTTGGGCAGACAGATTACCTAGACCAATGCACCTCCAATAACACCTCCAATAACTTTATTATAGACAAGCTTCCAATTAAAACACACAACAACCCCCTTTGGGCAAGAAATTGCATGAAATAACCAAAAGCATTCTTCAAATTTACAAAGAAATTTCCATGACTAATAAATTTTGGGCAACAACAAAATAATTTATATATCATAAATCCCCCTTTGGGTAGGAAATATAATATACAATTTTTTTTTATCACATGAACATTTAAACAACAAGGAGAATTACATATAATTATAAAAATTCATCCCCTTTGGACAGACAAACTTTTAAATTATACATATTTCTTCATGATTCCACATGTAATTTAAAAATAATTTATCCCCTTTTGAAAATAATATATCAACAACAATGCCCACCAACATGAAACACTTCACAACATGTTTTTTGAAAAATATGAAACACTTGTTATTCACACCATCAGAAAAAAAAATTTAAAATAATAAGTGAAACCAAAAGTGGGGTCCAATACACACAAAAAAAATGCCAATATCCGAAAATGGGGTCCAAAATATCGGAACACTAAGTCCATGTAAGTGTGAAAACAATGAAACCAACTCATTTATACAACAACACAATACCGCATTAAGGCTTGCACATATAATATGGTATAAACAATACCAATTACAAAATCCATATTAGTTAGCCAAGTTTATTCAAATACGAAATAACACAGAAACTAAGGGCAAAACTTTAGTACTTTAAGCTCACGTATACAAAACATTAGCAAATAACAATTAATTCGTGAGCAGCATAACTGTGCAAAGATAATAATAAATGACATTAATTCCCTTATTAAAGTGAAATAAGAAATTAATTCACTAATAAAGCCAATATTAGGCACAATTTCTGGTTCTCCAAATTCATGCAACAATAAATACATAAGACTTTAATAATTATTTCACGGAAATTGAAAATTTCAAAATAGCTTAAAATTTTCACAAAAAACAAAAGCAACTTGCACCACAGTCAACAAATTCATTGAAACTAAAACTTCATGTTTACAAAACAATTTTATTGAAACCAAAACAATTCATCATATAAGAATAGTGAATCAAAATTCAAATCATGAATAGTGTTATGAAACTAAACAAAATTGAAATAATTATCAGTAATAATTATAAAGCGAGAATTATCGAAAAGGAAAATGCATCAAGAGATGTTAAGAGCAAAGTTAATTGACATGATAAATCATTCATGAGCAATAACAAAAATAATTAAATATCATAAATTCTCCTTTGGATAGAGAATATAATATATAATTATTTTTTCATCATATGAAGATATAATAACGGAGAGAATCATATATAATTGTCTAAAATTTATCTCATTTGGACATATAAATTTTATAAATTATATATCTCCATAATTCCAATATAAAGACATCACATAATTATTATTTTTTTAATTATATATTCTCATCAATAAAATTTATCCTCATGTAATTTATTATTATATATTAAAAAAAACCCTTTTGGACAAGTAATTAACATATAATAATTATTAAAAACAAGAGCTCATAAATCAAACATGTTCAAACAACATGAAACACTTTTCTAACATGTGTTTCTTGAGATTATTGCATTTGCCAATCAAAAAAAAATTTCACTTATTGTCAAACATAATTATGCAATTGATTTAATGTGCAATATAAATATGCGATTAGAATTGTCTCCCTGGTGTGGTTATAAGGGGATCGTAATTATAATTGCAAGTGATTGATGGAACAATCACTTTTATCTCTTATGGATAAAATGTGTACTGATCCCTTGTTTTTTTTTTTTTAAATAAAAGGCATGAAGATTGAAACTAATATAATTTTATTATCAAATAAATAGATTTAAAATTTTCAAAAGCAAAACGAAAAAATGGTACACATAATATATCAACTTATTTAAAACTTCAATAACCGTGGTCCACTTGATGACTTTGCATAAAAAAAAAACTGCCTTGCAACAAACATATTAAAAAAAAAGTTGTAACAACCCATAAAAAAATACACGGCTTTGCATTAAAAAAAATAATTGCCTTGCAACAAATATATTAAAAAAAAGTAACAACCCGTATGGAGATGGAAGTTTGTTGGCTATTTTCACGTAACAGAAAAATCAAATAGCACTTACCAGCCTTTACAAAGTTTAAACTTCAATTGAAAAGCACACAGTAAAGATGATTAAGGTGCACTTATTGAAAATAAATAGGTCCAATATTAAGTCTAATAATAATCAACAATATCAATAAATTTATAAAAAAAAAATCAGTAACATAACTCATGACAATTCCAAATGTGGAATTATTGATCAACAAAGCACTTTTCGCACTAATCAAGATGTCTTGGAACCCAGTTTCAAAAATGAACCCAATAAACTAGTTTCACACTAACAGGCAAACAAATGTTTGAGAAATTGCATGAAATTATTAGACTATTTCATACATAGCCATGTGCCTCTCATGTAGATACACCATATAACTTATACGCACTGAGGTCCTTGACCCCCACTGGAGAAACCTTTACAAAAAAAATCATAATTTGATTGCTTACTACACAGGCCTCCATCCAAGGAAAAAACACCACAGAAAATCAAATATCTAAAACCAAAAGAAAGGGAATCCAAATAAATACTTGTTGGATAAGAGTGCACACGCTAGACGGTACAAGGAAAATCAAAAATCCAAGAATGCCATTTTAATTAAGGTAAAACAAAAGTTATAAGATTCTCAATTCATCCGAACAAAAATAAATTCATGAAAAATTCAATTTTCTCAATTCAATGGATTCTATAATCATATACACAAGGCTCTGATACCAAATGATAAATTTTAAAATGACGGATCATGCATATGATTATAAAACACCAAATAATAATAAATCAGAGTTGTGATTATGTGTACCTTGTTGGGTCATTACTAAATTAAAGAAAAGTTGGAGAAGACGAGGGAACAAGATGCCAGAGTCTTCCTTTCTATTACCTATTTAGATATTGGCAGCCTTCAGCGATGGGAGCATTATGGTTCTTGGGACTTAACCCCAGTATATATAGGCTAGAGAGGGGACCTAGCAAAAACCTAATCAACAGTGTGTGTCTGATGGGTTCACCCATCATAGAAGCTCAGTCAGACACTAATGCCTACACTGCTGTCCAACTAGGCCCAATACCAACACGTGCTATAAGTCCAACTCAACATGATCACAATGAGTCAGTCAACATATTAAAATTGGAATATCCATTAACCCAATTAATTTAAAATACAAAACTTATTAATTAATATTGCCCACATAAAGGAAATTTCTAACACGGACTGCTACTCTGATGTCCCATGATTGCGACGACGGCGTAGAAGAGGCCGGAAGAGGCGAGATGGATGGTTCTGATGAAGTTCTCGAGGCTGGCGACGTTGAACTCGCCATCGCCGTCGATGAGTTGCATGGCGCAACAATCATTGTTTGCCATGGCGCAACACTGCATGTTTTCATATACTGTTTGGATTTCTGATTCGCTTTGCTTTGAGTGGAGATTATCCTTTTGTGGTGTGTGCTTACCTCCATTCCTCACATTGTTAGTAACAAACAAATAAAGCATATGGCGAAGCAAACATGCAGTGAAAAATAACATTAAAAGGTGTCCTAACTACGACGATCTCACCAAAACCGTCGTAATGAATGTTTTTACTTTACGGATCATAGTTAACGCGTCCACTTATTTACGAAAATGCCATCAATCATTTGTTAATGATGATTTTGGTAAAATCGTGTTATTCCAACGTGTAAAAAGCTTTTTTTTTTCTCTTTTTGGTAGTAGTGACAGTATATATAGTATTCTCTCTCAACACATTTATTGATTCCAATTCTTGCAAATTTCACTAGTTTGAGAATGAAAGTGAAACTACCAAATAGACACAATCAAAAACAGTATATGAAAAAAAAGAGTAATAGAGATTAGAAATTAAGTATGTTATCAATAATTCTTATTAAATAATGTAATATAGGAACTTTGACACTATATTTAGTCAGATAGAAAGAAAACTAAAAACAGAGAAAATATTTAAATTTGAATTAGAAAAAGATTTTTTTTGTTTGAAAGACAATTCTCTTCTCCTTTTTTATATTTTATCTTTAATAAAATAAAAAATCAGTATTTATATTTTTACTTCATTTTTTTGTTTTCCTCTAAATAAGAAAGAACTTGTTAATTTTCTTCTTTTTTTTCTCCATATATTTTCCCCTTATTACTACATTCATAGAAAAATAACTAATACTCTCCACTTGTGTCTATCTCTCCATTTCATTTAATTTATTTCTTCCAAATATAAGAAATCTAAACCTAATACACCATATATTTGAAATTTTTAGTCAATGGGCAATATGTCTTTCCCTGTTTCACCAACATCCTATTATTATTAAAACATGATTCTATAGAAGAAGAAAATCTAAGCAGCCTCAACAGACCATATGTAAAACCAATTTACACCTATTATCCCCGTGACATACTTAAATTTCCAATAATAGTAATTATTTTATAATAAAAAAGAAAAAGAAAATCATTCTCAATAATGGAACACATATTAGAAGGAAAAAAATATGTGTTTGAAGAGTGAGAACTCAATTAAAGGTGATCAATTACATTTTTCCAAAAAAAATTAATCAGTCAATAAATACTACTCCCTTAGTCTCCATTTATATGACATAGTCAACAATTTTTTTTATCTTATTATAAGATTTTATTTTATTTCTCTTGTGCATTAATTATATTTTATTAAAATATCATGAATTATCTTTTTTTCTCTCCTATGAAAATTAAAAAAGATGAGTAAATTTTTAATAAAGTTAAGGATAAATTTAAAAAACATTATAATTATAGATAAATTTAATGTTAATAATTAAATTAACTAATTTTTTAATAAATATAAATTAGTTAATTATATTTTATAATTAAAAATGAAGGTAATATGTACCAAATAAAATTATTATATTTTGACATCTAAAAATTTTAAAACTCAATCAATAACTCTTTTCTCTCCATTAGTCTACCTTTCTTTTCTTTTCTTTTCATATCACATTAGGTCATTAACTAAATCAATCATTTATAAACAGTCCATGTATAAAAAACATTTTTGTCATCATAACATAAAAAAAAAAACTAAAAAATGATATTGTAAGCCCCTTAATCCTACATATACAAAAAATTTATTTGTGAATTCAAATTCATAACTAAAAAATCAACAAGAAACAATCATCACAACATAAAAAAAAAAAGATGGAGCACGGACACATAGTCAGGTCATCTCCAATGCAGTATCTTAGGATAGTTTCTTAACTAATTCGACATCTTTTTTTTATTTTTTTTCTCTCCTGAAGTGCTTAAATTTAAGTTAAATTTCTTATATAAGAAACTGTATCTTAAAAAAAGACCCACCAAAACTCAATAAGAAACTCATATACACTTCTAGCATTCTACGTCCTTCCTACAACTCTAATTTCAGTCAGTGTCTGACCCTCTTTCACTCACAGGGTCGAGGATTATTCCCCGTGACCATCATGCTTGAATTTTCAATAAATTATTATTATTATTAAAAAAAGAAAAAACCTTTCTCAATAATGGAACACATACACGTTATACTCTACAACAGCTTCTACCGCACCGAAAGAATGCGTCTTGGCCTGAGCATACCCTCTCGCGAACCGGAACAGCCCGCTGCCGCCCACCACCGGCATCTCCCTCACGGCGGAGGCCACCGTATTCCGCCCAAGCACGGCGAGGGAGCTCCCGTTGTACTTCCCTTCGGTGAAGGCGAAGTTCATGGCCATGAGGAACCCAAGCTCGCTCTGCGACGCCGAGGCGTAGATCCCCTGCGCCCTTCCTACAACCTTGGAGGTTGCATCGGGCTGTACCGTCAGGGGGTCGTCCATCATGACCACCGCACCGAAGAGCGTCGGGGACTTGTCGGTGGCCGGGGCCGCCGCGACTCGCACCGCGGTCTGGTTCCGGCCACTGACAACGTCGTGGAAGAAGAAGTGGAGGTGGCTTAGTTTCTCAGCCTCCCCGTCCAGGCCCAGGGAGGAGGGGGAGATGGTGTGCGCGAAACGGTGCGTTTTGGCGGCAGTGAGAGGGGAGAATAAGAAAAAGAAGATGGAAAGGAAGATGAGGGAAGAGAGGAGGAATGTCGGCAAGGGATTGGCCATTTGTGAGAAAGTAAGAGTTGCTTGAAGAAGACCACTGGGAACGAGTGAAATGTTAAAAGACATAAATAGTGATAGATAACTTCAGAATTAATCTAACATAATATAATATTTATTTAGGATATTTACATTATATATATATTTATATATAAATATATTTCTAATTTTTCACATTATATAACATAGAAAAATGATAAATGTAATAGGTATTTGATTTGATTAGAGAAAAAAAAAAGATGAAGATTGTTTAAAATATAGAGATATCCAAGTATATATTTTGTGTGAACTCGTATATCTCTTTATCAAGAATATCATTAGCTTTTATATTTCATCCGTAGACATTTATACTTAACATATTATTTTACTTAAGTTTTTTTTGGGGGAGAAGTCTTGCCTATTTTTACATCTAGATTTACATATACAAGTATACAACATACAAGTCATATATTATTATCAAGATTAAGAGTGAGTTTTCTGATTATTTAGATTAAATATTTCGATTTTTATTTTTTTTTTAAAAAGAAGGATACGGGATTAAAAATTAAAAAAAAAAATTAAAAATTAGGTTGCACCATATACATAAAAGAGCATACAGTAATGACATATTTGAAAAATCAAATATCATCGTTTAATAATAATAAACCTTGGGAATTAAGAGTCATAAGTTAATTTCTTTAGATATTAAGATTTATTTAAGGGATTATTCATTCAATGTATCCAAATGTCATTGTTCTTGAAATAAAAACCGCATTAATAGAACCAAAAAGGTTGAGATAAAAAATAAAAATATTTTGAAATTGAGTTAAAAAACATGAGTTTAATAATTATATAATATATGTATAGTGTGCAATACTTTTATATTTATTCAATTACAAACTACTATTTATATGTATTTTTAGCTAGATAATTAATATAAAAATTAATAGATTTATGAAACATGTTATCTGTTATTAGAGTACTAGATTACGCTATAAAATTATTTTATAATATTAATACTACATTTTAAATATATTTTGTTTTGCAAATAAAAAATTTGCCATTATTCCAAGAAGATTCTTAAATTTTTATTCGTGATAAAATAATTATTTAGAAAAATTTATAGAACTTATTTAGAATTACGAAAATTCATTATTTTTGTTTATTTTTTAATAAATATTATACAATTGAAATTAAAAATAAACTTTTGTTTAATATATTTTTATTTACTTAATTGATTGATTTAAAATTTTAGACACGCCCTTTTATTATCTAAAGCGTATGAATCTAGTTGAAATATTGATATTATTGGTTCTTACTTCTTACCAAACTAATGTAACGTTGAATTATTCAATATGTTCTTTCTTTTTTTTAAAAATAAAAAATTGAAGTGATTAATTTAGGGTTAAGTAGATTACATCACCGACACCCACGACCAAACTTGGGTTTAAAATTTGTAATTTCTTATATATTAGTCTTGAATTGTTAACGAATATCGTTAAAAATATTAGCTAAAGAATATTAATTTAATAATTTCTATTAACTATTTTAACTTTGAAATATATTAAATAGTTTTACTTTTTATGTATTATATGACCTTCTTTAGTACTTTTATTCATCCATCAATAATCTTTCTAGAAACTAATAAAGTCCCATTACAGGATTTGATTTTTTTAATTAAAAAGGTTAGCTCGCACTTCAAGCCATTTGTTATAAAAATAAAAAAAAATAATCCTATTTACAAAGGGGTGACAAGTAGCAAGATCAATAGTATCCTAATGATGTGATGAATACTGTAGAATAGTGGACATAAATGATAAATAAACAACAAATAAAAGATACACATTTTATCAAATGTCGCTAGCTCTTGATTTAATTGACTCTGACATCAGTCTATACAAATAAGTATGACAATTAAACAATGTTAAATTTGTTTTTCGCTTCAACCCAACTGCCCTTGTTTTCCATAAAGCTATAAAATGACAGGATTATTTCTTTTAAAAAGCAACCAATCAACCAATTATGTGAGCCAAACCACTTACTATCGGGAGAAAAAAAAAAAAGAAGTGAGCCAAACCACTACTATTACTTAAGATAGGCATAAACCCATACTATCCGGTATCCACACATTATATTTATATGTATGCATGTCAATATAAATTGGCCTAACATAAAAGGCACGCATCGAAATTGATGCAAAGTGGAGAAGAGTAGAATAATGTAAAAGACTCTGATATAACATGTTTGAAGCCTCCTTTATCATTTTCCAAAGAGAAAAAAAATATTTACATAAATCATATGAAGTGTGTGAATAGTTCAAATAACATGTAAAAGAATAATTTATTATTTTTTTATATAATGTATTTATATTTTATTAATATTTATTCATAAAATATTTAAAGAATTATATAGTTGGAGAACATATCCTTATCCAATTTGTATAAGCATCATTAATCATTATAAATTTTGCGAGTTTCTAAAAGAAGATAACTTGGCAAAGACGGTCTATACTGACGAGCTGTTATCATTATTACTCGTACACATCATTCATCATGATTCATGCACGGTTAAAAATAAATTATAGGCATGAGGACAAGAATTCGTCTATGATTGAAGACGTACATTGAAATCGTGAGGTCAAGTGCATCATGCGAGATTGCGAGCCACCGCATCTTGAAATGTTGAATTTGCTGTATTCTTTGCGTGTAGCCATGCATCATTTTACTTGAAAGAATAAATAAACGAAGTTTTTATTTTATTTTTTGACAATATGTGCAAATAACACGTGGTGTAGCAGTTAAAACTTTGAAATTCAACAGCTATTGAGCGTAAATCAAATGTCAAGATCGGGAGTTTACACGTAGTAACTCATTAGGGGTCTGTTGAGTTTAGTAAATCTTATTGAATTGTGCAACCAATGAATATAAGAAAAATATTTGATAGACATACAATACAATGTTCTATCCTAAGTAGCACCGACATCGATACGCGACACGTGACACGACATGATTCTCCGACACGGCAATCTTAAAAAATTATGGATTTCGACACGTTAGGACACATTTTAATATTAAATTATATTTTTTATTTATATAGTGTATATTTCATTTAGTATTCAATAATTTAACAAAAAAAATTAAACTAAACTAATAATATTAATACCCATCAATGTAACAAAAAAAATTCAAAGAGGCTGCATTTCAATCTTCAAAACAGAATATTCAATTATTCATAGACAAACATAAAATATGAAGATTATTGTCGTGGAATATTTTCATCAATAACATTTGACTCCATCTCTGGCTCATCAAGTGAAAGAGTAGCAACTTCAAGCATTCCAACATCTTCAAATGTATCAAATGTATCTCCAGCAATATCCCACATTTTATTCTCTCCTTGTGTATATTGTGGACTCTTTCTTGATAAGAGCCAAAGGTTGCTATGTATATAAACCAAGTCTTCAGCACGTTTTGGAGTCATCTTATTTCTCCTTACAGAATGCACAAAAGAATAAGTACTCCAATTGCGTTCAGCACACGATGAAGAAGAAGGTTGTGCAACAAGTCTCAATGCTATCTTTTGAAGCATAGGTGCACAAGCACCATGAAGCACCCACCAAGCTTTGGGATCC
>PYAF01003191.1:1369725-1390489 GCA_007407185.1 Glycine tomentella
GCCCAGAACTTATTAGGAGCATTTTAATCGATTACAGTCTTGGTTTAATCGATTACATATGCCAAATAATCGATTACTGGAGTGGGTTTAATCGATTATTTTCAGTTAGAAAACTGTTATAAATAGAACCCACTATTCTGAGGGTTGTAACTTTTGAGATTTCGAATTTTGGGCAATCACAAATCGTCTTGAGCTTTCATTAGTGAATTTTCTAAGTTACTAAACATTCTTATGCTTCACAAATTCATATGATTGTTTGATTAAAGAGAGTGAAGCATCATTGTTCATCAAAGCATAAGGAAAAGAATACATTGAGTTAGTAATTTGTCAATCAACCTGTTGAATCATTCATGTGCATGAATTCTTGGATTATCAGGTGATATCTTTCCTTATTCTTTGAAGGTGTAAAACTATTGTTTGAATTTCTGTAAAGATTAGTCTATTGTAAATAGGTTTCTTGCAAGGTTAGAGATAGTGTTTCTCTAAGGACAGCTGAGTAGTGTTCTCAGTGTGGATTTTTGTCTCTAAGAGTCTAATAGTGTGTTTAGACTTCTGAACTTTATCTAGGGTTGATAAAGAGAGGCTTGTAATTGCTTGTAAGAATATTTTTGCAATAGTGGAACTCTACTCTAGTGTTGAGTGGAAGAATTGGATGTAGCTTCATAGTGTTTGAAGTGAACCAGTATAAAATATGTGGCTAATCTTTCTTCTCATCCATTCATCTCTTAATTGCTTTGTTTGTGAATCAATCTCATTGCACAGAAAGATTATACTATGTTTTCTATTCTTCTTGGAAAAGGAATTTGATTGAATATTGATTCTTGGTTTTGAAACAATTTTTAAAGTGATAAAGATCCTGTGAAAAACTCTGATTTAAAATTTTAATTTACCAAGGTTCAACAAATTCATCCCCCCTTTTGGTTGTGTTGAAGTATTCTACTCATTTTCATTTGACCCACAAATCCTCTAGCTTCAAGAAACCTTGTGAAGATTCTTTTTTGGGCACTTTCTAAAGAAAATTTTTGGAGAGAATGTTATGAGATTTTCATTCAACCTTGGTTAAAGAATTTTTAATCATCTGCACACATCAGCATTGGATTCCAGGTTGTATCTCTCTTTGTTTCTTTGGTGTAATTTCTTTTAGAAATTCAAAGTTTGTAACTATTGCAATAGTTTCTTAAAGTTTTTCTAGAATAGGATTTTCTAGAGGAAGAATAGAGAAGGGTGTTTCTCTAAGTATTGATCACAGAGGGTCTAAATGTGTTAGATGCCTTGTTCTTAGTCTAGGTTTGATTAAGAGTGATTGTAAGAACTTGTAAATTCAAATTGCATAGTTAGATCCTAGCTTGTTGGTTAGGAAACTGGATGCAACTTCTCTGGAAGTGAACCAATATAAATTCTATGTTGTGTACTTCTTCTTTAATCTTTTCTTTGGCTTATTAATTGTCATTCTTTGGTTCAGTTGTTTCATAATCAATAGAAACATTCTTGGTACAATTGTAATTCATAAAGATTGGAGCTTGATTGATCAAAAACATTCTAAGTTTGTTTTGTGATATGATCCTTTAAACTCTGATTGTTAAACCTGATGATCCAATGAATATGAATGAATATGGTTTTACCAATCAGGTTTGAAAACAAGTTTCAGAACTTCTTCTCCAAACACTTCTTTGATATCTTGCCAAGAAGAAATCTATAAAATGCACAATGAAGATTTAGAATTTATGGGACAAGAGTTTCAGAACTCAGAATATCCTTTCTCACTTTCAGAAGGCTTTTGAAAACTTTGAAAATTTCGTAGAGTATTGTGTTATAATTTTCAAAAGACCCGACAACTATTTATAACAAACTGTTGTAACTGAATGTAATCAATTAATTCGTCAATGTAATCGATTAAAATCACTAATGTAATCGATTAAAAACAAAGTCAATCGATTAAAATGTTCTTCAACTTTCTTGAAAACATATATAAGCAAAGTAATCGATTAAACTGCCATGTAATCGATTCTTGTTTTCCAAAACACACCAAGTAATCGATTACCACATCGTAATCGATTATCACAGGAAGACATTTCTGTGACTTTGTGAAGCGTAATTGATTAAAGTGTTTTTGAATCTTTCTGGAAAATATTCATGAGTAATGTAATCGATTAGTTCACTATGTAATCGATTATCACAGGAAGTCATGTTTCAAAAACAAGTCAAGTAATCGATTACCACTATATCATAATCGATTATTACAGGAAGACTTCAACTATGATTTGTGAAGAGTAATCGATTATCATATTGTTGTAATCGATTATTGTGTTCTTCAAAGCCTAAGTAATAGATTACCATTAGCTGATAATCGATTAAAGCAGTACGAAATTGTTTTTCCAAAACAATATTTGAACGCTTTGGCTTTTTTAATGCAATCATGAATACTTTAAATCTTTTCCATAAATCATATGTCTTTTGTAAAACTATGAATGCAAGTTAATGAATGATGTTTATACAATGCAAAGGATCAAAGGATGAACTCTTATCCATCTAAGAATTACATATGTCTTCAATTGAATAGCATGTAAAAGTTAAAACTCTATCCAAGATTCAGATCCTCAGCATCTTGATTATCTTCAAGCTCCCCCTGTATCTAATAGAGAACACTTCAGTTTTTGGAAAAATAGAATGCAAATTTTCATTCATCAAATGACCCCGATGCATGGAATGCAATTGAAAAAGGTTCTTTGATACCTACCAAAACCGTTGATAATGAAAAGGTTCCCAAAGAATGAGATGAAATGACAGATATAAAAAATAGGGTTGTTCAATATGATTTTAAAGCTAAAAACATGATAACCTTTGCTTTGTATTCTGATGAGTTTTTTTAGAACAGTTAGGTGCAAGAGTGCAAAAGATATGTGGGAAATGTTGGAGATCATTCATGAAGGAACTGATGAAGTAAGGAGATCAAGAAAACATGCCTTTATCCATGAGTACGAAATGTTCAAGATGAACACAGCAGGAAGCATCTCTCAACTCCAAACTAGATTCACACATATAGTCAATCATCTACTTGGTCTTGGTAAAACGTTTGATGTAGAGGAATCCAACATCAAAATTCTAAAATGCTTGACAAGACCTTGGCAACCAAAAGTGACAACAATCAAAGAATCCAAAGATTTGTCAAAAATGTATATGGTTGCACTCTTTGGTAAGTTTCTTGAATATGAATTAGAAATGTCTCAACTAACAAATGCAAAAGATGCAGATAAGAAACATAAAAGCTTTGCTTTAAAAGCCGCATCTTCAAAAGATGAGAAAGATAAAGATTCAAGTGAATATGAAGATGATGAAAATCTGAATCTGATTGTCAAAAGATTTGGCAAGTTCATGTAGAAAACCAAAAACAAAAGTTTCCCTTAATTCAACAAAAGAAATGATAACAACAATAACACTAACAACTTCAACTGCTTCAAATGTGGAAAGCAAGGCTACATCAAGTCTGAATGTCCAATCTTCTTGAAGAAGCAATTAGGGGAAAAGAAAGGAAACAAAGAAGGGAAACCCAAAAGAGCCTACATAGCTTGGGAAGATAATGCATCAATAACCTCTGACTCTTCAAGTGAAAATGAAGAAGCCAATGTTTGTCTAACATCAACCATTGATGAAGAAGAGTCAAGTACAGAATCTGAGATAAATCCTAAAATTGATCAATTAGTTGATGCTTTTAATGAAATGCATGAGGAGGCCAAGAAACTTGTTATCTCTAATAACAAGCTCAAAGGTAACCTTAGATGGTCTACCACTAAGCTAGCTTCAATGCAAGCTGAACTTTATAACTTGAAACAAGAAAATGAAAAACTTGTTTCAAGCTACAAAGCAAATGGTTATGTTTGTGTCTCTTCTTCTGCAAAAGTAGATGAACACAAAGTTTTACAAAAGGAATTTGAAGAGATTTCAAAAAGAGTCATCTTGAAAAATGCATGACTTTACAAACAGAAAACTCCTACTTGGTAGATCTTTTGAAAAATCTCTATCAAAGGAAATGTAGTTTAAATCAAATGCTAAGTGTGCAAAAGTATGCTTCTAATAAATTTGGATTGGGATACAACCATTAATCAAAACATTTTCAAAACATCAAAGTTGCATTCCCAAAATCGATGAATCAAAAAAGGTTTTCAAAAGCAAAGCAAAACTAAAATGACTGATAGAGTGTCTAGTTGAGTATTTTTCTATCCTTCTTAGCTTATTTGACGTATCTTGGACCTTTATTTTCCTATTCTAATTCAGTTTTTGGCCTAGGCAAGTAAGTGGACTTAATTGCTAATTGTTGCGTATTTTTGGATTTTTGCTCACTTGATATATCTGACTTGTTCAGAACCTATAGGGTGCTACCGATCTCCGAATGGAGCATTTTAGGAGTCTCTGGAAAGATAACAAAAAGATATACAAGTTTGCTAGAAATAGCCTGAGGCCAATTCTGTCATTTAGAGGGTTATTTTAAGCTTTGAAGTTAACGCCTCTGCACTTGTAATTTTGGGCTGCGAATTTGACTTTCATGGTTGTAAATAGCAAATAATTAGATTGTTGGGTTTGTTTATGGCCCATTTCGTTTTCAGAACTCAGTCACTACATATATTAGTGACTTTAGTGAAACTTGGGCACCACTCTTTACATTTCAATAAACAAGTTTTATTTTTTTTTTCATTTAGTTTTTAGAATCAAACCCTTGTTCTTCATTTTCTCTCTACTGTTCTTCCTTGTTCTTCATGGGACTTTCACTGATGATGATCATGGAAGGCTAAATCCTCAATCAATCTAAGAATCCAACCCAAGCACAAGGAGAATTTGAGTTCTGGTTTAGTATTTCGAATTCAATTTGAATGTTCATCTTCTTCTTCAATTGCTATTTTGTTTTCATGATTATGAACGTGTTTAGGATTGAAAACGGATTAGGTTATGGATTCATTTCCTAATTTTGAACATTAATCACAGGATTAATTGGATGATATTTCAGTTAGGGTTGTGGTTTCAATCAATTTAGGGGTTAAGTCGATTGAGTTGCTTCTAATGAGATTGAATGAACTTTCATGATAGGATTAATTTCTGAGAACAATGATGATTGCTTGGTAAAGTGAATTGGATTGATGTTTTAAATTATGTTTTACATTACTTCTTTTGAATTCTGTTAGTTTCTGTGTTGCTCTTTAATTTTAGTTTACGTTTTTACAAATTTTACTTACGCACACAAACTGTTTGATAAAATTCTCCCCTCACTGTTATTCGTAAATTGAAGCTAGAACCATATTGATCATGTCTCTGAGTCAACCTAGGTTATCTCTTGTGCTACAAAATTAGCTTAGTTAAATTGTTTTTGATGCGTCTCGACAAAGCATTATCAGTTGCCCCCCAAAGGTTGCAACAAATAGATTACTAGCATTGACTGGCATATAACTGGTATCAACTACCAAGGGTCTAGGGATAAACCCTATTTGGCTGCCAATTAGCTAAACTATGTTAAACATTTCTGTCAACGCCATATTCGGTGGAGTTTCCTGCCATGTAGACATAAAACCATATTCCACTAGACCAGTGGGATTGCTCCTGCTTGAATTGGCCCAGACAAGTGTGGGGAATCAAGATTATAATTGGCGCAGGGGCATTCTGGTAATTTCACAATAAACTATCTCGGAATTGACTGAAATTTTAGCAGAAGGTGCAGAAAATTCATACATCAAGTTAAACTTATTATGGAGTAACACGTTCACCAGGGTCCAAATCGTCAAATTCCATCGTTTAGACCATTTTTTAGGCAATTTTCAATTTCATGATTTTTAAAAATCACCAAAAAAATCACAAAAATCCATCATGATTTTTAGACATTCAATGTTATTTGTTTAGATTTTTTCAAAAATTTTTAGGGCAGTTTTCCAATTTCTATTTCATTTCAGCATATATAGTTGGTAGTGTCCTGGTAGCATAGCTTTTGATATTCTGTGCTGTCTGTGTTTATTGTTCCTTATAAGCTGAACTGTGTATGACTAGGTCCACATCAAGTGAATTACATTCATTTGATCCTGAGATAGATAGGACATTTCACAGATTAAACAGACATAACCCTAGGTTAGATGACTTAGATGACTTTGATAATGTAGTTTTAGACAGTAGTGTAGTATCTTCTGACTTTGATTCTGAATCTGTTTCTACTCCTTATACTTCTACACATCTTGATATCATGGCTGATAACAACCTAACTCTTAAGGAGTTAGCTACACCTGATGTTGTTTACCAACCTTGGTGTATTCAATACCTTGAGACTGAGGTCAGTTATGAATTGAAATCTGGCTTAATCCATTTGCTACCTAAGTTTCATGGACTTGCTGGTGAAGATCCACATAAACACCTTAAGGAGTTTCATGTGGTGTGTTCCACCATGCGACCTCATGATGTTCATGAGGATTATGTCAAGATGAAGGCATTCTCTTTCTCTCTGGATGGTGTTGCTAAGGATTGGTTGTACCTTCAACCAGATCCTATCACCACTTGGACTGACATGAAGAGAAGATTTTTGGAGAAATTCTTCCCTGCCTCTAGAATAGCATCCATCCGGAAGGAAATTTGTGGCATAAGGCAGTTCCCTGGAGAGTCTTTGTATGAGTATTGGGAGAGATTCAACAAGTTGTGTGCTACCTGTCCTCACCATCAAATCAGTGAGCAATTATTGATTCAGTATTTTTTATGAAGGATTTATGTTGATGGATAGGAGTATGATAGATGCAGCTAGTGGAGGCGCTCTGATGAGCAAGACCCCTCTTGCTGCAAGGCAGTTGATTTCTAACATGGCAGCCAATTATCAACAATTTGGTGCTAGAATTACAACAACTAAGGTGATGGCTGCAAATGGAGCTTTTGTCTCTATGGTTGCTGATAAGCAAAGATTGGAGAACAAATTGACTGAGTTGACATCCCTTGTGAGGCAGCTTGCTATTGGGCAACAACAGAATGTGATGGCAGCCAATCAACCAAGGCTCTGTGGTATCTGTTGTGCCCCTGATCATCCCACAGATGCATGCCCCACTCTCCAAGAGACAGAACAACCTGTTGAAGTCTCTGCCATGCAACCTGGCCAGTCATTTAGACCTCAACAACAGTATAATCCTTACTCCAACACTTATAATCCTGGTTGGAGAGATCACCTAAATTTGAGGTATGGTCTTGGCCCACAACAACAACAGCCTTTTAGACCTCCACAACAACCTTTCCAGCTTGCCACCACTAAATACCAACCTCCTCCTTTTAGACAACAACCACAGTTCCAGCAACCTGCACTTACACCAATTTCCCTCTCGCAAGGACCATTTCCCTCTCCCTTTCATTGATCAGGTTTTAGAGAGGTTGGCAGGTAAATCACATTACTGCTTTCTTGATGTTTTTTCTGGTTACATGCAAATCCACATTGCACCAGAGGATCAACATAAGACCACATTCACTTGTCCATTTGGCACATTTGCTTACACCCGGATGCCTTTTGGCCTATGCAACGCACCTGGCACCTTCCAAAGGTGCATGGTAAGCATCTTTTCTGATTTATTAGAGAGTTGCATGGAGGTGTTGATGGATGATTTCACTGTGTATGGTTCCTCTTTTGATGCATATTTGGATAGTCTCTCTAAAGTGCTTGACCGATGTATTAGTACTAACCTTGTTCTTAACTTTGAGAAATGACATTTCATGGTGCATGAGGGTATAGTCCTAGGACATTTGGTCTCTAGTAGAGGTATTGAGGTCGATAAGACCAAAATTGATGTGATTACCTCTTTGTCTTACCCTGCTTCTGTGCGGGAAGTATGTTCCTTCCTTGTACATGCAAGTTTTTATAGGAGATTCATTCAGGATTTCAGTAAAATTGCATTACCATTGTCCAAGCTTCTCCAAAAGGACGTAGACTTTACATTTGACCAACCTTGCAAAGAGGCATTTGAGGGATTGAGGAGGAAGCTGACTACCTCTCCCATCATGCAACCGCCAAATTGGGAGCTTCCCTTTGAGCTGATGTGTGATGCCTCTAATTATGCACTTGGGGCAGTGTTGTCCCAAAGAGTTGGTAAACTATCCCATGTCATTGCTTATGCTTCACGCACTTTGGATGCAGCCCAAGTTAACTACACCACCACTGAAAAGGAGCTTTTGGCTATTGTTTTTGCTCTAGATAAATTTAGATCCTACTTGCTTTGCTCCTATATCACTATCTTTACTGACCATGCAGCTATGAAATACCTGTTGAAGAAGCCTGATGCTAAACCTAGATTGATCAGGTGGATGCTTCTTCTTCAGGAATTTGACATTGAGATTAAGGACAGAAGTGGTGCAGAAAACTTGGTTGCTGATCACTTGAGCAGGATTGAGGGTCCTCTTGAGTCCTTTCCCATTCGTGATAATTTTCCTGATGAGCATTTGATGCATTTGCATTCATCCCATGTCACACCTTGGTTTGCTGACATTGTTAATTTCCTTGTTGCATCTATTTTTCCACCTCATGCATCTAGGTCCCAAATAGCTAAACTTAAGAGTGATGCTAAATATTATGTTTGGGATGATCCTTATTTGTGGAGGTTTGGTAGTGACCAAGTGATCCGAAGGTGTGTGCCTGACCATGAATTTCAGTCTATTCTTCAGTTCTATCATGGTACACCTACCGGAGGTCATTTTGGTCCTCAGAGGACCGCTAGGAGGGTGTTAGACTGTGGATTCTTTTGGCCCACCTTGTTTAGAGATGCTCATCACTTTACCACCACTTGTGAGCAGTGTCAGAGAGTAGGAGGCACAATTACACATAGACATCAGATGCCTCAGCAACCCATTATTTTCTGTGAGATTTTTTATGTCTGAGTTATTGATTTTATGGGTCCATTTCCTGTTTCTCATGGCTCTTCATATATTTTGCTTGCTGTTGATTATGTTTCTAGATCGGTTGAGGCTAAGGTCACCAAAACTAATGATTCTAAAGTTGTTGTGGATTTTGTGAGATCCAACATTTTTTGCAGGTTTGGTGTGCCTAAAGCCATTATCAGTGACCAGGGGAGTCATTTCTGTAACCGGTCATTCGCATCCTTGCTTCAAAAGTATGGGGTTGTGCATAGAGTTGCTACAACTTATCATCCCCAAATTAATGGGCAAGCAGAGGTTTTTAACAGAGAGATCAAGCAAGTGTTACAGAAGGTGGTGTAACCAAACAGGAAAGATTGGAGTAAGCTTCTTGAGGATGCTTTATGGGCTCATAGGACCGCTTACCGCACACCTTTGGGAATGGCTCCCTATAGGGTGGTTTTCGGTAAGGCATGCCACCTTCCAGTGGAGATTGAGCACCGTGCTTATTGGGCGGTAAAGAGTTGCAACATGGCATTTGATGAAGCGGGTATGCAAAGGAAACTTCAGTTGCAAGAGCTTGAGAAGATTCGTTTGGAAGCCTATGAGAACTCCAAGATTTACAAGGAGAAAGTGAAGAAATTCCATGACTCTAGGATTCTTAGAAAGGAGTTCCATAGTGGCCAAAAAGTGTTATTGTTTAATTCTCGCCTTAAGCTTATTTCCGGTAAACTTCAATCTAGATGGGATAGACCTTTTGTTATTACTAATGTTTTTTCCCATGGTGCAGTTGAGATTAAAAATGGAGCTACCGGCAAAGTCTTCAAGGTCAATGGTCACCAACTCAAAGCATTTCATGAGAGCCCTCAAGTGGAGGAAGAGCTTGTGGAGGACATCTCTTTGGTCCTACCAATTTTGTGTGAAGATGTGTCTTGAATGACATTTGGGAGTTTCCTTTTTCCTTCTTTTATTTGTTGTCTCTTTGTTGCATTTCTCTGGATGTTTACATTGAGGCATTTCAAGTGGAGGGTGAAGGATCCTTAAAATTTTTAAAATTGTTGTTTTCTGTTTTCTGTTTATCTGTCTGTCTGTTTGTCAATGTCTGTTATTTTCTATTTTCTGTTTATTTGTCTGTATATATTCTGTTTGTCTGTTTTAGTTTTTGAATCTGTATGTTTTTGTTGTCTGTTTCTGTTGTTTGTGTCTGTTTCTATTTGTTGTTGTTTGTTGCTATTTTTATTGAATTTAGGCATTTTTTCATGTTTTTCATAGGATTTCTAATTTGCATAAATTGTGAGAAATGTTAAAAAGTTGGTTGGATTGAGAGGCTTCATACTTGATGTGAATCATTGTTGCAATTGTTGAAGTGATAGTAAGCTTGAGAAATAGAATTTAAGATGAACCATGTAGAGTATTTTTCTATCCTTCATACTTGATAGTAGTGCTTTTAGTTGAGTATTTTTTTTATCCTTCTTAGCTTATTTGACGTCTATTGGACTTTTATTTTCCTATTCTAATTCAGTTTTTGGCCTAGGCAAGTAAGTGGGCTTAATTGCTAATTGTTGCGTATTTTTGGATTTTTGCTCACTTGATGTATCTGACTTGTTCAGGACCTATAAGGTGCTACCAATCTCTGAATGGGACGTTCTAGGAGTCTGTGGAAAGATAATGAAAAGATCTACAAGTTTACTAGAAATAGCCCAAGGCCAATTCTGTCATTTAGAGGGTCATTTTAAACTTTGAAGTTAACGTCTCTGCACTTGTAATTTTGGGCTGCGAATTTGACTTTCATGGTTGTAAATAGCAAATAATTAGATTGTTGGGTTTGTTTATGGCCCATTTCGTTTTCAGAACTCAGTCACTACATATATTAGTGACTTTAGTGAAATTTGGGCACCACTCTTTACATTTCAATAAACAAGTTTTATTTTTCTTTCCTTTAGTTTTTAGAATCAAACTCTTGTTCTTCATTTTCTCTCTACTGTTCTTCCTTGTTCTTCATTGTTCTTCATGGGACTTTCACTGATGATGATCATGGAAGGCTAAATCCTCAATCAATCCAAGAATCCAACCCAAGCACAAGGAGAATTTGAGTTCTGGTTTAGTATTTCGAATTCTATTTGAATGTTCATCTTCTTCTTCAATTGCTATTTTGTTTTCATGATTATGAATGTGTTTAAGATTGAAAACGGATTAGGTTATGGATTCATTTCCTAATTTCGAACATTAATCACAGAATTAATTGGATGATATTTCAGTTAGGGTTGTGGTTTCAATCAATTTAGGGGTTAAGTCGATTGAGTTGCTTCTAATGAGATTGAATGAACTTTCATGATAGGATTAATTTCTGAGAACAATGATGATTCAAATTGCTTGGTAAGGTGAATTGGATTGGTGTTTTAAATTCTGTTTTACATTACTTCTTTTGAATTCTGTTAGTTTCTGTGTTGCTCTTTAATTTTAGTTTACGTTTTTGCAAATTTTACTTACGCACACAAACTATTTGATAAAATTCCCCCCTCATTGTTATTCGTAAATTGAAGCTAAAATCATATTGATTGTGTCTCTTAGTCGACCTAGGTTATCTCTGTGCTACAGAATTAGCTTAGTAAAATTGTTTTAGTGCGTGTCGACAACGTGTTTATCAATGACTCATTTTGAAAAAGGCTCAAAATCTATAACATGCCACTACTACATGAAGAAAGGTCACATCTCACACAAATGTTATGCTAGAAGGTTGTTTGTGCCAAATGAACATATGGGTTCCTAAGAAAAATAATAAAACAACTAACCCCTATGGACCCAACCTCAATTGGCTACCTTTCTTTGCAACTTGATTTGATTTTTGTTGGTGTCTCTAAGAGCTAAATCTTCACTATGGTACTTGGATAGTGGATGCTCTAGGCACATGGCAGGTGATAAATCCATGCTCACTAATATGATATTAAAGGAAGGAGGATTTGTCACCTATGGAGACAACAACAAAGGAAAAATCATTGGAGAAGGAAACATTGGTGATAACTTCAAAACTCAAATAAAAAATGTGCTTTATGTTGAAGGACTAAAGTATAATCTTCTTAGCATAAGTCAGCTTTGTCACAAAGGATTAAAAGTATCCTTTAATAACAATTGTTGCTTAATATGTGATGACAAAACTGGTGAGATATCCATGTTGGGAAAAGGAAAGGTAACATTTACTTGCTTGCAATAAAACATGCATCCATTCACAACATATATTGCTTAGTGAGTAAAATTGATGAATCATGACTTTGGCATAGAAGAACAAGTCACATCAACATGCATCTTATGAACTTTACAAAGGTAGAAAACCAAACATTTCACACCTTAGAGTTTTTGGCTGTAAATGTTTTGTTTTGAACAATGGGAAGGAATTTCTTGGCAAATTTGATGCAAAAGCTAATGAAGTAATGCTCCTTGGATATTCAATGAAAAGTAAATCATATAGAGTTTTCAACAAAAAAACCTTATGCATGGAAGAATCTGTACATGTTATCTGTGATGAATCTAACTTCTCAAAAGAGGAAAAGAGTTTTGAAAATGATGCAGGACCAATGGAAGAAAATGTCACTACTAATGAAACTGATAAGAGGAATAAAGGTGAAACAAAAGAAGTTGACCCTTCAACTCCAACTCAAAGGTCAAAGGATTGGAGAACTACAAGAGATCTCTCCTTAGACAACATTATTGGTGAAGTATCTAAGAGAGTATCCACTAGATCATCTTTTAGAAATTTATGTTGTGATATGGCCTTTGTATCTCAAATTGAACCCAAAAATATTGATCAAGCATTACTTGATGAACACTAGATGCTTGCTATGCATGCTAAACTAAACCAGTTCAAGAGAAATGGAGAATGAGAACTTGTTCTTAGACCTCTTTCTCATAAGCCAATAGGCACCAAGTGGGTTTTCAGAAACAAACTTGATGAGAGTGGCATCATAGTCAGAAATAAGGCTAGATTGGTTGCAAAGGGTTACAACCAAGAAGACGGCATTGACTATGAAGAAACCTGTGCCCCTATTGCTAGGTTGGAAGCAATAAGGTTGCTGCTTGCATTTGCATGTTTGATGGACTTTAAATTATTTCAAGTGGATGTAATAAGTGTCTTTTTAAATGGCTACATAGAGGAGGAAATTTATGTTGATCAACCTCCTGGTTTTGTAGACTTCAAACATCCAAATTATGTCTTCAAACTTAAGAAAGCCCTCTATGGCTTAAAACAAGCACCCAAGTCTTGGTATGAAAGATTGAACAATTTTCTAATAAGTCAATCCTTCATAAGATGACAAGTTGATAAAAATCTGTTCATTAAGAAATCTGCTAGTGATATATTACTTGTTCAAATCTATGTTGATGACATTATCTTTGGTTCTACTAACAACTCTTTGTGCAAGGAATTCTCATCTTCAATGCAGAATGAGTTTGAAATGTCAGTGATGGGAGAGCTAACATTCTTCCTTGGACTTTAAGTGAAACAATTGAAGAATGGCACATTTCTAAGTCAAACCAAATATTGTAATGAGTTCATTAGAAAATTTGAAATGGATAAAAGCAAGGATGCTGCAACTCCTATGGCAACCACAACCTATCTTGACTCTGATGAAAGAGGTAAAAAGGTGATGAGTCAAGATATAGAGGAATGATTGAATCTCTATCGTATTTGACTACAAGTCGCCCAGACATCATGTTGAGTGTATGTCTATATTCAAGATATCAAGCCAATTCAAAAGAGTCACACCTCACAACAATCGAAAGGATCATTAAATACCTAAAGTCAACTCCAAAAGTTGGTCTATGGTATACTAAAGGTGCATCTCTAAACTTAATTGATTATTCAAATTTTGACTTTGCAGGTTGCAAGTTAGATAGAAAGAGCACAAGTGGAACATGCCATCTACTAGAAAGTTCCTTGATCTCATGGCATTGCAAGAAATAGTCCTGCGTTGCACTCTCAACAACTGAGGCAGAGTATATTGCAGCTGGTAGTTGCTATGCTAAAAGTATGTGGCTCAAGCAACAACTTCAGGACTATGGTGTTGAAATGAATCAAATTCCATTGTTGTGTGACAATACCAGTGCCATCAACCTATCCAAGAATCCTATTATGCACTCTAGAACTAAGCACATTGAGATCAAATATCATTTCCTCAGAGACCATATTCAAAAGGGTAATTGTTCAATTGAATTCATTGATACAAATAATCAATTGGCTGATATATTCACAAAACCCCTTGCTAGAGATAGATTCTTTCTCCTTAGAAACATGCTAGGTATTCTTGATGAATCCAACATTGATTAGCATGTAAATGATGTGTTTGATAACATGCAATTTAACTCACAAGTATATTATGCATCATACTTAGTAAAATTCTTTTTTCTGATAAACATCACCGTTAAAGCTACATAATTCTAAGTGATAATCAATTATCACAGATGGCAATCGATTACCAAAGGCCAAAACTAGGCCTTACTCACTAACTTAATCAATTACATACACAATTAATTTATTACAGTGTAAAAACTCACTGGTGTAATCAATTACATAAGGTTCAGAAAAATCCCTACGCCCTGGTATAATCGATTAAAAGGATTTTGTAATCGATTGCTACAACAACTTCTGCAACTCTGCACATCTTTTAATGCAAGATTCAAAAGATGGATGCTATAATTGCTTTGCATCATGGACATGAAGTTAGTGTTCATTCCTCCCTAGAAGACATAACACTTAGACTAGGCAACATTGAGACTAGGATGAGTCTCAAGGACTTTGATGAATATATTAGCTTAGTGGTTGTCTTTTTTAGTTTATGGTTATGTTGTCTTTGTTTCTCTTATTCTGTTAAGCTATTTGATGAATTGCCTTGATGTATGCTCCTCTATCATTCAATAAATGAAACTGTTTTTTGGTTTATCTTAATCCGATTATCTAATGCTATCTTTTGCCTTTGATAAGCCAAAAGGGGGAGTAATACAAAGTCAGGGGGAGTAAAATAAATACAGGAATCTGATTAAATTGGACTTTAAACATTGAACATGAAGAAAAATAAAATGTTGAAACATTGTCAATCTTAAAAACTTTATGCAAAGGATACTTGACACTTGGTCTTGGCTAGCAAGTTGAGTTTCTTTTAGATATCAAAGAAAAGCTCCTGGAAAAACATCTCCTAAAGAAACAACAAAGAATAAAAAATGTTCAATTGAAGTTTGGCATGATCAAAGCCAAAAAGGGAGAGATTGTTAGACTCAGTGAGAGCAAAAGATGATCAATGAAGATGATGATTTAGACATAAATGTTTAGGCTTTTTACATGCCAATTCAATTGAATGACATTTGTAATTAATTTGTGTATGTCTAAGTTGATGCCTCATATGATCCATTGCATAAATATCATTCATGCTTTTGCATTCATGCTTTCACAAAGTAAAAGTTTCATAAAAAACTTTCTAAAACTCAAGGTTTTCACGAGTGCATAAAAAGCTAAGTGATCCATGTTTCAAGTTTTGGAAAAATGTTCTCACTAGTTTAATCGATTACCAGCAAGTGGTAATCTATCACTTGAAAACAGAGAACATTATTAATCAATTACGAGTATGTGGTGATCAATTACACAGTTCCAAAATCACAAAATGGACTTCCTATGATAATCGATTACAACAATATGGTAATCGACTACTTAGTTATATTTTTCATTAGAGCTTCCTATGATAATTGATTACATTGTTCATAAGTCTTTTCCAGAAAGTCTGAAGAACACTTTAATCAATTACTTAAGTGATTTAATTGATTACTGACAATTATAACTATTTTCACTATAAATAGCTACAACTTGTTTGACTTAAAAACAACGAATTTCATAACCCTTTCTTCAAAGAGAAAAGATACTACGAGCATTTCAATGTTTGACCCACAAATCTTCTAGCTTCAAGAAACCTCGTGAGGATTTCTTTTTTGGGCACTTTCTAAAGAAAAGTTTTGCAAAGAATGTTCTAAGATTTTCATTTAACCTTGGTTAAAGAGTTTTTAATCATCTGCACATATCAACATTGGATCCCAGGTTGTATCTCTCTTTGTTTCTTTGGTGTAATTTCTTTTAGAAATTCAGAGTTTGTAACTAGTGCAATAGTTTCTTAAAGTTTGTCTAGAATACGTTTTTCTAAAGGAAGATTAGAGAAGGGTGTTTCTCTAAGTATTGATCACAAAGGGTCTAAAGGTGTTATATGCCTTGTTCTTAGTCTAGGTTTGATTAAGAGTGATTGTAAGAACTTGTAAGAACAAATTGCATGGTTAGATCCTAGCTTGTTGGTTAGGAAATTGGATGTAGCTTCTCTGGATTGAGAAGTGAACCAATATAAATTTTGTGTTGTGTACTTCTTCTTTCATCTTTTCTTTGGTTTATTAATTGTCATTCTTTGGTTCAGATGTTTCATAATCAACAAAAGCATTCTTGGTATAATTGCAATTCATAATGATTGGAGCTTGATTGATCAAAAGCATTCTAAGTTTGTTTTGTGATACGATCCTTTAAACTCTGATTGTTAAATCTATTTTAAAGCAAATTTTAATTGGCCAAGAAGAACCAATTCACCCCCCTCTTCGTTTATGTGTTACTCATATTAATTTTAAATTAAAGTATCGGTTAAAATATGTTTTTCATGCCTGCAAAATGCTCAAAGTTCACTTTTAGTCCCTGCAAATTATTTTGTCCATTTTTTGTCATCACAACCTATCTGAACCTATGTGGCATTTTTCTTATATTTTAAATGCAATTTTTGGAGGTTAAAAATCAACACAAAATTATATAATTCTTTTTTAAAAATAATCAAAACACAATTTGTGGGGATTCAAAATTGCCACAATTGTAGAAAAGAAATAAAAAATGCAAGAAACCTTTTTCTCCCAAACCGCTACAAAATGAAAAAAATAGAAACAAAAACTTTAGCACCCAATGATTCTAAAACTAATAAAAGAAACATCAAGCATATCAATTCCATTTGTACCACTGCAAAATTAAACTCACCAATTGGAATTTTATGAGCCATTGGATTTAATAAACTGATAGTAGAGATGCATGCACAAATTTCATCTCTCAATTGTTCTCCTATTCCTAAGATTAGGAAAGCAATTTTTTTTACTTATGGTTAAAGGCTCATTCAAGTATAAAGAATTTTCTTGTTTGGCTCAAAGATGGGTGCAACAAATTTTCATTAAAATAGGTATGTTATTGGAGCACCTTTTCATCTATTTTTGGGTGTCTGACAAGACACCCTAAACTTAACGCAAGTCTTCGTCTCAATTATTCTCCTATTCCTAAGATTGGGAAAGCAATTATTTTTCACTTCTGGTTAAAGGTTCATACAAGCAAAAAGAATTTTGATGTTCAACTCAAAGATGGATGCATGATATTTTTATTAAGATAGGTAAGCTAGAAGACCAATGGTTGAAATAACAAAAGATGGCCTTGATCACTTCTGAGCAACACGCAAGCAACAAGATTCAAGATATTCAAGCAAAACCATATGAATGTAGGAATCAAAGGTGTTAAACAAAACTAATCATGCAAAAGTGTCAGGCATATTAACCACAATTAAAGCAAACATCAAACCAAGGAGTGCAACCACAAATATGTTTGAACTTAAACATCCATTAACCCATGCTTCATTGACACAAACTAATGACCAAAACAAGCCAATAAACACAATAACATTCCTAATCCAACTAAAAACTCAAAAAACAAAATAGGAATTTTCAACTAAAGAATCAACAATTAAAACAAAAACACAAGAGAACTAAAATAAAAACAAAAAAAAGAGAGAAAACAAGCCTCAAGAGGACTAGATCTAGTCCTCTTCCATGTGTTTTGACCCATTTTCCTCTCCAGAGTCATTTTTTCACTTCCCGAGCAATTGTTCTTCTCATCCTCACCTTTCTCAACATTAGAAGTTGGATCCTCACCCCCTTGGGCATGTGCAGGATGGTCCCCAATAAGGATTGGTCAATTAATATGCAATATTGTCATGGATTGGAAACTCCCTAAATGAACCACAAAGGAACCCTAAGGATCGATGTGTGGCATTGAACTTTTATTTACTATTTACAGCTCTTAATGCAAATTTGGACAACATTGATCAGGGGCAAGTGGTGGTGGCAACAATTGGCCTCCATTTGGTGGTTGACCCCTACGAGTGAGACAATTATGTGCAATCCAAGTGTTAGTGATGGCATGCCTTAACCTTTTCTTGATGGAGGTGGCATAGATCTCCACACCATGGTATTTACAAAAAGCTGTACTGAGTTGCTGAAAATCCTAGGGGTCCACTTGAGCCAATAACAATGTTCCTAATGCCAAGTGACACAATTCGATGGACTTTCCCTCGATAATGGCATAAATTAGATAAGCTACTTCCTTTTTAGCATCATATGTGTGCATGGTGGGCTTGATGTTGAGTTGAACAAGGTGAACCATATCTGAGCCAGAATAACCATATTGAGGAGGTACAGTCGTGCCAATGATTGAGGAGGTGTAGGAAAAAAATGAGAGCTTGGGACACACAAAACAGCCTTAACATCAATATGTTTGATTTGATGTTGGGCACACTAATTATATTTTGGAGGAAAAATGCTTGCTAGAAGGTTAAACTTAGTGTTTACGACCTGATTGAGTGGAGTCACATCATGAAGGGTGACTCCTCTGACTCTGACCATGGAAGTCCTAGTGCGATTCTCTAGAGTGTAGGCATTCGCTTAGAACTCTCTCAACTCCATTACTCTATCAAGAATGAAGCCACAATCACTCCAGTTGAGCATATATTGTTTATGATGATAAGCCGAGAGGAAGTGCGATACATTATAGTCGGGCTTAGGCAGCAACTCATTTTCAGCAGTAATGTTTGGGGCATTAGAGCCTAAGTCATGCCTCAAAGGTTTTGTTTTTGGATCTTTTGTAGTGCATTGGATGCATTCTAGTTGTGGTCAAGAGTGAATGCATAAGAAAAAATGACTAAAAATGCATAAATGCAAGGCAAAAAATAAAATGCAACAATAAAACCACATGCAATAACCTTAAAAATAAATAAATCACCTGCAGGGAAGAGTTTAGAGAGTTGAGTTGTCTTCGAATAAGCTATTATTTAACGTCACTAGCTTTACAAATGAATGACCTTAAAGCGGTAACTGATGTGTAAAAATAGTGCTCGCACAAGGGCAAGTGTGCCCTACGCAGTAATAACAATAGACTAAAAGTCTAGTTATCAAACCCTAGTTGTATTATCAAAATAGTCAAAATTATTAAACTAAACAATTGGGATAACTTAAAAAGAAGATTGAAGTATTTTTGTGATTTTTGATTTTTAAAAGAAAACAAATAAATTATTGCAAAAGAGAGAATTGAGTGATATTGAAAGGGACCAGGGATTATCATCCACTAGTACCAATTTCTCCCAATCTCAGTTCCTACGAAATTCCTACCACAGTTAATTATCGATCCCCAAAGTCAATCAAAAGCCTATGATTGAGGTCTTATGATGCTCTTTGCCTTAGATCAATACTCCAAGGATCATAGATATATTGATTTAAGTCAAAGGATATAATCAATTCCAGGGTTGATCAATTAAGGATTAGTTAATCTATCAGAGATTACCCAAACAATTTGATCATGCAATTTGGTGTAAAACATTCTCTACCTAGGTTTACCACACATACACAAATGATCACCACAACACATTTGATTAAGCATATGTTTGATCTGTTCCATATAAATAATAAAAATGAGAAATTCAATCAAGAATAGTGAAAAGGGTACAATTGGACAGTTACATCATAACCCCTAAACTACGGTGACTAGTCGCTCATGATCAAAGACAAACTAGAAAGCCTATAAGAAATTAACATAGCATACCATGGGGTAGGAACAATGATCACGATTTGTGTTCATGGTGTTGTCCACGCTTCAAAACTCTCAAAACCCCTTGATATTATCTCAAATTTGTAATTTGGGTAAAAGATATAAAAGATACAGAGACACAACCCCTATTTATAGCTTCCTAAAGATATCAACTAGAAAGGCACACTACAGTTGTGCTGAACTCTGCCATGGTTGTGGTTGGAAACTTATGATGTTGAAGCTTTAGGGCATTATGGAACGACTACGACCACTGTAAGCTTACCATGGTCGTCGTCGGAAGCTGACATTGTTAAGAAGGGATGTCATCATATTACCATGGTCGTTATGAAACACATAGTCTTCAAATCTTAAGGTAAAAGTTCAAATTTCCACTCTTTTCACTTAATTGAGTGACTATGCTTCTGAAACACAAAACTAGCACCTAAATGTGAGTTCTATCATGAAAATGCATGCTAATGGCTCAATAATTCACACAAAAAATGTCATTACAAAAGTGATTTACCAATCACTGAGAAGATCCATTGTGGTGAGGCATTCTATCTCACCCCCAAGGTAGTGCTTGATCCTTTGGCATTACCATACCAAGTTCTTTGTGAAAAAGGGCTTGCCACCATAATTACTCTATGTGACATGACTTCCTTGACTGTAAAAGGGACACTCCACTTGGACTTCAACTTGCTAGCAAATAGTTTTAGTCGGGAGTTGTACCAAAGGACCTGTTGTCCTAGCTTAAATTCTTGCTTCAGTATCTTCCTATCATGCAAAACTTTGGCTTTCTACTTGTAGATTTTGGAATATTGTTGTGAGATTACGCGAATGCGTTTTAAAAAAAACGGCAAGTGCACCGATCGTTTAACAAGTAATAAAAGGGGTAAGTAAAGTATCGTATCCACAGGGATTGGAAAGATTTCTCAATAATTGTGAAAGTTGTAATCGAACAGTAATAAGAAAATACGCAAGAGTTTGTTGGATGATTGTGTTAAACTAAGGACAGAA
>PYAF01003192.1:16676-29318 GCA_007407185.1 Glycine tomentella
TTGAATACTAACTACTTAAAAAACGCCTTTTCTTTAAAAAAGAAAAAAGAAAAAACGAAAAGTCTTTTTATTATATTCGTTTGGAACCTTCACTATAAGTTTTTTTTAATATAAAACAAACATCCTTTATTAATGATTCTATTTAAATTACTATTAGTGTCCTAATTCCAAATATTTGTTTAATTAAGAATATTAATTACTATTTTTCTTAATTTTTTAGTAACCATCATAATTGATTATGAAATGAATTTTCTTAATTATGAATACTTATGTAATAGCTTAAAACTATATATAAATAATAGTGAAGTATACTTATGCAATGTATGGGATATTTATTAGGGTTACCTAAAAATTAGGCAATAGCTTTATCGTCCTCCCAATCACTCATCATGATCATGATTTCCATTGATATAGGTACGGCCTTTTCCATAGGATGGTTATTAAGGCACTTCTGATAGCTAGACAGATTAGAATAAGTCAAATAGAACATACAAATTTCATTTTACATTTAGTATATTTTAAAAAAGATATAACAGCAGGACAAAAAGACTAAAATTAAAAAGTGATACACATTTTTATTTTATTAAAAGAGTAGAATTAAGAAGAATACAATACAACATAACAAACTATTCCTATTTCATTTTGTTTTATTAGCATGATGAATGCTATATTGTCAATTTATCTGTCAAACATCTATAGCTGTCTCCATTTGACCATGGCTGGATGGATATATCCCCATGCATTCACTAGTATTTCAAAGTGCATGATTTATTTCTTCTTTTTTTCTTAGTCAAAAGCTTTATTTCTTAATTATTATGCCTTTCTGTGTCCACTATAAGTAAAATAGCCCACCAATCACTCATCATCTAATTAAGAAGGGTTATGTCACGACACCTTTGGTGCCAGTCTCAATCCGGCACTGGAAATATGAGGCCAGGAATTTTTATTTTTCCTTTGCACGATATTAAAGAAAATTTAAGTTTGTTTATTTCGATCTTTTTATCTTTTTATTATAAAATGCATAATTTTATATACTTTATTTTAAAAAGTAGTTTAAAAATAGTGGAATGTTAACAAAATAAATAATTTAGAATTAAAAATGAAAAATCAAGTTCTCCTTAATTTATTCTAATGCAAACAAATTAACATTTCACAGGAAAGATATTAGTTAGGAAATTAGTCATTCTGATTTAGCATATAATAAGACCTGTTATACTACTTGTAAATCACATTTATCCAATTTATTTAATACAATTTTTCATTTTTCTCCCTTCTCAATCATGTTTTATAACATGATATCAGAGGAAGATACCATCCGCCTTAAAGAGATTTTTTTTTTTTTTTCAATCTTTCTTTTCTTTTCTTCCTCTTTCTCACTTAGAAATGTCAATACTCAATAGCAGTGGCACTGTGCAAGGTTTCATCCTCAAATGAGAAGCTCTAAAACATAACCACATTTGAGTAAAAACATAAATTTCACTTTTCTCTCAATTATCTCTTCCAATTAATGTGTTGTAACAAAAGTAAAAACATGAACATAAAAATTTTATTAATGTAATAAGCGAATCTTTATGTTATTGTTGACATCAACTAACTTCAATTTTTCGGTAATCTTTAATCATTAATTTCATTTTAATATTCGATGAAGGATTATCGCATTTAGTGATTAAAAATAATAATATAATATGACATTATTGAATAAATAAATTTGAATAAAATATTGCAATTAAAAAACTAAATTTTACAAAACTCAAAATGTTGCAATTAATACATATATAAATTATACATCATGTGTTTAAATCAAAGTTATCACCAATCGATTCAACCGGTAACTGAAATGAAATGGTTGCCGGTCCGAATCATACTTAAAACCGCTTTGCCAATAAACCGGTACCAAACCCGGAAAAGCAGCCTCAGACCGCTGAAATCATAAAAAAAAAAACGGTGATTTTAACCGGTTTTAAGCGGTTTTGCAAAGCTGAAAGTTTATAATAGTAGAAAATAGCAGTGTAAATATATAAAACTACCTAAATGTTAATATGTTCCCGTGTAGAAATGCAGCAAGCTATTTTTCCCGGGTAGAAAATGCTCTTATAACGGTTTTGAAACGAAATGCCAACAAATTTTTATTTATTCTTTTTTGGGTTAATACTTCATACTAAATATAACAATTTAAATCATATTATAGACCCAAAATAATTGATACTATACTTTTTTATTAAAATATATTATTATTTGTAATTTATTTTTTTATTTTAGATTTATTGGTAATGGGCATAATTATGTTAAAGCTTTAGTTTCAGAAGTGTTATATTTAATTTGAACTATTTTTGTGTCATTTTTAGTTTTAAGAACTAATAAGGAGTATTTAGTTTTTAATTATTAGTATTGTGAAGTTATGCTTTACTTTTAATTCTTATAATATATTTTTTTATTAAAAATATTTTATTTATACTAATTTGATCACGATTTAACTATTAAACCTTAAACCAACCGTCATCTTCACCAATTTGATGCAATTTCAAAAACATTGGTTCTCACTTCTAATCATTTGAACCTGGAAAGTTGTATCCAAATTAGGCACGTTTTAGGCCAGCATCAGTAGCAGCCCATAATGCACTTTGGTCACTTTGTTCTTTTATTGAGTTTGCTTATAGACCCATATCTCTGTTTTTTCTGAATTTTTGTCTCACAGTCGTTGGGTCATGATCAACACTTTCAATTTGAAGCTATTATTAATTGGCATTAGTCAGCAAGAAAAATAATAATAATTGGCATTTGGGCCTTATTAAAAAATTGAAGCTTATGAGCTTGCGGCCCATAATAGGTAGCTACATTCCTTGTTTATTGCCCATGCTATTCACACTCCCTATTCACTCTACAAAACCCCACTTTCTTTTGGTTTTTATATTCCCTTTACCCCTCTCACCTTCTTCTTCACACCGCTACTTTTCTGCAAATGTTACTGAAACCAATTCGCATAATGTAGTAATGCTTAATATAGTTTGAAAATTAGTTTTTGTAATGTATTTCTCCCTCTGGTCCTCCATATAAGACTCTCATAACAAAATTACACATACCAATAAAAATAATTAAATTAATTGATTTTGTTATTTTTTTAAAATATTACTAATGTTCCAAATTTATCCTTGTTAATAATTATTAACTTGTCATAAGTATGTGAAAATATCAAAGTCTGAAAACATTACACACTTATTAATTATTATCAATGAAAAAACATAAATACTTATAGTATTTAATAAGAACAAATAATAAGAAACTAAATAATTAATAAAAATATAAAATACCTTATAAAAATTAAGGACTAGAGGTATGGGTTGCAATTTAGTTTGGATATTCGTTACCAAAATAAAATAAAATAAACAAAACAAAAGAAAAAAAGGTTATAAAAAATGGGTGAGTCACCCAATAAATAAATAAAAAATATAAATCATCCAATACACAAATGCTCTTTAAAAGCTATCACCATCAATTAAATATATACAGTGCAAAAAAAAAAACATAAAATCCACAAGAGGCTACAAAATATTATAACTGAGAAAATAATATTTAACCAAACAATCTATAAAAAAAAAAAAAAAAAGTTAACTTAGTCAACCCAACCGATCCCACCTTTGACTCGTTGGGCAAACTCATTATGAGGGTTGCATTACGCATTCAAGTTGAATCACACAATCTAACCTAATCCGTTGTGGCGGGTTAAATGCGTTGATATGTCAAGTTCAATCTATTTTGATATTCCTAATATTTTTATATCGGTCTCTTTCTATTGGGCTCCCAAAATATAATTAAACTGAATTTGACTCCTCTTAAAAGATTAAATCATTTTAAAAGAAAAAAAAATAATGGTTGAATAAGTTTTTGGGCCCTATGATATTTCAGATTTCAGGTTTTAAATCATCAACCTGATCCAATGTAATAAGATCCCAAGCATTCAAGCAATATACATGATAAATAATTAAATCACAATAAAACTTTTTTGTGTTGTATGTTGTCTGACAGTTGATGCACAGCTCAAGTTATTTTGTGGTTATATGTTTCTTCATGATATGGTTACGCATTAGACGTAACAATGTGAAATCTTGCAATTTTATATATGGATACAATTTTATTTATAGTTGATAGATAATGTGGATATAATTTTAAATATTACTTGTTTTTATTATTTATAATAATATGATGCTGATAAATTTTGACTTATATTTTGCAATTACCATATCATAAATTAAAAATAATTTATAATTAATTATTGAACTGCAAAAATACATAATAGTTGAGAACCCAAAAAAAAAAATTTGAAAAGCCAAAAATGGGTTCAAACGTTAAAAATGGCGTTCACTGTATTCCCCACAAAAGTCATAAGCTGACTTGTTGACCCCACCTACCGCATTCATCTTCATTATTTGTCCCAATTATTGTGGCTCATGAGAAGTTCATCAACTTTCATAAAAATAAAAATAAAAAGAAGTGCATCATAGTTAGAAGCAAACCCTTTTCATCCAATTTTGTTGATAATAATGGCAAATTACCAGCTCCCATCATCAACAAAGACTGCTGAAGTAGATGTCATCACCCTTTATTCATTTATGTATAAGTATTAAAGAGTTTATAACAGTGTACTCTGTTTAATCAATTAAACTAGAAATATTGATTATCTGCCTACTTTGGTTAGTTTGTTTCTCTTTTATTAATTTAAATGGGAATTGGTTGGTTTTTATTTGTACATGGTGAAGCCATTTAAGGTGTTGCATGGAGGGGTTAGGGGTATCAGCATTGATGGCAGAATCTTTGGCAAGCATGGCTAGTGGATACCGAAGAGTGGCTGGGATTCAACTCAGCATCAACCATTTGAAAAGTGCTGTGCTTGGTAACTAGGTCTATGCTGAAGCCATCCCTTTAAATGTTGGCAAAACCATTGAGGTATTTCAATTCTTTCTTTCTTTCACCTTTTCTTCAATTAGTCCACACCCATAGGTCACTGACCATAACCAAACTAATCACATTAAAAAATTTGTATCACACCATAACCAAGGTAGGTACTGTTGTGTAATTTGGTGTTACCCTTGTTGTCTGGTTAAATTAAAATATTGTTCACGTGTTCACCGAAAAGGTAATGTTGAGTCGTGATAATGTGTCCCATAACAAGATAAAGAAAAAAGTATGATGCGTAACAATTGGAGTATGGTTTGATTGGAAAAAGACGATATCAGATATGAAAATTTATATCAATAGAAAATTATGTATATATAAGTTTGTGAGCTAGAATGATTCAAGGACAAACAGAATTTGGAGTAAGATTGCTGTATTTGAGATAAAATCAGTTAATAAGAATGAATCACAGCATGGAACTTGTTACAGATATTTGGAATGGGCCAAGTCATAAAAGGCTCAACAAGACTTAGTCAAACGATTCTGTTGACCAGTTCTAACAGTGAGGAGGTGGCGATAACCGTTCAAAGCTATGATCACCAGTTTTTTGGGATTCTCGGTATGTTTCGTGGGTGATATCTTCTAACTGATTCTCAGGTCAGTATCCTATAAATAGAGCATTCTTCATGGAGAAAGGTACACACATTCTGACTCTCTCTTTTCTATTCACACAGAGCACACACCCCACGTCCAATTGTGGTTTCGTGTTCATTGTGATCATCTTTCCTGAGGTGTTTGCATCACTATAAACATTCTCAGAGAGAGAGAGTTGATCCCATATCAATTACCAACAATCATTGTTAGACATTTCTGTTCACCACGAGCAGAACATTGGCGTTGTATGTGGGGAAAGTTAAATTTCGATTCCCACCATGGTAAACACGAGAAGCCATCAGAATGAAGAACCACCTGCGACCAGAGAACCACATACAATCCAGGTGGAAGATGCAGTTTCAGACACTGCTTCATCGCCAACACCGCCAAGAATGGACACGCCGGGTAATCCACCACCCGTGCCTGTCGAGATAGAGCAAGAGCTGATTCAGTGCTTTATTAGCAAGGCGCTGGAATCCATTTTTATCCCGGATTGAACGGCTTGAAAGGCGACATGCCCTTCAACGTCAGGAAGATATGAACAGTATGATCGCACAATTAGATGAACGTTGTGCGAGATGGAAACACGATGGAGAACACCGATTACAGCACATGGAGCAACGCATTGGACATATTGAGAACCCGGCCTAAGGGCAACCGTCTTTCCCCAGATCAGTTGGGGTAAGACATCCGAATACCCATCAGCAGCATCAACAGGAGGTAGACATAGCCACGCCGGAGCAGAATATTCATTTTGAACCTAGCACACCATCTCATCAACAAACAAGAGTGGCTGATCAAGAACACCACGGCATACGAGCCGAGACTCCACATCAGATCAACGGAATAAGCCCGGTGAATCCAGATTACCAAGTCAGAACAGGGGCTGAGGTATACCGAAGAAAGTACCGACGTGGTCAGCACAATAATAGTCCGTTTGTGGACGAGATCGTAAATGCTCAGTTCATAGAAGATTTTGACAGATCTTTTTTGTCCAAGTACGACAGAAGTCAGGATCTGCAAGTGCATATTGACGAGTTCGATATGCAAATGTGCGTTCGAGGGATTGATGAGCCAATCATCTCCCGAATTTTCGTTACCACATTGACCGGTACAGCACAGACATGGTTTCACACGCTCCAATCTCGGTCCATTCGCAATTTTGAGGATTTCGGCCAGAAATTCTTGCTTAACTTCGCAACGAGTAAGAAACAGCCTAAGTCCGAGTTCGCGATGGGGAAGATTCGTCAGCAGTCGAGGTAGACATTACAAAGTTATCTGGATCGGTTCAAGGAGGTAGCACTACAAGTACAGGGATTGGAAGAAAAGGTGCACGTACACTTGCTGTCAGCCGGACTCAGTGGATCCTCGCGACTGGCTAAATCCATTTATAAAGACCCGGTGAAGACTCTGTTGGAATTTAGGGCTCGATCAAAGAAATACCTGGAGCTGGAGCAGATGGAGATCGCTAATACGATACCCAAAAGGAAACATTCTCTCCCGCGACATCGCCAAAACCCTAGAAATATCCATCCCGATAGAAATAACGATGTCGTTCCCAGACGATATGACACCAAATACGACAAATATACTCCATTAAATACTTCCAGGGCACAGGTTTGGAGAGAGGTGGTGTAACACCCTGTGTGCACCCCGCGTATTAACATTATTATCATATCAGAATAACGCAGTGGTTACAATATATTCAAAATAAAACTTAAGAAGCCGTAGCAAATATCAAAAGTACATTATATACATATATGGTGAATTCTGTCATATACAACATAATCCTTTTGAATAAGTCACAAAACTACACAATTATCCCCTTAAGGCACAAAATACAGGCATAATAAACAAAAGGTAAGCCAACATGCTCAGTCATCTATGCCTAGGGTTATCAACAATACTATCCCTGCTCAGGCCTTTTGCCTTGGGATCTATCAGCCACTTCTGTATCATCACCAGCAACATGAGCCCCCAACAGGGGTGAGATAATAATCTCAGTAAACTCAGGGTTCTTGGAGGTTTCCCTCCCCCTCGTTCACTACCAAGCATATAAATATAACATAACATGAATAATATTAATTAAGCATCACTCGTACAGTCAGCCTTCACGGCTCACATGAACCAACTGCATGCACATCACAGCACAGGATAACCACATATAGCCAACACACATTGCCTGAGAGAGATCATCCATAGAAGGACACATTCTCTCAGGACTTCTCCTTGAGTACCTGAGTAAGATCATCTACTGAAAGGCATATTTACTCAGAACTCTCCCTATCTATGCCTGAGGAAGATCATCTAATTAAAGGCACATTTCCTCAGGACTTTCCCCCGCCCAATACCTGAGAAAGATCATCCAATGAAGGACACATTCTCCCAGGATTTACATGGACGCCTATGGATTGTCTCAAGGAAGATCATCCACTTAAGGGTACATTCCCAAGGGGTCCATAGTTCCCTATTCTACTGGCCAGAGAATTCTCATATAACCACAACACATATCATTATCATAACCAATACAAAGTATCACACCATCACAGTGTTTAGCCATAATCAATCATCATCATGCCATTACATACATGTCTCAAACTAACAACATCACACAATATCCAGAGGCATGGCATATCAGACTATCACCCTCTTGGGTGTGGTGAACACAAGTAAGGGAAACATTCTCCAAGAACGATGAGCTTACCTGATCTCAGCTCAGAACTAGCTCTCCTAGCCTCGTGGTGACCACCACCAGTGATATGAGTCTCACGCCCTACAACAGGCATGCAATTAACAATAAGTGACGGTTTTCAACCGTTTATATGAAAGGAAACACTCTTCCTTTCCATATCAATCTCTGTCTTCTAACTTAAGGTTCATCATAGTTCAGCCCTCACTAGGCTTCTCATGCCAATCTAACCCATCAACAAGGCTCTAGCATGTCTCAATATCAACAAGTGACTTAACACAAGTCACACATACATAATCATAGAGCCAAAACCAAAATTCACCAATCTAACATCTGAGAGCTAATCCTTCATCACTAAACCTTTCTAAACACACTTTTCTACAGGACCCATGGCTAATTCTAGCCCCAGCTCAAGTGGGTCACTATTCACCCAAAATCTCCAAATCACAAATCAACCAGAGGAACTCGAGTTTCTTACCTCAATAGCGACAAGAAAGACTCGTGAACTGCTTCTCCTAGTTCAGGTGTCCAAGAGTCAACATCGTTCCTTGCCGAACTCAAGTTCTCTGAAGTTCCCTTGAGATAGGGACTTCTCTGATTTTGGGTTTTAGAGTGAGAGAGATGAAGGATTATAGCTCACCAAAGGTTCCTCACAAGGTTTATGATCAAAGGCAAGTGTTTATGCCAAGAAATGAAGGTCTAGGAAGCTTGGACACTCTCCCATGGAGTCTGGACGCTCAGAGGAAGAAGGGGAAGAAATGCCCCAAAAATTCGTAATCTAATCCTTTTATACTGGGCTTGACCGACATGTCACGCCAATCGCGTCACTCTGGCGCTGATGGCGCCAAAATCCAGTGCATCTGGCGCCATTGGCGCCACTTTGGCGCTCCTGGCACCAATTTCCAGCATCTGTGGCGCTCCTGGTGCCACTCTGGCGCTGATGGCGCCAAAAATCGTGAAAAATAGCCTTCATCTACAATGCCACGCTATCAGCGCCAGATCTCACGCTATCAGCGCCAGCTACAGTGAAAATATTATTATTTTTTTTTTGCCATGGTTATTATAGGTGGCGCTTACAGAAATGAAGAAGGTAGATCGACCTCAGCCTGTGTTTAAGGAGACCGGTCTCGATTACTCTCATTTTTGCGAATTTCACAACGGATCGGGTCACACGACCAACCAGTGCTGGGATTTGAGAGACGCTATTGAAAAGTTCATCCGAGAAGGCAAGCTGCGACGATACGTCATCAAAACACAAGGGCAACGAGGCAAGCAGAAAAGCAACCAGATTGACGACCAGAAAGACCGGGATGAAAAGAGAAACAAACATGGCGATGACGAGTTCCGAAAATCGGAATTCGAGTGCAATGTGATTTCGGGAGCAATGGGGGAAGGAGGAGATACAGCTAACCAGCGTCGGAAATACCTCAGAGAAGTCTTGGCTGTAAGAGAGCAAACCAAATTCAAAGAACGTGTTGATAAACCCGAGCTCCCCATACTTTTTTTCACTGAGGAAGACCTGAGAGATGTGATCCCCAGTCATGAGGACAGCCTGGTAATTACCAGAACTATAGCCAACTGTCGAGTCAAGAGGATATTCGTAGATAATGGCAGTTCAGCAGACATCATATCCTGGACCGCTTTCAAAAAAATGAATTTGGACGAGGTAGACTTGAAACCGTGTAAGACAATGTTAACAGGTTTCAATGGAGAAAACATCGCGCTCAAAGGCTCTATCGAGTTACTGCTTACGTTAGGAACGAAGGATGCGTTCAAGTCAGAAAGGGTGAAATTTGTTGTTGCCAAATTCCCTCTACCGTACAACGTTATTCTCGGCAAGCCTACGATCCACATATGGGATATATTGATGGCCACCAAACACCAAAAGTTAAAGATGATAGGCAGCAACGGCAGAGTAGTGACTATTTGAGGAAATCAGAAGGAATCTTGCCAATGTTATTTCAACATGGTGAGAGGAAATTACATCGGTCCACCCCAACATCTTCAAGAGAACCAAGAGCAGAACAGAACTAAATACTAATGTCCCTTTTAAATATATTTGATTTGATGTGTCCATAGTTTTCCACTGTTATTTTGATGTTTGTTGAGTATATGTATTCACTTCAACTTTATTGGCGTTTGTTCATGTAATCTCTTTCACTGCGATTTAAAGAATAAACAGTTTCCGAAGTAACTTCTATATTTGTCAAACGTTCTTACAAAATCAATTTTATCCGACACAAACAGACCTATTTTTTTTTGTAAAACTCTTTTTGTAAAAATTAAACATTATCAAGCATATATCTCGTTCTTTAGACATTTTTAAAATGTAGTATTATCTAACAATTATTCAAACAATCATATACAATATTAAAGATTATAAATGGTTGTGCCATCTTAAAAATGGTGGTGATTGATTAAGATCCAAAGATTCTCCACTTCATAGCGCGCAATTTAAGCTACTGGGTTCAGGGCATGGCTTACATCCTAATATCGATTAATTCTGGCATGTCCCTTAGCTTCCCTTGAAATGTGTTCACCAACCCAGTTATCTTGGGAGATAATATTCAGTAAATTAAACATTTTTTTGGGTGTAAATAATGAATCATTACTTGTTTAAATTTTTAGGCACTCATACACTATTTTTTGCATGTCATAGGCTAAAGTATATTGCTTACGAATTTGAGTCCTTTAAAGTGAGTAAGGATAAAATATTTGATCTGCTAATCTTAGTCATTGATGAAAAAAATCAATGGTTAACATTTTGATTTTGATACATCTATGATTTGTTATGCAAAATAACATAATATCAATCATTAATTTTCTCATTGATGATTGAGATTATACAATAAATTGTTGTCATGACAATGTTTTTTCATGAAATCAGGTATGGGAGGTGAGAATATGGAAGCTTGATCCTTCTAACAAACAAAAGAAAACTCTAGTATCATCATCAAGGGTTACTCTACTGTGCAACATGCCTGTCCCAGATAATGCAAAAGACGCTGGAGACAAACTCAGGAAGCATGCAAGGCTATGAATGAAGTTGTTTAATTTACATATGCATAAGCAAAACTTTTCTTCTAATCTGAAACACAACAAGGAAATGATTGTTGGGTGGTATAAAAAGCAACACTAATGCTTCAAAATGTACACAATGGTCATAATTTGTTGTTTAAATGGAAAGACAACTTCTGGTAATTATAAATGGATCGAGATAAGATATAAACATTGAAGAGGAAAAAGCCAACACCACGCAAATTCCAATGCATATATGACATCTCTATTTTGTTTTTCTTGTACATAACCTATGCTTTGCTTAATTGGATCCATTCAGCTTGAATGAGCACAACGGTGAAAAGTGTCATCATCTCTGAATTAAATTTATATATTTTGGCTATTTGGAGTTGGAGCCAAGGAAAACATTAACAACATATTTTTTAATGAGTTATTATCAGTATAAATTATTTTATGCTACTATTAAACAATTAGAAATCATTGTTGGATGATTATTAAGATGATTATTATAAAAGTTAATTTTTTTTTTTTAATCAAACATGATAGTTTATGATTGGATAACAATGCAAAAACCTTTTACATTGTTAGTGCATATACTAATTTTGCATTTGAACAAACATCAACACTGCCAAATCTAAAATCTAAAAAGTTGTATAACAAAAAAATAACCAAGGGTAAAGTTATACAGAAAAAGAAGTCCTTCCAAAAAAATAGCATAATAATTGAAACTTAAGAATAAAATAAAGAAAATATCTTTCACTAAAAGCATCTGAAATATTCTAACCAAAAGAGAAAGACAATTTTGCCAGAAGAAATTATGGTCAAAAGAAAAAAATCATGTCCATAGTAGCATCCTCAATTCCCATTGATGAATTTTCTCTCACATACTATACCTTATAAATTATTGTCAATCCATTTTGTGACTATTTTTTTAGTGTTTGAATAGTGCAAGCTTCCTGAATTTCCTGCTCTGTGTGAAGCCTAGTAGTATGAACGTATTCAGAAACAGAGGGAACGCCAATGGACTCTAAGCTAATGGATTTCACAGAAAATTGGCCTCCAATAGCCTTAATAGTTCTCTCTATAAATTCAGATCTTGGCAAATACTCCTTCATTCGACAAACAAAATCCATGTGACTTCTTGTCTGCACCATAGCAGTCAAATTTTAATATGGTTTAATAAACAAATGTGGCAAAAATAAACTCAAAACACACAAGTTTCATAACGGATTTGACTCCTTCAAAGTGAGAGTGTACTTCAGACGATAAAGTGCAATAACTACTATTAATTAGGAATTGTAATTAACTTCAAATTTTATTATATATGTATTTGATTTTATCACAAATTAACTAATCAACTATTGTAAGTGTACTTTATTTTCTAAGGTGCA
>PYAF01003192.1:51668-61848 GCA_007407185.1 Glycine tomentella
GATTACCTGGACATGTCTGATCTCAAAAGTAGAATGTCTTTTCGCTGTCTAACAATACATATGTACTTTGCATTTCCCCTCCTCTAATTGTTGTGCTGTGCCTTTGTTTTTGTTCATTATCCTACTTTTGTTGTACTTATAAAGTTGTAGTTAGCATTAGCAAGCTGGAGCCCTAAAGAGATGAGCTTTACCTGCAATGTCTGAGATTCAAGCGCCAAGGCATACTTGTGAGAAAGGATGACCTTAGAACCTCAAGCAAGGATTAGTCGTCTTACCCAAATTTGAGACAAGATATTTTAGGGATAATTCTTGAGTGTCTAAAACTGAACACTCAGCTTTAGGTATACATTTATGAAAAGTTTAGTACAAGCTGTCCCTGTGGACAGATGAGTACAGTAGAGAAACAAAAGCACAAAATACAATACAACTTTGGTCTATTCATGCATCCCAGCTTGATCTCTGTTCACAAATCACAGATTACATGTTTCTGATCCCCCCATCCCTAGTATACTCCATTCTCACTTCACTGTTCATATTCTCCTGATTTTGATCGAATCTATTCTATTTTCATTCCCTATTAATTCACACTTACTTTTATGGACTTCTTTCCCGTGTATTTTCCCCCTATTTTTCCCTATTAACTAGGACAGGTCTTCATTTTATGGACTCCATTTCTGATTAAGGAAAAGCTTGTATTTAATTTGATTGCTTTAAGCCTTACTGCTAGGCTTAAATATATTTAAGATTTGGTGCTGTATTGCCCCACTTATTTAAGATTTTTTGTTATTGCCATGTTAATTATTGCCTTATTTAAGATTTTTTGGTGATTATGTGTTGAGATTATGACTTTTGATTATTAATTATAAAAATATCTTTAATGTGTATAAAACCATAATATGATTTTTCTTTCCTGTTTTGCGTCAGTCTCGAGGTTGTGCTCTGTTGGGTATTTATGATACACCAACTTTACATGAAAAGGAAAAATTATTTCTGGACCAAGGATGGCAGGTATATTTGTAACTTTTTCTAGAAAAGCTATCTTTGGTGTTTCTTTTTTATGCATTTGTGATTCATCTGATATCTGATATATGATTTGATTTCCATTTCCGGAAACTTTCCAAATGATGATAAAGGGAGTTATTTAGGCATTGAATAGACTGAGAACACAGTAGACTAAACTATAAATAGTTATCAATCTGCAACTCTTCTATTCAAAATAGGACGGAAAATTGTCATTTAGAGATTCTTGATAATTGATATTAATTTTTGTCATCTTAGCTATTAGTTATCTTAATTAAGTATCATCTATATCTTAGTTGAGCACAGTTATGGCTGAAAATTCTCATTCAGTGACAACTTATGCACTAGGAGGACCTCTACCTATACTAAGCAAATTCTAGTGAATAAAAAAGTATCAAATTTTTTTGCACTTATTAGAGATTATCTTCTCTGAATTCCTTACGAGGGAGGGTTGTGATATGATTGGGGAGAGGGATTAAAGGCTGAGGTGAAGAAAAATGGGCTCGGCAGATATTTGATCTTGGGATCAAGTAGCTCCCAGAGGGACTTGGGTGCCATTTAGCTACCATTTCTATTTTCTTGATGTGATGGATAATGGATTACATATTGAAACGGTAATATTTGAATCACATTTTCAGGGTTGTTACTTGTTTATGAAATTTCACTTTTTCCTCGTTTCATTTTTATGAATCATCATGTAGTCTTAATGTGCATTTATTGTATCATTAACATTAATATTCTTATGCTATTTGTTTTTTTGTGGGTATCAGAAATCTGTTGCATGGGACATGCTGAGAGTTTATAACGATTTTATTGATGCTCAGGAAAGACGCAGGTATTTTGTTGAATCATACCTGGGAGCTTGTTTATTAAATTCACAAACAGTGTTTTTTTTTATGTGAAAGTTATTGTGTACAAACATAGTGGAAGATGGGAATTAACCAAATTTCATGAGGTGGAAAGGGTGGTGGTCCTCCATTAGCTTTGCCTTAGGAGCATATGCTGTAGTTGCTGTTTCTTGATGCTTCCATTTCTTGGCTTCTTTTTTACGGAGACCCTTTGCCTGGCATTTTATTCTTATAAAGATGTTAACCTTAATATGTTCTACCAATATCATATGACGGTCTAATGATGGAACTATTTGATTTCTATTAGATACTAATTACTAAAGTATATATCTTCATGCGACAGGCTGTTGCTTTTGCTCTCTTTTTCTACTCTGGTTGGTAGCTTGTTGCTTTTGTAAATTATGTCAAGATAAACTAATTTTTGATACATTACCATTAGGATTGAACGCCTGGAATTGTTTGATGAATTTGAAGAGTGGTACATGATGCAGGTGAGTCCATTTTTTTATTCCTGTTAGGTGCTATAAAAAGTGTCTGAATTCTGTTCTGTAGATTTTGCTGGGACTTTGAAGGGTGGGCATAGGCCAGAGTTGATTTGCTCTCATTTGATGTGGGGGTGTGAGTTGCAGTTGTCCTTGATTCTTCTACTTAGGAATCAATGAAAAATAAAAATGAAATTTATGATGTAATCATTGGCCCAGTTTAATGCCAGCAATTGGTGACATGACCCACAATCAACATGGTTTGTTAGTAGTGAAGAGTTCCTCTTTTATTTCTTCCAGTGCTATACTATCTGAATTTCCTTTCTATACGACTGATTTCAGGAACACTACTGTGTGGCATATGCAATCAATGATGGCATGGTAAGATCTTGATCATTTTTGTCCTGTCATGTGTAGCAAATTGGTAGAGGCATCTTAATTTACTGTATGAGAAAGGAATAATAATATAAGATACATCAAATTGTTTAAATCAATCCACAAATCAATTGATGCGTGACTATTCTTTGTAACATCTTGCTTGGATTGAAGTTGGAGACCTAACTATTTTGAATATGATTATGAAATGACAAGGTATCAATGTGGGAAAAGTTAATTTTTTCTTTTTCTTTTTCTTTGGGGGCTAACATGAAAATATAATATGATGTGATTGGTTAGAGTAAATTATTGCATTTCTCCTATTTATTGATGTATTATGGAGGTTGAGGGACAATAGTGGATACGCATTTATTGTCTGGTTTCCTTTCATGATGCAGGGTCTTTTTGGTGATTTTGGTTTTGTTAGTGACAACAATGTGCTTCCTTCATGATGAAGCACTAGGATACACTCCCATAGCATATATTTATGCTATATTTCTCTTCCCAATTACTGTCTGTGGTTGTAAGTTGTAACTGTTAATACAGAAAGCACGTGCCAGCTCTCACTCTGTTGAGGATGTTTGGTAAAGGGTTTTCAGAAACTTGTTAGATATTGTATCCGAATTTAGCCAAATGATTGTAGATGTTGTTTTAAGAGATTACTTTAATTATTGATTATAGATTATTTTTTTTTATCAGAAATCCTGTTGGATTATTTTTAGAGTTTATATTAATAATCGACTATAGATGTAATGAATTTTGTTATAAATAGGTTTTATGTTTAAATGTTAGGTGAAAAGTGGTTTGAAGATAATATATTTTGTTTGGATTGATAAAATAATCAATTTTTATATAGAAAAATTACAAAAAAGGGTATGAATTTATTTGCAGTAATTGATTTTAAGATAGTTTCAATAGTAAAAAGTAACTGAGGTCATACTCAATTAAATTGTATTAAACAATAAAAATCAAGACCATGAGCGCATTGCGGGAAGATTTAAAAAACAATAGTTACAACGATAAGCATGTACAAAGGTTAACTTGTAGTTATAAGAATATTTGACTAAATAGAAGCTGAGAAGATAATAAAGTTCCAGATTCCTTAACGAAAGTAAAAAAATTACTGCAAATAACATTTCAAAATTATATATAGTCAATATTGAAAGGCGGAATTGATGTACTTGAAATCTCATATGGACAAATCTGGACGCCCATACTGATCCTTTAGAAGTAGGTAAGTTCAGAATATTTTTTGGTTCTGTTGTATATAAGAATAAGAATGAGCAGTTTACATAAAAATAAGGATTCCTGCTCATTATAAAAAATAATAAAAATATTTTTAAGTTGTTGCTAAAACTCTAAATTGATTGAAATATCTGTTTGTAACGCATGATCAATATTATATGAATAATAGATTGTAAACTAAATAAATAATATTTATAGTCTCAGGAATAAAACACTGAAATACATATATCAAGTCTTAGAAAGGATTACAAAACAAAATGGAATACACATAAACGTAAAAGGAAATGACTTGAATACAGGAAAATAACACACTAGCAAAACACTTAAAAGATGGCACACTAAACAACAACGCAGGGACTGATATATGTGGCTTTAGGAAATTAAAATACATTAACTAAAAACAGACAACACAGAAAACAATGCCAAATGAACATAGCCATCCTACTTTTCAACCTTAATTTTCGAAAAGTCAAGCATTTTCTTGCATGTAACAGAAGAACGGGTGACTTTAGTTGCCCTAGATGTGCTCGTTTCAGGTTGATCAAACTTGTTGGAGGCAACAGTTGAAGGTAGGACCTCAGTTGCCATAGAAGAGGTCATGTGAGACTGATCAATTTTCATGCATACAACAGTGGAAGGCATGACCTTAGATAGAATAGATGTCCTAGTTTCAGCTGGAACAATTTCTTGGAATGCAACAATGGAAGGAACAACCTCAAATGGCATAGATATGGGAGTTTCAAAGTGGAACAACTTTCTTGCATGATACAGTGGAATGCGCCACTTCAGCTGCTTTAGTAGTGATAGTTTTAAGCTTATTAACAACAACTACATAGCTGATAGAATCAACAAAAGGGGGGTCCAGAGGAACTTTTTTATTGCCATCATTATCAGGGATGCTATAGCTAACAAAAAACATGCTCTGAAATTGAATGAATGAATAAAATTAAAATAGAGAAGTAAATAAAATCAGAGAATCAAAATAATAATATAATATATATATATATATATATATATATATATATATATATATTCTTAGGTGCGCAAATATCTTGGTTGGACTTGAAAGTCTTAATAATAGAAGAATCATTACATACTTTTTTCACCCTAAAAGAATCATCAAACTTAAAGGCATACTAAGAGTCCTTCACCTTAAAAAGAAGCTCCAACCCAACCAACTTATCTAATATAACAGGATGCTTACCAAAATTGGATTCCTACAACATTTATATAATAATAATAATAATTTTTTTAATAAAATCCTTTAATTCATAACAAAACAACATTTAATTTTCCTCTTGCCTTCAATTCACTAAGCAAAGAAGCACATAACAGCTGGTCAAGAAGATTGACACAATCATTGTCAAATAAAGTAAAGGCAGCAGAGTCACCATTGTCAACCACCTCAACCTTCAACCTAAATCTGGTAAAAATAATAAAAAAAAAACATTATATTAATTATTAATAATTACAAATTACTAAATGCTAGATATGTCACAAAAATAAGTATTACCATGAGCTGAAACTCAACAAAATATGCATTAATGAGTACCTTGGAACAACCTCCTGAACATCAACTTGGCAAGAAGAGCAATAGTTGACGCCTTTTTTATGAGTAACTGCCCTATGACCCTTGCAAGCGTTAACTTTCATAAACTGCAACACCACGGTGGGAAGCTCATTGCCTCCAGGAATCAAAAGATCATTCACCTCATCAACATAGTCACCAAAAAGTGCACAACGTATCAGGCCCCTGCATGGAATTATAAGAACTTAAAATACGACAAAAAACACTAAAAAGTAAGAAAAATATCACTCAAAATTTAAACAAAACCTACTTTCAGCCAACTTCAACTCAAGGACTCTTGTAGTTATTCCATTCTTTAATAGAAACCTTCTCTTCGGACACAACAATTAGAATGCCCATAACATATAAAAAAATACAGAAAAAGAAAGATAAAAATTTAAACCATTCGAAAAAACATGTAAAAAATTCCATGATTAAATTTAACATGCAGAAAATTTGATTCACCAGCGGTGTTGTCAATATCCTCGGAATTAGAAATGGACATCCCATTCAATGGAATACTAACATCATCACAATGATGTACCATGGTCTTAAGATGAAAAAGAAGTTTATATTGGTGCCTGGTTGCTCTGTAAGAACCATTATTTGCAACAACACCAAAAGAAGCTAATACCATAAACTTCACCTTCCTTAACCGAGTGAGAAAATTTTCTGATCATTGGCTTCCTGATATTGGCTTGAATTTTAGAGCCCTGAGAATCAAATTAATATTAATATTAATATAAGTACTAAACAAATTAAGAACTAAAAAAATATTGAAAAATCAGCTTAATCTCTACTAAATAAACTTACAGCAGCATCAAATATTAGAACCATTTCCAAAGCTAGAGGTTTGTCCGGCTAACTGATACGAACCATCTTCTACAAACGGATAATCGTCACTTTCAGTTTCCATGTTTGTTTTGTAGGAGAAATATCTGTAATGCTATCAAATATCTTTCTACCACAATGCTATTTACCCAAGGAAGAAGAGATGAATGCAGCTGGAATGTGTGAAATATTACAGAGCACCAACACCCTTTTATAACCCAGGTTCCATAGATAAACAGGATTACTACGTGAAAACTCATGATAGACGCAATGGTTTTCCTCTGATAAACGTAATCGTATTCATAACTTATCAGTCTTCAATGGCTACAACATTGCATATATCAGAGAGTACAAAAAGTCAATATTTCTTCTTAGAAAAAGTTGTAACGGGAATAAAAATTTGGAACCTTGAAAGCGACCCTTTGACAATCCTAAAACGGGAATCTAGGCCAATTGACATACTAAAAACCAAGAGGGATTGATATCAAAAGTCCCAACTGGCCAGCCAGTGAGCCACATCACAAATCAGTCCTCAATTGCAAAATACGAATAAGCACATATATGAGCAAAATTAACACGTGATTAATGGGCATGAATTAAGGAAAAATTATGTAAATCATTGCTAATTCAACAGTGAATTAGCAACCCCCAAACATCCCTTAGCGTTGTTATGTTATAGATGTTATGTATACAACATTAATATCCAACTAACATTTCTCTAATTTTAATTACTTTACTTACATTATAGCTTTAAAATAAATAAACATGCCTACAAAAATCTGGTTTAACATTATACTAATTCTTATCATAAAAAAGTTAAACTAATATTTAGCTTAAAAAACATTAAATTAATATGAAAGTAATAATAGTACAATGCTTTTATTAAAAAAAATTATGCATTATACTTTATAGTTTAACTTTATAATTATAAAATAACAATTTTTTATTCAATTGGTTTAATTTATATTGAATAAAAATCATTTAATAATTTAATTTTTGACCACACACACATAGTTTTAATTTATATTGAATAAAAATAATTTAATAATTTAATTTTTTGACCACACACACGCGCGCACACACACATATGCAAACTCAGTTTTTCTAACGTGAAATCAATTTAGAATCTCCACTACACACATGCATATTCACACAGACTCAGTTTTTCTAACCAGGGAGATTTTTTTTTTTTTGAAGCAGCCAAAATGAACAATATTAAAAACAGATTAGGTACCAGAGATACCCCAAAGTACATAAACAGAAAACACAAAACAAAATACACAACTACAGGGTAAGGCATCCATACAGTAGATACCAATACCAAACCCTCCCACCATCACATAAATCCCCACCAATAAGTATTACACTTAAAGCATATTATCCCACACCAAGCTTCTGTGAAACCCTACCAATGCAGAGGCTTGATAATTGATAAATGCCTCCCCACCCACCCTGCTCATGTACACCAGAATCCCAAACAATGAATCCATTCCAGTGCATGTTGTCATAAGATGAGCAGAAAGATGGCAGGTTGCATATGCCAGTCCTGAAAAAAGGCTGAAAAATCTTTCACTTTTGCCTTGATTAGCCCACAGCCTTAACCAAGGAGATTAATGTGAAATCAATTTAGAATATCTCCACTATTGATTAATTTAAAGAGATTATTTTTTTTGATCGAGTCACCATATTATTAGTGCAAAGTATGAGTTTCTGTGGATGACTAATATTTGTTAAAGAATTTGGTTGATTGTCTTTAGTTGTTATAGACTTCTTTTGGTTGGATTGAAGGAAAAATTCTTTGTAACTGGATAAAATAGTATGGTACACCACACTAAAGCACTTTTTGGTACACATTTTTCATCAGTGCTTGCCCATACACTTTCTTTTGCCTCCTTTACTGACAGTTTTGTAGCACTGTTATAAAAGCAGATAAAAAATAAAACACTTGGGGTTCATTTTTATATAATTATTATTATGCTGTTGTGCTCTTGACCCTTTGTTACTTGCTAGGACAAAGCAGTACACGGCTTCGATATTCTCCAAGGGCCCATATGGGAAAAATGTTTCTGTATGCAGAGGGAGCTATAGCAAGTCTTGTTGGAAATTGCCGTGAATTCCTACATATGATCATGTTAGGTATTTGTTAAATATACATACAAATATTTAATTTGATGACATAATATTTAAGTTTTGACATTATATATAATTGAGTCATCAAATTAAAGAAGAATAAAACTAAAATTATATATATTTTATATATTATTCAACAAATAGTATTAATGTTATCTACAATGTTATTAATCAAGAGAGGTCATATTACGAATATATTATTGTTAAAATCTCATTAAGAGAAGTTGAAAAGAGTTTATTGTGTTTGAGATTCGGGGTTACCTTGACCGGGTCAAAACTCATCATTTTCTGGCAGTTTTGAAATCACCAGAAGAAATTAGGTAGCATTTAGACACTTCATGCTATGTATTTTTGTTAGTGATTTTAAATTGCCAGAAAATTAACCGTAACTAAATACAATAAAAAAATAATAAAAGTTATGTTACATAATAATTTAACTGTCAAAATAGATGGGAAAACTAAAACTTAAGACAAAAAAAAGATAGACGACTTTGACCAATTAAGTAAAAGTTTAAAGAATAAATCTAGAAATTAAATATAAAAAATTCAGAAATATAGTTTACCTTAATTAAAAAATATAACTTGTCTTACCGAATTTATTCTTGAAAACTCAAAACTTATCAAAATTAATTGAGTCTGACTGAATTAATATGACATATCTTAGCTAATAAAAAAAATGTGATATATCTTAAAAATGCCTCCCATGAATTTTAATTGTGACAAACAATATTTTAAAAGATCACCATATCATATAGTTCCCCATCATATGAAGATTTTTTGATGTTGGTTTGTTGGTTATAATATATTTACATGTGAATATGTATTAACTTCATATGCATATTCTAGTGAAGGACTCTATGTCTCTTGTGTAAATAGGTTTGGGTGTCTTTTATATATATATATATATATATATATATATATTATCTTATTTGACTTACTAAAAAAATAGTATATCAACAAGAATGCAATGACTTTATCCAAATAAATTGATCTAATTCATGATAATTAGGATGACCTTGTTTTCCTGATGCATTGGCTTGGTTTTGATGTATAAGTAAGTTTGAACTTAATATTATATATAAACTACTCAACTCTTTAGTTCACTCTTATTTTGGCTAGCGAATGTGTATAAAGGATATAATATATATCATTTGTACTTTTATTATTTAGTGAAAAAAAGTAATACAACATTATACATGAAGGTTTGTATAAAATGTGTGTAGCATTTAATCATGATGTATAAAATAAGTCTCTAATCCTCTGAAAAAATAAGTCTCTAATCGGCACTATGCGAAAATCAGATCTAACAAATAAATCTCTATATTTTAGTTACATATGTTAGTTTTCTAAAAAAACATCATCAAATTAGTTTCCTTAAAATTTAAAAGTATTACATTCATTTTTTAGAAAACTAAAGTAGTGACACATAGCAAGTTTAATCTCATCGAAGCTTTTTAATCTATGAGGAGATATAAAACTATTATATCATTCGATTAAAAATCATTTCATGAGGAGATATAAAACAAGAAAAAAAGAGTTACACACTGATAGAGCAAAATAATTTTATATTATTATTTCATCATAATTATTATATATGATAATTTTGTTAATTTTTTTATATAATAATTACCTTAAAAATCATATTAATGATAATTTATGATAGAATTTCAATATAAAATTAG
>PYAF01003192.1:61948-77767 GCA_007407185.1 Glycine tomentella
TAATGCTTAGCCTGTTTTCTCTTAAAAATAAACTATTTTACTCATTCATAACAAATTACTTTTCTTACATGTTAGAATATAGCTCATTTTATATTTTAAACTAAATATATATGTAAGTTTTTGATATGATAAAATATAATTTTTAAATTTGGTAATTTTGATTGAAAGAAAAAAATGTTAACGAAAATTTATATATATATATATATATATATATATATATATATTATTGAAAAGCCTTTTGTATTGTGAAATAAATTAACATAAAGGTACCTATAATCCAATAAAAGCATAATTTAGAATATAAATGTAAGTGGTGTAAATGGAGTATTAAAATATTTTGTTGTGTTAAAAATTTGATAATTAATATTTCTTTAATAATTTATAAGTTTCTCAAAGATAGACTATGAATTAATTTTCAATCATTTCATCATATCTATAGGGCTGAATTGACACTTGACACACTCTCTCACTTTAGGGTTTGTTTAGTGTGCAGTGATACAAATTTGTAAAATACTAACTAAAAGTTTCAATCGTAATTATACGAGATACATAATTGATATGTATTAGGTGAGATGAGTGTTTGCATGAGAAGGTTTTCAAGAGTAAATAAGAACTATGAAATCATACATAGAAATAAGTTATTTAATGATTACAATACTACTTAAAAAAGGTTATATGCCTTTGTAATTCAATCTTAAACCTTTACAATTTTATCCTTGTGACTAAGATTAATCCCCCCTTATTCTCATTGCTCCCCTCCCACATGAAATGTATTAGTAGTTGCTATGGATGTTGTATATCTATATGGTTGTTAATTGTTACCTGTTGAGGAAACTCCCCGTTTTCCATTTGCGAATTGATTATAACCTTGGCCGCACGATGCAATGGGGCTGGATCTCTTTTTGCCTATACCACAAAATAAACAATGACTTTATAGTGGCTTTTGCTCTTATCTTGGAATTATGAATATTAATTGAACTTTGTTATACCTGCCCTGCTTCAATAAGTGCCAACATAGCCCATGCAGTGTTCACTACATTAGACTTGTTTCCTTCCAAATTTGTGTACACCTATTTTGGTTGTACCATTAATTAGTGTAGTGAAACACTATGCTATGCTACAAGAACAAAATATATAGTTGTGCTTAAACTATTCTATAAATCACAATGAAACTGAGAGAGGGATGTAAGTTATACCATTGTTTGGCATGTGATGTAGCTCTCTCCCCACCCACCACAAAGTTGTTGTTTGGAAAGCAAAAATTCACATCCTCTTCTAATGCTTTGGCTATCTTGATAACTCTTACCAGCAATTACGAGTCCCTTTATCCCATACCATGTTCCACAAGTATAGCAAATTCCCCATGACCCATACCTAGTTAATTAATTGCAAATATTAATACATTTGACTTTACACTATAAAAAAAACCATTTACTCAATGACCTTATTATTACCTACTAAAATTCTTGAGAAATTTGCAAGAAAAAATATATTAGAGTAATTTTTCAATGCTTTTATGTATTAGGCCTTATGTAACATCATTTTGGCAATTCAAAATGTTAATCCTTTAAATTTATCTAACACAACTAAACCAATGAACCTCTCTTTTGGATAATTTTTCTACTTGGAAATTTCTTGTATTGCCTAAATTCTTGAATTTTGCAAGGATGACATGCATTAAAGAAGTGAGTTTGTGGGCAAATTGAGCAAACCATGAGCCATCAGCTAACTGCATGTTTTCGATATAGTTTGCTGCCTTAGCAATGCAAATTTCTATTTCTTTCCTTCGATGCCCTGTATATCGTTTTGTAAATAAGGCAAGACCTCCAATCGCTGATGTGGTGCATTCTACGAACCTATAATAAAATTATAGACTTATTTATTTTTCACAATTCAAAACAACCATATTCTTAGCATATAAACTACAAGAAAATAAATATGTTACTCATACTGATAATCGATCATGACATCTTCAAATATTTCAGCTGGATTTAATTTCTGTGACAGAAACAAAGAGTGTTAAAAAATTGAATTTACCTTCCTCATTTAAGATAAAGTAATTTTTACCTCTAGCCATGCATAAGATCTTTTGAGTTCATAGCTTGAGAATCCACCATTTTTATTCTGTAATATAATAGCAAAGAAAATTGGCTAAGCCACAATGTTGAAGTTCTAACTATGTAATTTTAAATTGTGGTTGCAATTGGGATTGTCTACAAATAGATTATTGAGGCATGAACTTATTTTATATTTGCATTGCATAATGTGTCATGAGTCACATTTAAAATCTCACATCCCAGGCTCTGACTTCTTAAATCTTACCTTTCCTTTATCACTAACTCACATGCAACCAACCTAAAATTCTCCTAACTTGTCAAAATTTTCTCTAAATGATCTACTAAGTCAAGAAAGAGAAAGAGTGAAAAAATCGTGTGAAGGCTTTGATGCTTGTAGTTTTTCATCATTGATTTTTTGTGATTTTATGACATGCCATGATCTTATTATTAAATTACTTTTGAACTTGTTAGATATTTGAAACCAATTGACTTTATACTATACCTGCATGGATAAAATCCAATTAACACCATCATATAGTTGTTTTATTTCCATTGCTTTTTCCACAATGTCAAATGGCATGTTTGATAACAAAATGGCTGCCTGGAAAAAAATATGAACAATTTAAACAATATGATTAAATTTATATAAAAAATAATGTAAGAATTTATTAGCTCAAGTTTGAATATGATTAGGAAGTTCAACCACCATCTAATTAATTTTATTTCAGCATATAAATCACTATTTTTACGATCATTAATTTAAATGAAATTTTCTCTCCAATATCTTAGAACATGATTTGTTTTTGAAAATTACAAGTCATCTTGATTTAAATGGTACTTGTTTTATTTTTATAAGACTCAATTTATAATGTTTCTTTCATTAATTATTTTTAGACTACAAATACTCCTCATTAAAAGAAGAGAGAAGAATGTATTGACAAACAATTAGAAGAAAGATGAATATTCATGACAATGATAATTTTAAAAAAGTTATAAATTTAAGACAAATTTATTGATATTAACAAAATTAATAATTTTTCTTAATCTTGATAAATTAGGTAATTGAGTCTTATATATAGGAACAAAGGGAGTAAAGTATATAATTTTTTTAAATAACGGAGAACTAGCATTCCCAAGGCTAACTAATATCTGATAAATTAAGTTTTTATTGAAATTAATGACAAACTCATTCATTCTAACCTTTAAGGCTTCTCCAGTGCAATCGGACACAGACCAACCATTGTCTGCAATTGAGAAAGTCCAACTACCTTTAGAAATGTGGCGATACCAGTCACTTGGATTACCAGAACTGTTTGTTGTAATCTTCAAAATGTAAGCAAGATGCATTATCATAATTAGTATTTCATATTCTTTGTTATTTTCTATGAATTTCAATCAATATACAATACCTGTGAGCATTTTATGAAATTATTTGCTTTCTTAAGCATTGAACCATATTCATCCTTAAGATTGGTAGCTAAGATTGCTTGAATAGACAAAACCGTGTCCCATAATTGAGAACCACCATATGCCTAACATTGAACTGTTTTCATTAGATTTTGCAGCTTAATATTTAATCATAGATCTAAATTAAAGTTAACGCACATGCATTAATTTGTCAACTTTTGTAAACAAGAATAACTTATTTTTCCTATAAAACCTTACGTATATCATGCATATTGCTGAAAGAAAGAAAATAATTGATGTAGAACCTGCATTTTCATTCCATCCTCAGCCACCCAGAGATAATCTTTGATTCGGGCAATGTGATGCTTAAATGCTTGAGAATTGGGGTTCTCCAACCAACAACAAACCATGTTTAATACCTATTTTAGAGGGCTTGTCAGTTGAGTACTTTTGTTGCAGGTAGAAGAAACAAAGGGCCACTATAGTCATTAGGCCAGAAACCATCTTCAGCTTGCAGGATCGAGAGAGATCTCAAGGCTCTTTTCAGCCTAGTTTCCACAACTTCCACAGTTATATCTTCCTCGCTTTGATTTTCCATCTTATTTAGTTTCATCTTCAAGCCTTTTTCCCTTTCGAACTGTGAAAGACATAAAAATGAAAGGATAATTAAGTATATTTGGCAGAATGATTGTAACTCTAATAATAATAATAGGTCATACATATGAACAATATAAAAAACAAGAAAAAAATGTCTAATTAATGAGTCTCTGCATTATATATTACGAGAAGATGAACACCTGAATAATTTAAAAAAAAAATTAGTGAATACTAAGAAATTATTTGACACATGATAAAAAAAAAAAGAAGAGAAAACTATGGGTAGGAAAGATAATATACTGTAATAGGATATGAAGAGAAAAATAGATTGGGGACTATATATATCCTTTCTCCGATTTTAATTTTGAATTGGGTGCATATACATATAGAAAAAGAGTTATACATTAATAATATAACTATATAAAATAATTTAAATTTTATATAATTATTTAATTATAATTTATCGCATATGATAAATTTATTATTTTTTATAATAATTATATAAAAATAATGATTTTTGATTATACAAGGTAAAATATGTTGGGTATCTCGGATCCTCAAATATCAAATTGCGGAAGATAAAATCAAAAGGTGAGCGAGAGACGATCAGAATTTGTTTTACGTGAGAAAACCTTTCTCAATGTGAGAAAAGAAAAACTCACGGGACCTTGTCCAGTATCAAAATCCACTATAACAAATATGGGTTACAATGAATAAAAAACACACCAAAGTGGTGGTACACTCAACCTCTCCAACAATGATGGTCACTCAAACGCTCACAGTATTTCACTCTAAGCTCTCAAATATGCAAGCACGGTGGCTTGCTCAAATATGGCACTCAAGACTGTCACTTGAGGCTCTCAAATTTCTGTGTGTTTTGCTTCCATCCTTACTCATCTATTTATAGATTAAATAGGTTTACAATGGGCTGGGCCTAAGCCATCAGAATATCTTATCAAATAAAAACAAGATTATATCTTATCAAATAAAAGCAAGATTATATCTTATCAAATAAAAAATATCTTTATCAACTAAAAACGAAAATTATCCAACAAATCTCCCCCTTCCATTTTTCAGTGAGACTGGGGTCTTCAACTTCAACAACCCGGCCTTCTTTCTCGGCTTCAATGTGCCGAATTCATCAGCTCGGCTCCTTCACAGCAATCTTCAAATTTCTATGCTGGTACCGCCTTGGTCATCATATCGGACCAATTCAAATCGGTGTGCACTTTGCCAAGTACTCTACAACGTACTCGGCCTCGGTCGTCCATAGTGCCACACACTTCTGCAATCTTGATTGCCAAGAGACTGCTCCTCCAACAAATCTCATCAAATATCCCGTCGTCGATTTTCTCGAGTCGGAATCTCCCCCTAAGTCGGCATCCGAGTAGCCTTGCATCTCCGCCAACTCATAAGTTTGGTTTTCATGCAGAGAATTCATCTCGTCCTGCATTTCCTTTTTGGAGTATCTCGGCTGTTCTTCTTCAGCCGCTGGAGAACTTGGTTCATCACCCCGGTTCTCTTCATCAACTCGGACCTCAATATCTCGATCCTCATCAGCTTCTTGCTGGAGATCATCATCAGTTTCTCCCCCTGCTTCAGTTTGCACAAGAGGGACGGGTTCTTCACCTCAGACTAGAGAGTCTGGTTGAGGTAGATGCATTCCTTCGTCTTCTCATCGAGCTTTGCCCTTTCATCTTTAGGGATATTCACTAAAGCTTGGCATCCAAACACCTTTAGGTGATCATAGGTCGCTTTCCGACCTGTCCAGACTTCTTCATGAATGTCTTCTTCAAGTGGTCTTGATGGTGACAAATTAATCAAGTCAACTATTGTTCTGACGGCTTCTCCCCAATACGCTTTCGACAATCGAGCATTGGATAGCATACTTCAGACCTTTTCTTCAATAGTTCTGTTCATCATCTCGGCAAGTCCATTTAACTGCGGAGTCTTGGGAGGCGTCTTCTCAAATCGGATCGTGGCTTGTTTACAATAAGCATCAAAGGGACCGCAATACTCATCACCATTATCAGACCACTTTCAACTTCTTGCCAGTCTCCCTTTCCACCATCATGTGGAATTCTTTGAAACATTGGAGTACCTGGTCTTTGGTCTTCATCAAATAAACCCACACTTTGCGAGAATGATCATCAATGAAAGAAACAAAATACAGAGCTCCACCGAGTGATCTCTCGGTCATGGAGCATACATCTGTATGGACGAGGTTAAGAATCCTCTTGCGTCGTCTGGGTTGATCTGGTCTCACAAACGAAACCTGGTGCTGTTTTCCAGCTAGGCAGTGCGAGCAACTCTCCAGCACTTGGTCATTCAACCCGGTCAACATCTGGAGTCCTTTCTCACTCATGTGACCAAGACGCTTGTGCCACAACTCCAGGCAATATCCATCTTGGACATAATTGGTTTCTTCACCAATTGTCTTTCCTTGCATCACATACAAGGAACCATCTTTCTTTCCACGAGCCATAACCAAATTTCCCTTGGCCAGCTTCCATATACTTTCTCCGAAGTAGTTTACCAACCCGGCGTCATCAAGCTTGCCTACCGAGATCAAATTCAAACACATGTCAGGTACATGCCTCACATCTTTCAACAGAAGTTGGCACCCGACATCTGTGGTCAGGATTACATCATCGACACCAACAATCTTGCTGGTCACCTGAATTCCCATCTTCACGACACCAAAATCTCCCTCTTTGTAGGCAAAAAAAATCCCTTATGTGGGGTGACGTGGAAAGAGGCACCGGAGTCTACAATCCAGGTACAGTCATTATGGGCTATATTCAAAATTTCTTCACCAAAGAAGAATATCTCGGCATTCGGGTTAGTAGCCACAGCTGTAGTGCTCGTATCATTCTTCTTTTGGGGAATAATCTGATATGGCTTCAGGCAGCCATTCTGTTCATCATTTTGCAAAGCCCAGCAGTCCGGCCTCTTGTGTCCTACCTTCCCACAGTAAAAGCACTTCAAATCATGTTTTGGCCTAGTCCGACCTCTGGACGTATCTCGTCTACCTCGACTCTTGCCACGACCTCAGGAGTCGGTCTTGCCTTTGTTCTCAGCAACGTTAGCCTCAAACGTGCTGGATACACCTCGTTCTCTTCTCCTGGCTTCTTCATTCAGGAGACTGTCTGTCACGACATCCATCGTCAATTTTTCTTCTGGAACCGAGTTGCTCAAAGTCACCACCAAAGTATCCCAGCTTTCCGATAACGAACTCAGCAACAGCAAAGCCTGCATCTCGTCATCAATCTTCATGTTGGCTTTGGACAGTTGATTCACAATACCTTTGTAGGTGTTGAGGTGCTCAATCATACTCATGTCGTCCTTGTATTCTAGCTTCACAAGCCGGCGGACCAGGTGTGCTTTGTTCCTGGGAGTCTTCTTCTGAATCATGGACTCTAACTTGTTCCACAACTCGTACGCGTTTGTGAACTCGGACACGTGCTCAAAGAGGCTTTTGTCAATGTGTTTCCTGATCGTAGCCACGGCCTTCCGACTCAGGATCTCTCAATCCTTGTCCGACTTCCCAGTCGGCTTTTTTTCAAGAACAATGGGATCATAAAAATCCTTGCAGATAAGATGATCCTCCATCATCGACCTCCAATAGTTGAAGTTATCTGCGGTCAACTTGAACATATCTCCGTCATGAGTTATGCCACTGGTCTCCATCTCGGCTCCTTCAGAACCCTCGAACCTGGGCTCTGATACCACTGTTGGGTATCTCGGACCCTCAAATATCAAATTGCGGAAACGGAATAAAATCAAAAGGGGAGCGAGAGAGACAATCAGAATTTGTTTTACGTGAGAAAACCTTCCTCAATGTGAGAAAAGAAAAACTTACGGGACTTTGTCCAGTATCAAAATCCACTATAACAAATATGGGTTACAATGAATCAAAAACACACCAAAGTGGTGGTACACTCAACCTCTCCAACAATGGTGGTCACTCAAACGCTCACAGTGTTTCACTCTAAGCTTTCAAATATGCAAGCACGGTGGCTTGCTTAAATATGACACTCAAAACTGTTACTTGAGGCTCTCAAATTTCTGTGTGTTTTGCCTCCACCGTTACTCATCTATTTATAGATGAAATAGGTTTACAATGGGCTGAGCCTAAGCCATCAAAATATCTTATCAAATAAAAGCAAGATTATATCTTATCAAATAAAAGATATCTCTATCAATTAAAAACGAAAATTATCCAACAAAATAATTACTACATTAATACATATTCATTAATCTCTATATATTATATATTCCATGTACTTAAACAATTATATGCACACGGAGTCTCATTAACATAGCAACGATGCTTATATTTGGAGACACACACGCATAATTAAACAATTGCATGCACCTGGAGTCTCATCAAGAGATCAGAACTGTGTTTATATTTGAAGCGGTTCTTGTTATACTCTTTACGAACTTGTTCCACTTGAGCACATTCTTCTTTGGTTCCAAGATGTGGATCAAATTCCCAAAATTGTCTTCCAATATGGTTATTCACACTTCTTACACTCTCATCTTCTTTGCCCTCTAAAAGTTTCAGCTTCCACATTTTCACTCCTTTCTTGTTGAAAGTCACGTATATATGATAGTCTTCTGGAAATATGTATTTTCATTGAAAAGATTCCAGAGGGGACAGTTTGAGTTAGAAATCAACTTAAAATTCAGAGTTTGAAAACATATAAATTAGACAAATGACAGAATTCGATAAACAGACTTACACATACCTTATTAAGGGATTGACTTGAAGGTGTTTCCTCTTATGGGGTTTTAACAAACAAATGAATTTCTTGCATAGAATGCATGTGTTCTAAATTAAGCACAGAAATTGAGCTCAGTATTCGTGATATGATCGTGGAGTTGAACCTTTATATAAGCACAAGAAGTAGGAAACTAATTAAGGAACCTGTGAATAATTTTAGAGAGAAATCCTTATTGCATATATAAACACACACCTATATAACAGGTAAGTTTTAATTTAGACACAATAAGTTCAAGTGTCCAACACATATAACATGAAAAAAAAAATATTACAGCTGTCATATAATAAATAAAAACTTCCCTGAATGTACCCAGCGTCAGGATTTCATTGAAATTCACATGTTCAAACTTTAATTTGGCAATTTAGGGGCAAATAATCCAAATATTAAGCATCCTTTAATCAAGTTTTTGATTCAGACTTTTGCTTTGATGCTTGGTGTCTCTCTTAGTAAGATCTTCCAACACCTCTCCATCTTCACACACACAAAAACGACAGAGGTTGACAGTGAATAAAATAGTAAAAAAATAATAATGTTGATATATATTGTTTTTCTTGAAGTAATTTGTTTTTGCTTCCCATTTAATTTTTACCATTTTGAACCAGGCACAACAAGGCTTCACATTTTGAAGATGGCTTCAAAACATGAAGATAAAGCTGTTTTTTTTTTTTTTTTTGACAAAATGAAGATAAAGCTGATTGTATTAGCAATTTTGATAGTACTAATCCTTATAATATTCCTCTATGTCTACTGTGGAATTGTATAAAAAATATAAAAATAATTATGAATTTGTTATAAACTAATAACATAAATCTGTCGTGAAAAATGAATAATAATTAGAATATCAATTAGAGTATATTTATTAGGGTGACGCAATTCTTTATTGCAGAACTGTAAAAACAAATAGAAAAAGCAGGTGGCTTACTGCATTAAAAAAAGTACAAAAAATATATTTGAGTACTAAAATTTATGTACAACTAATATTTCTCTTAGGTAGGTTTGATTAACTAAATTTCATGATACCGAACAAGATAAATTTTTATTATCATGATGTGAAAAATGTTTAGAGACCAACACAAATCAAGAATATGAAAAATATTTAATTTTTGTTATTCAAAAAATCATGAACAACTTTTTTGTCTTAGATATAAAAAAGTATTAAAAAAACATATATTCATATTTTTTTATCTTTTTAAACATATATCTCTATTTCTATATTTTAATAACAAAAAAATAGTAACTAACTAACGTAATCATTTTAAAAAAAGAGACACCAATTTTTTTAATTCTAATATCTCTTTGTCTCTCTTTTATTTGGATAAACACGTTAAATTTGATATAAATTATATTAAAATAATTAATATTAGATATTTTAATAAATTTTATATTATTTTACTTATATATATATTGTCCATTATTGATCAAATGATATACAAGATAAAAAAATTCATGTAACTTTTGTCTTTGTCCAACGTTCTTCTTCTTGTCTTGTCCGGTACCATAATTTTAATTATTTTACTTACATTGTATTTTTAAAATAAATAAATATGCCATAAAATTATGAGTTAACTTCAAAATAATGTTAAAAAATAGGTTTAATAAAAATAAAATATGTTTAATTTCTTTTAGTTCCTACCATTTTTTCAAAGGGGCTAATGAAAAAAATATAATAGAGATTAAAAAAATATTACAAGAAATAGAACAAAATAACAAAGACCAAAATAAAAATAAATAAATGTTATAAGGACTATTTAAAAAATAAGTAATTATATAAGGGCCTTGAAAAAGAAATGTTTATTGAAGAGATAAAACATATTTAAAGTTTAAAAATAATATATAATTTAATTTACATTGCATTTAATTCAATTTTGTGAATTAGCATTACTCAATAATAAAATGTTATTTTAATTATTATTTATCATTGTGAAACTATTATTTATATTAATGCATTTGCTATAAATATTATAGTTTGAACTTTGTTTTAAGAGTGATTAGAGTGTGTCTGTTTACGCTTTATTTTTAAATTTTTTTAAATAAAATAAAAAATTTTGTGTTTTATCTAAACTATTAATTTTTTAAAAAACAAATAATATCTATTTATTAAAAAAAGTTTAAACAACTGACTATATGATATGCTAGACCATTCAATTTTGTAACCAGTAAAGACTAAGGAGATCTCTACCCTCTAAAAAATTGTCTCCTCAATGGCATAGTGCAATTCAATCCTTCTTGATATTTTTTTAATTAATTCTTCATAATTTTAAATTGTGTAATTAAATAACCTTTTTCGTAATCAATTCCTCATTAATAGTATGCAGTAAACCTAACTAGCACAAAATTCAGAAAAAAAAATAAATAACAGAACCTAACTAGCACCAAATTGAGTACGCAAGAGTTACTATTGTCCATTTCCTTTTTAAATTGCGGGTAGAAATGTTGTGGTTTTGATTGGCCAAGTATTCAGTAATGTGTTGTCGTACGTAATTTTATGTGGAAAGGTAGTTTTCGTAATTAACTCCTTATTTTAATTCTTTATGATTTCAAACTATGTAAAGTAATATTTTCACAATTAATTCCTTATTAATACGATGAAAACAGTATTCCTTTCGTCCTAAACTAAATATTGCCGTAAGTTATTTTACATCGATAAAAAATAAATGAAAGAGAGTAATTTTATAAAACTATAGTATGGATTTTACATTAAAAAATTCAAATAACACTTATTAAGTTTATTAGTTGAAAAATTAAACAATGAATATTATATTAAAAATTAAATGCACCACTTATTTTAAAATAATATTTTTTCTTTTAAATATGATATTTATTTCGAGAAAAAAGTAGGTAAAAATAGTATTTATTTTCACTGCAAAGAACTTATATTATTAAAAAGTCGCAATGACACAATGAGTTCCAGATAGATATGGGTCGACATGAATTAAAGTGAGAAATTAAAAGTAGTATTAATTTCCCCTTAAGATACAACCACCTGCATTGAGAGGTTACAGACTTACGTACAGTTACACCAACTACCAGCGCTAGTGTTGTACCAATGTGGAAATTAAGGTGAAATTATCTTCATCGTCATCAGATATTTTCAACACCATTGCACATCCTAGATGTCGTAGCTGGTAGTGACTCTGTTTCTCGTGTGCACCTTTGTTTTCAAGTTTGTCTCACTCGCATGTGCACTTCGATATGTTGTTCTATATTATGGGGTTGAGGTTCTCATGCGTTTATGTCTATCGCTAGTTTAGGTGCACTTCTCTGAGGTTAGGTTTGTCACTCTTTCATACATGGATTCACTCTCTAATTTGATATATGGTTTATTCTATTATATATAGACACACATGTATGAGAATCTTAACTAGCTAGGGATTTTCATAGTGTTTGTTCCTTCTCTAACCAAATATGATTAGGTCGCATGTTAGATAAACCTATTCATCAATTTGTCATCAAAGTTAACTATTTTTCACTAATGGTGTTAACCAACCAACAATAATATTGTATTGAGAGAGAGATGACATTCTGGAATTGAGGGGATTGTTTGAAAATATATATGTCAGGTTAATAATTATGGGAATGAAGAGGGAGAAGAGTTAAAATTTAGATAGGAAAGGTAGAGGCCAAGGTAAAGAAGGATGGAGGGAGTTTGGGACAAGGATTAAGGTTGGGAAGAACTATGCTATATTGCCTTGGGGGAAGGCTGCTTTAGTGGTTGAGTGGAGGTGTTTTAGATTGTCCGTCAATTGTTATTGGTGGCGATTAAAGTTGTGGATGGTAGGCTGATGAGTTTAGAGAGCTTCATTGAGATTATAGTAAATTAGTATTCAAGAATGTATAGCAATGTACAAGACAAAATTGGTGCTAGGATTTTTGTAATTCCTTTTGAACCAATAATAAGAAAAGTTGTCAACTTTTCACTTAGTGCATGTTGATGATACAAGATTTGTTGAGAAATAATTTCTGAGTAATATATTTTTTAAGTGTAAACACAAGAACAATTGTTACATAATCGTGCTCAGACTCTCTATTGTCATCCTTAATTATAGGAAATAAAATTTAACATTATACTATAATATACTAATCATAATTTTCATTCTAATTTCCGCATGTTTTATCTTAAAATAATAGTTTGATGTTCAACCAAATATTTATACTTAAAAATAATTATAATTTATGATACATGATTCATGTGTAAGCACAAAATTCTTATTATTTTTAGTTCGTAATTCCTAATTTATTTTTTAAAAAAATTAAATATATTTTATAGCTTTGTCTGGAAAAAAGTTTCGCGCATGATTTGAATCTAGATTTTAATTTAAAAATATATAGTTAAAAATGTCAATTTTTTAAAATATTTTATTTTCATTTTTTATTATAACTGAACTTTCAAATTACTTAAATTACCACCTTACTTAATAAATGTCTTTCATTTATTGTATTTAAAAATTATAATCTATTAACTAAATTATTCAACACAAATGGTTAATGTGCTAGAGTTAAAGTTGAACTATTTGGGTATTAGTTAAGTTTGATTTTTGACAAAAATAATTTTTTGTCAAGGTTTACAAAAACAAATCAAAATCTATCAAATATATAATCAACTATATATTTATGATATATGAAAATTTATGATAAATGAAAATAATTAATAATTTAAAATATTATATTTTAATGATATATAACTAATTATTAATGAAAATTTAAAAATATTTATATATAAATATTTATAAAAAAAACATTTAACCTGTGCATGACATGTCAAGTGGCAACTCCATAATTTCATTCAATTATTTGTTAAAAATTTAACAATGTTTTTTTTTTGTTACATGACTTAATAATCGTAATTTAATAATACTGTTAATATTTTCTTTCTTATTTTGAATTGATAAAATAATTAATAATAATTTTGTGCAAAACAATTCTATATATACGAATGATGAAATATTTTGATTGATTTATGATAAAATCATATACACTTTGCATATCAACTATATCTATTATCTATCATTATAAATCTAATCAATCAATTATATATGACATACTAATAAAACAGTGTATTAAGGATATGGGGAGGGGGAATGGTGAGGTGTGGATTTGGAACTTGGAGTGGCGTTGGAATTGGTTCGTATGGGAAGAAGCACAAGTAGTTCAATTGAGAAAATTGTGTTGTTGATGACTTTCTCATGCAGATTTGGAGGCTACATATCCCGCCAAAAGTCATGCTCTTTATGTGGAGGTTGTTCTTGAATAGACTTCCTAATAAAGACAACTTAAAAAGCAATTAAGCAATAATATTTTGGTGAACAACAACGATTACACGTGTGTGTTCTGTGAAGCTGCATGGTTTGAACTGCAGTGCGCCTTTCCCTCATAAAATTTCAGACTTTTTCTTGCAACAGCCTTCAAATCTGGTTTTGTGGTGTGCATTTGTGTGGTGCCTAATCAATATCTGTCTGTGACATGGAAGTTTTATTGCAGAAAATTCAATTTATGGGGTGGTCTTGGTTATCTGAGATGTTTGAAGGTTTTGAGTTCTCCCTTGCATTATGGAGTATAAATCCAAGTGCATGCTTAGCAATACTGAGGCAGTGGTGGCTATGTAATATTGGAGTTGCATGTGTATAATCCAGATTGATAGTGAGAATTTATTTAATGTATAGGGAATAGAGGGGAGCGATCAGGAGTTCAAATTTTTTCTCTCTTAGAAATTTTTCATCTATATACATATATATTTAATTTAAGTTAATATTAATATAAAATTATATAAAATTAATTTTGTATGTTGTTATTATAATAATAATTAATGTTAATTAGTATAAAATTAATTGTTTTAATATAATGATTAAAGTAATAAAGAGTGTAAAATTATATAAAACTAATTGTGTGTTTATTGTTATATAATAACAATTAAGATTATTATTATTTAATATAAAAATTAGTTTTAATTTTATGTGTAAAAATAATAATTTTTTAAAATTATTATTTATTAAAGTTAAACATTTAAATAATTATAAAAAAATATTTTTGTCAAGCCTTTACTTTATAAGGTTTCTCGATCCGTGCATGTCTATGTCAGAAAATTAAGGTTGGAGAGAACTTGATGACCACGTTTTGATGACTATCTGTTATGATTTGGTGCAACATTGATTGATTTGGAACATTAAGTCTTTGTTTTAGAGTTTGTTTGCATTTAAGTTTATTTAGAAGTACTTTATAAGAGAAAGAAAGTAAAAAGAAAAAAATAAAATAATTTTTTTATAAATTAAAATAAATTTTTTATTAGTTCATTAATAAATGTTATCTCATTATTTAAAAAATTATATTAATAAGTTTCTAAAAATTAATTAACGAAAAATTTATTTTTATTTTTAAAAAAATTTATCTTATTTTCTTCTTCTTATTTTCTTAAAAAAGTACTTCTAAAACTTAAAGTTGCTTTTATTGTAAACAGCCACGATGGGGGTATTCAATGCTGTTAAATGAGAAATGGATGCGTACAAAAATCAGGGTCTATTAAATGCCTTGGTTAGTGTTTATTTGGCTAATGAATGTGGCTAAAATAATATCTAACCTTGGTGACCACTGATATTATGTAATCACATTTTGTTATGTGGGTACTTCTTGGTACCTTGTGTTAATAAATATATATTTTGCTGATAAAAAAATACTAATAAACTGTAAAATGAATAACAAATTCTATTTTATTTATTATTATGCGTTCATAGAATAAAATATTTAAAATTAAATACCAATAAAAATTTAGTATTCTTAGAAATAGAAACATGATATTTTAAATGTAAAAGCTCAATGTTATTGATGCATAGATACATATATGATTCTTTTTCTTATACGAATAGAATCAATTGTTCATAATTTTTATGGGGGTGATATCACATGTGAGTTTCATATTCATTCTTTCCAAAACAATAAATGCAATCAATATTGTTTTATTTTTAATTCATAAATAA
>PYAF01003192.1:77867-107056 GCA_007407185.1 Glycine tomentella
AACCATACGAAATTTATGTAAGTAAATGACTTAATATTTTTTTAAATAATTTAAGTTAATAAGAAAGATATCATAATACAAATATATTTGAAATTAAATTTAAAAAATAATTGAATATAAAATCAATCAAATTGCCAAGTATCAATTCAAATAATTAATATAATTTATTTTTTCCTTCAATTTCAATCGACATTAGATGATGTTTTTTAATAACATTTTTTTACGGTTAAAACATTTTTAGATGATGTTTAATTAAAGCTTAAAAAGGTAAATTAAATAAAAAAATGAATTCTATTATAATTAAAGAAATTAACTCAATTTTGTTATCACAAATCAAACGTGCAAATCACAAAAAATAGAAAAATAATAATTTTTTAAAAAAAAGAAGGTCATTAGGGAGCATGCAAGACATTACCAAACTTGACAACACCTTAATTATAAAAAATTTTATGGAATATGTGTATATAAAAATATATTTAAATATTTATTGACATTTTTACTAACATGTATTTTTAAAAATTTAAACTAAATAATTAATAATATATTGAAAATTTGAAATAATATAAAAATTACTTCTATAAATTATAGAATATAAATTTAATACTCGTATATGACACATGACACTAAACTAGTTTACTAAAGATTCTTTTACACTACGGCATTGGACATCAAACGTGAGTCGCATGGCCTATACTATGGCTCTCCCTCGTTGTAACACTCACAACACTTCCGGTGTACTATCAAAAGCTACTAGGATTTCCAATACTTTTGCACAACAGGACATGACCCTAGGTGACACAATTCATCAAACACCTGGTATTCATTTGAATATGGGGGATTTCGTTGATTGCAAAATTGAAAACAATAACAAAACTGAAAACAGATTAAGAAAAGTCACCCAATGATGCACATTTAAATAATTACAGTTCCAATTAAAACGAATGTATGATCATGCAATCCAACAAGAGTTCATGAGATAATCATCTCATGTATTTAGAAAAATTGAGAATAAAATCCATTCTATAATTTAATCGAATTCAAAAAACAAGCAATCAATTGATCATCATAATAGAATTAATCAACCCAACTCCTAATTCCAATTCAATTTCCTAAATTCATTCTTGAAGCATAGTGGAACTTAAATTCACGATAGCCTTGCCAGTTGGCATCCTCTATTAATGAATATATATTCCTTTCTTCTATTTTCAAAATAAATTCCCTAAAATACCCTTTTTAAATTTATTCCTTTTACCCCCTCCTCCCAGTTCCTCTGCCACCGTTGCTTGGTTGACGTTCTGTATTCCTCTTTTTTGTTAATGTATTTTTAATTTTATTTCTGATTCGATCTGGAAATGCTATCTAGGTAGGCACTGGGTAGCTTCTAGATTATCATTGACGCGTTGTGATTGAGAGAAGATTGCCTCGTGCTGTTCAGATTAAGTAAAGAGACTGTTTGGATAATTTTTTAAAAAAATATTTTTAAAAGAAAAAAATGAGATGAATTTTTTTATAAGTAAAAATAATCTTTTTATTAATTAATTTTTAAAAACTTATTAATATATTTTTTTAAAAAAATGAAATGATATCTATAAATAAATTAATGAAATTCATTTTAGTTTATAAAAAAGTTTATTTAATTTTTTTCTTTTTCTAAAATTACTTTTAAAAAACTTATATTCAAACATATTCTCCATAAGTTTTTCTTTTTGTTCATTACCTTAATTATTTACTCATAGCTGTGAAAACTAATTTCTATCATTGGGTCCAGGGTTTTAAAACACGCTCATGTAACGGCGCGGCTGATTTGCCTGTGTGGCTGTGTTCGTTCTGTTTTGTTCTGTCTCCAACGTTAGAGGACACTGGGGAGTTAGGGTTAGAATAAACAAATGATTAGGCTTGGCAGATTTGGGCCAATTAGGTCCAATGCTATTTTAAGTATTTCATTTGGGTGTTATTATTGAACTTTGCTCTTGGAAACACGATTTCGTTGTAATTTTAAGTATTTTTCTTAATTTGTCCTCCATCTCTTATTAAATATATAATAGAAATACGATTTTGTTGTAATTTTTGTTAATATACATAATAAAATTATATTTTTGTTTTGTATTTTTAAAACAAAAAATAAATTCATAACATAAATACGATTTTGTTGTGATTTTTGTTGACACACATAATAAAATTATATTTTCGTTGTGTATTTTTTTGTTTTAAAAAAATAATGGAAACATATTTTTGTTGTATTTTTTTATGATTTTTTTATTGATTATAAATGCAATTATCTTTTTTAAAGTAATTAAATTAATTGTGATATAATTTATCATTTTTAATAATACTTAATATATTTTTAATTAAAATTAAATTAATTGAATATAAGTTACCATTTATAAAGATAATCAAATTAATTATTATAAGAATTACCTTTATTAATTGTAATCAAATTAATTCATGATATTATTTTGATTATAATTAAAAAGAGTAATTTATGTCATTCTTAATTTAAATTTAAATAAAAAAGGAAATTTGTATAATAATTAATTTAATTATTGTTAAAAAAGGCAATGTGTGTCATCATTAATATAATTTGTATCAAAATTAATTCAAGTAAAAAATGTAACTTAATTCTACAATTAATTTTTCATGAAATGAAACATAATTTTATTGTATAAAAATGGGATGCAAAATAATTACACAACGAAAATATGTTTTCGTTTTAAATTTTGTACACGGAAACATATTTTCATTATGTATCACATATTTGACACCTGTTTACTAGCTGCATTTGTTGCATATGAAAATTAACCTTTTTTTCACACCAACACCTATTTGACACTTGTATCACATATGTTGGATACTCATCCATAAAACTTGACACCATAGTTGTAAAATCTGGTTCGTCTCGGGTGGTCAGACCGATCCAACTAGGATTCGATGGCATACCCAGGCCGATTTCGCTATTGAACCATTCATGCATGTGTCTTGGATGACCCGACCTAACCTTACCGATTTTGAGGAAATCCGACGACCCGCCTGATTTTTAAAACCCGGATTGGGTCGTGCACGTTAAAAAAAAATTGCCACGCTCGAGAACGGCGTCATTTTGAATTAACCCTAAAATCTCAATGGCTCATCTTCACGCTCGAGTCTCGACCCTTCTCTTCATCTTCATGCTCAAGTCTTGACCCTTCTCTTCATCTTCACGCTCTTCCCTTCTCTTCATCTTCACGCTCAACTCGACCACCGCCGCACTGCAAGCCGTTGCCGTCGCCACCGTCGCAGTGCGAGGGAACTCGCCACTCCAACCTCGTCTTAGGTAACGCGGATGAAGACGTCGACGACCTAGGAGGAGTCAAACTTTGGCGACATTGTGAAGCGTCGATGATCGAAGAGGGAAAAGACTGTTATTGTTAGGGTTTCAAAGCGAGAAAATGAGGCGTAGCAAGAAGAGAGGGTTATATATATTGGGGATTAGGATTTTTGCTTATTCTCAAACTGAAAGCTTTTATTTGGGCCTAATCTGGCCGGATCCACATACTCTTAGGATGCTGCTTCCTATACTCCTTTTATTGCTTCCTGCACTTTCCATTTTGTATTCCAAAATGGGCTAATTGCATTTTGTAATGAACTTTTCATTATATAATTGGAAGTGCATAAAACAATAATGAGAGTGCAAAAAGTTTGTCCACACTCTTTTTGTTTATTGGGAAGCTGGGCTAGCTCATTTTGTTTATTAAAAATTGGAACTGTAGGTAGTTGCTATTTACAGTCTCTTTATTATCAACACACTTCACTTGTATTATCAACTTTAATACTTTAATTGTTATTTTGGAATTTGAAGTATGAAACTATGAATAAATTTTTCTTAATCAAATAATGTTTGTTATATACTTATATATATATATATATATATATATATATATACACACACATACACATAATTTTGATTTTTTTAATATAGACCAAGACAAATTGAACCAATTACTGATCCACCGATTAGACCACTGACTCACTACTTCGATCAGGTCAATGATCGGATCGGATTTCATAATGTTACTTGACACTGTAGAACAATTTTTTTGTTATCATACATTAGTGCAAAATATTCGCTAATAATCTCATAAAACATAGGCTTGGGCTACCTGCCAACTCCGCTCCCTGCGCCGAAAACTTGTTATTGATTATTATTAATTTCCTCTTAGAAATTTTATTAATTACCTTTAATGAGATTTTTACTTTAAATCATATTTTTTCATTTATAAAACTCAAATCTAAGGTCTATTTAAAAGACGAGTCCAGTTTTCACTTGGACCAAACTATAACACGTTTGTTCACTAGCTGCACTATGGTACCGGTGCATATTAAAATTAACATTTTTCTTTGTTTCATATCATTCAAGTTGCTATATATATCTCTTGCAAGACACGGATTTGGCTACTGATGGATTTCAAGAAGCCATAGACTTATCGGAACCACTGACAGCTAAATCTGAAGACACTGAATTTGAGCAACATATTTGGCTATGATTGGATTTCATAGTAAAACATGTCTTATGACATTTCTAGCATTGCAGTACTTACCTTTCATTGCCTGAGATTCAATAATGAATAATGAACGTCTTGGAAAATGAATGTACTTTTTTTTTTCCTTCCACCTTTTTCCTTAGCTATCTTCTTTTTTTAGGTCTTCCTTGCATTATTGTAAACTAATTACTTGTCTTATTAAAAGAAAGAATAGCATCAAATAAAGGATGTAATTTGTTTTAATTAAAAATAAAAAAATGGATTTAATTCCTCCAAGAGATGTGCTTTGGAAGATAAAATGGAAAGTTATAATTGTTAATTGGTAAATCACAATTTCAAAAGATAAGATGCAATAAAGTTATAATTGTCAATTGGTAGATAACAACTTCATAATTTCTTAGAGGAATCAAAAGAAACCAATATTAGACATGTGTGTATATTTATATTTATAATTTCAATAATTGATGTTCTAAATTTAAGGAATTTTTACTTTTGAACTGGATGAACACGTTCTGTAAAGTAAAAGCTCAAAAGCACGTACAATATATAGAAGATTAACCATTGGTGTAAGGTCTATTAAGGTGGAAGTTTTTCTAAAAGTATTTTTAAAAGAAAAAATAAAAAGAAAAAAAAATAAAATGACTTTCTCCATAAGTTAAAATAAGATTTTTATTAGTTAATTTGTAGATGTTATCTTATTCTTAAAAAAAACTATATTAGTGAGCTTCTAAAAATTAATTAATCAAAAATTTATTTTTATTTATGAAAAAATTTATCTCATATTTTTTTTCTTATTTTCTTTTTTTAAAAGTATTACTAGAAAAATTTACCCAAGTCCCTGAGACTCACCGATTTTTATGTTGCCAAATACGATTACTCATTGGCACTGGTCACATTAGTTGTCCTAAAGAAATCATTAACTTGTCGGAGTCATTCTTCAAGTTTCCTTTGGATATCATTCCCAAGTTATGCATAGCTTTTTCCTTATAGTGAAAACTAGTTGTTGTTAGGTACGGAGGGATGGATCAAGCATATATTAAAAATACATTTAGACTTTAGTGCAACAATACGACACCCCTTGTTTTGGGTACAATAGGACACTTTTTTTTTCCCCCGGTACACTAAGTACATGCTTGGTATCACTTATTTTGGGATTTAAGAGTAAATACTTAATTTGGTTATGGAAACAAATCATTCAATGTAATTTGATTCTTGAAGAAAAAAGTTATTAAGAATATTTTTGAGAAAATTAACTGAAAAATTAATTGAAAATTGAAAAATTAATTAATAACTGAAAAATTATTTTATTGAATCATATAAGTGTTTGATGAAATCATTTTGTTGAAGTATCAAAAAATATAAAATTACATATTTATGCAATATTTTTATACAAAATTTTATTTTATTTTTTGATAAAAATATATTTGTAGTATTTATAATTTAGTATTAAATTAATTTTAAAAACTTGTAGCTTTTATTTATAAAATATAAAAAAACAAAAAAACTACATAAACTTATTATATATCACTATGAGTATCATATATAATAAAAATAAAAATAGAAAATCCTATCATATCTAGAAAAAAAAAGTAAAACTTTTTTTACATCAAATAAAAAAGATTAGAAAGGAAATTTAATAAATGTTCAAGGACAAAAAGGAACTAAATATAAAAAGTTAGAAGCTAAAAATTAGTGTTTTAAAAATATAACTAACAAGTCTCAAAAATCACTAAAAACTACTTAAAAAACTCATTTATCAAACAATCCAACAAAATTCTTAACTAGTGAAAAAGATTAAAAGCTACCTATCTTACCAAACACACTTTTTAATAATCCCACAAGATTATAAATATGATCTAATTTAGTCCGTAAATCATTTTTCCTCTATTTTTTAAGTATGATCGGTCAATAAAAAAAAAATCCTCTATAGTAACTTACTAGGGTGTCAATTGGATGGTTTGGATAGATTTTAAAGTGAATTACAATGGATGGATAACCCAAAAAAAATATTAATGCATTATGATTTATTAAAAAAGCATTGCAAAAATCTATCTCATCCATTAATAAATTTATTATAAATGGACCCATTCGTAACTTGTTATATTTTAAAATTCAATTTACATAATTACACTATTACAATATTACTGTTGTTTTTATTTTACTAGTATTGGAGTAGTGAAAAGAAGTAGAAATGGGTTTTGAATAGCAATAAAGAAGAAGAACAATTTGATCTATTTTTTAGTAATTTAATAATGCAATGGAAAAAAAAGGGTTGATCATTAACTATCTATTAACCACAGTAACCCAATCCATTAACGTCAACTTTTGTTTTCTAAAATGCATCCATGAATTGGATTTGATTTGATTTAAGCATGAATTGGTTGTGAAATATGGATGTATGAATTATTTTGTCACCCCTATCAGTGACCCAAATTGGTTCCTCAAAATGCGAAGTCAAACAAATAGAAGGAATAATTTTTCTTACATTAGTAATCTTGGGGGACTATAAGGGCGTTTTTTACTTATAAAAACAAATTTTCTCATTTTGCATAAATTCCAATGTAAAATCTTTGGATAAGATTAATTTGTGTGTACATCCCTATCACATTCAATAATTGAGAATCAATTCTGTATAATAAATAAATTAAAAAACACGATTGCCAAACAAACATATAACACGCATGCATTTTTACTAGGGATTGAATGAGACAAAGTCAGAAATATGTTTATGTTGTACAGAGACTACGAAATTTTGTTGCGTTCCTTTAGTAGTAGCTGCTGCTGCTGCTTCTTTTGTCCCTCTGTTTTGAACTTGTGCATTATAGTTGGATTTTTTATTTTTGATATACAATTTTATATTGGCCAAATAAGAATTTTGATCCCTTATTTATATATTTGATTTTAGTTTAGTCCTCTGAGATCGGAAAAATTTACTTTGTTGCCTTAAATCATTCTATTGAATCAAGTTAGTCTTTCTATCAGTTTACTATACTAAATTTATCAACTTAATAACACGTGATAATATGTGAATGATGTTAGGTCACCACCCAACATTAATAATACAGTTAGTGAAAAAAATTTAAAGAAATGATTAATTTGGTCCAGCAGACACACTTTAAGGAATCAAAGTGATTTTTTTTAATTACAGGACCAAATTCAAACCAAAATTATAGATAAGGAACATAATTCTGATTTAATCTTCTATAAATTGAACTGTTTAAAGAGGACAAACAAACGTCTATGTTATTACTATTTAGATGAAGATAGGCTCAAAACGCTCCATGTTGGGTTGGGTTGGTGTTGTTGGATTAATACAACCAAGCTTTGATTTAACATTAGTCTCTGTCATGCTCCACCTAAAGTTCAGGTTGTAAGAAAATATATGAATTATGACCAATATTCAATTGAGGATTGGCTCTTGCACTGTCATCAATGATAAGATTAAGAAAGTTTCGGGTTTAAACGTGTGTTTGCATTATCTTGTTCTGTATTATTTTTTTTTATATAAAAAAAGTGAAAGTTTCTTAAGAAAAAATAACAAAATGATTGCTTTTTTAAAAGAGTTTCCAAATGTGCTATAAATTATAGCCTCTAGGATATGCTTAGTCTAATTCTTACTCTACACTGTACATTCATGTTAGTTTTTTGAAGTATTGAACCAAAAACTTTATCCAAATCTCTCTCAATTGAGTCCATTTCACGAATAGTTCTAGCAGTTTATTGTCAGTACTTTATGCATTACCAATGCTGCATTATGCAGTCACACATAAGTGTTCCAAAGAGCCCAAGAGAGAACCTATAACAAAGATGCCAACACAAAGAAAATGCTTGAAGACGAAGAAATTAATGGGAATGAGAGAAAGAGAATGAAAGGAAAACAAAGAAGAGAATCTCACATGGCTATAAAACTATATTAGAATTCTTCCCTAGCTCTTTTTCACATAAAGAGACAAATTTACTTGCATTTCAAGCATATGATTTGCTTTATTTCATTCACATATATACCATCTCTTTAAAGTGAGAGCATCTATACAGATAACTGGAATCTTGCTTTTCCTTTCTTTCCACAGAATTTGGGTAGTTAAACATAACTTGAATATAATACATTGGCCATGTTTAACTGCTACATTGATGTGTACAAAAAATCTATATACACAGATAGGACAATGACAACATTAATCTCATTTGGACTAAGAAATTGAAAACCCACAAAAGCATTCTCTTAAATGACTTCTGAAAAATTACCAATTGTTCTTCTTTTCTATGTTAGGAAAATATTTGAATGATGCTATTAAGTATTCAGACTAACTAAGTTACATTTGAAAATTTCCTAAAATAAAAATGTTCTCACTTTTCTTCCTTGTGTGATGAGTATTTATTTTTGTTAAAAGGAGAAATTAGAGGGGCAAATGTTTGCATCCTACGCATTTACATAAACATGGGTGTGGTCATAATTAGGAAACTGTGTTGATCAATTATCCTTCACTCACACTGCTTTACCTAATTTTAGCACACTCATTAAACAAAAGTACACAGCAAATAGAAGAAAAAAACAAAAAAAAAGAAAGTGATAAATTTCCTGAAATATTTGCATTGACTTGGACAAGCAACAAGTAAACTTATTCTTGTAGTAGTAGCTGTTAGAAGAACTGGCTAAAAGCAGAGAGAATGAAGAAAATATATAATAGCAATATTATACACATGCTATTCATATAAGTGGAGCAAAAGAATTATCAAAGATGCTCTCACATGCTTCATGCTAGAAGCTTTGTTTAATTAAGCAAATTCTCACACCTACCCTATATAAATGGATGATTGCATGAACAGCTCTCTTCATTAGCAACTATTTTCTCTCATTCTCTTCAATGGAGGGCCTTCAGAAATTCCTTCATTTCTTCTTTGTAGCTTCTCTTCTCATCAGCACTACAGCAATTTCAGATCACACTCCCAAGGTTCATGCATACACACACACTTCCCCTTTGGCTTATTATGTTCAATTTTGTTATATGCCAAATTCTCAAAAGCTTATTTTGTTCTATGCAGCCTTATGTTGTTTATATGGGAAAATCATCACCAAACAAAATTGGAGTAGAAAGCCAAATAGCAGAATCATCACATCTACAGCTATTGTCATTAATTATTCCAAGGTTCATTATCTAGTTTATTATAACTTCACATTATTCACTTTTTATCTATAACCATAATCACCATTGCAATCAAAATCAATTGAACTTATAGAATGAAATGTTTTATTTTTTGATTGTTTTCCCCATTTTCTCAGTGAAGAAAGTGAGAGGATTGCTCTAACCCACCATTTCAGTCATGCCTTTAGTGGCTTCTCTGCCATGCTTACAGAGAGTGAAGCTTCTGCACTGTCTGGTATTTGATCTTTGTCTTCTAGCTCCATTTTTTCCTTTTGTCTGCTCTAGATTCTTAACTTGCATGCTTCTTTGACTTTTCTAATTTTTTGTTGGGAAGGCATTGTCAATATTCTTTTTTTATGGTTATTATTTAGTTATAGACTTAAAGTCACTAGATAAAAAGAGCATTAATTTTAGAATATGGTTTTTTTGCTTAAAGCAAAATCAATATACTACTTATTATGTGGTTGGAAGTGAATTTTGGTGTCTATTGTATATTATTATTACTGTGCACTAATAATTTTGTTCACCAACCTTAACTACACTCACAATGATTTAAAAGACAGATGGACAATAACTGTATGGGGGAAAAAGGATGATTTAAATAAATAAAAATGTTTATTTAAGAGCTAAAATTAATAAATGAAAAAAAGAAGAAGAATGTAAAACAACAATATATTAATGGTTCCAAAATAGAGATCTGAACATAAGTGAGTTCTCTTGTGGGACAGGGTGGCACGCCCCCCAAACTTTTTCATTATTTTATATATTTTGTTGTTGCATTTAAATATTTTATACATAAATATATGTGATTGTGTGCGTGGTATGTGGCTTTGTACTTTCAATTTCCACATAGAATTTTGTTCCTCTTTGTTATTAATAAAATAAAGACTTAAGTGTAATTTTTTTCTTTCTATTTTTTTAAATATGTAATTTTTTTATGTTAAAATAAAAATATTTAGTCCTTTTATTTTTTAAATTTATTATTTTAGTCTCTATATTTTAAAATAGAGATATTTAATATTCATTTTTATAAAATACGTGATTTTAGTCCTTATATCAAACTCAAAATATTGATTATTATATAAGTAATGATAAATAAGACATAAATTAAACAAATAATTGATTTTCAGGTTAAATAAATTTATCATTTTAATAATTTTGTTTTTGAAAATACGTATAAAATTTAGTTTATTTGGCACTAGTTAGTTAAATTTAAACCAGAAGTGTAAAAAATACGAAAATATGTATTGATTTGGCCACAAATAAATTTACTCTGAGTGAATTAATGTATATCAAATGCAGAGAATAAATTTTAGGGTGTTGTTAAACACTGATTAAGGAATTAATAAAAAAAATATTTTATTAAAAAATATATAAGAGCACTAAGCACATTTAAGAAATTATATGGGATGACATTTTTAAGGTATCTTAATAAAATATTTTTCATTTTACTTTTTTAATAAATTTCCTAAGATGCCAATTAGCATTTACTTAAATTTCATGTACCATAATTAATTTAGTATCAGTATAAATTTTGATTCTGTCATATTAAACTTTATAACAATCTTTGTCAACCATTGAACAAATGTGATCGATATTACTTTTTTTTTCATCGGTATTAATCAGATCGGGGCAACTTATCAATCATGTAACATTGTTTAATTTGCATTACATTCTCTCTTTTTTGTGCGATTTGCATTGCAATATTACAAGTGCGAATTTGTAACATTAAAAATGACATAATACGTAATTATATATGATTAATAATTCACCAACAAATGCAACACAAGTTAGTAAATAATTAAGTTACTTAAACATATTACAAAAATGATTGTGTGTATGAAAAAGATTACCTTGCTTCTAACAAAAAGCAATACGATTAATAATTCAATTTCTTGGATCTGAAAAAAATATATTAAAACTAATAAGAATTTAAATATCCAGTGTTTTAAAATTTTCAAGATTTAACAAAACAATTTAATTAAAATATACTAATAATATAAAAAAATTTACACTGTCATTTAATAATGAATTATCATATGAATAAAACTTATTAATGTTTAAAATAGTTATTTCAAAACTATATTTAAAGCAATTTTTTTATTAATTAACAGTGTGAAAAAAATTACACTGATAATGTATTAAAATTAAATTTCTCATTTTCAAAAAAATCTATCATATAGTCAGAAATTATGAGGCTTGAGAGCAACGGATCTTAGCAGTCCATTGCCTCCATTGTAATAAGTACCTATTAAAAAAAAAAAAAAACAGAGTTCATGCACTTCATCTAATTTTTTATAGATGCTGTTTCATACAAAAAAAAAAAAAACAAAAAATTTCTGTGAAATGTTTTACAAAAACATACCATTTGACGCTAATGTTTCGCAACAAGTTTCATAATGTTAAATAATAATTTCGTGAATTTTAAGTATTAAGAATTATTTAAATAAAAAACATTTGAATAAAAATGTTATGTCTAATAATCATAATGATAACTTTTATACATAAATTTTTATGTACACAAATTTTACACTTTAATTTCCTAATAAGTAAACCACACACACAAGTGTCCATATACATTTTTTTTCTTAAATTTTTACCCTTTGTTCAGTAATATAGAAAAGCCAATTATGTTAATATAAATAACTACAATAACATTATAAAAAGCATAATAGCAATTTATTTTTTAATGTCAAAATCACAATTATTAAACAAGTTAATTTATGATAGTGTTGATTTGTAAACAGGTCACGATGGTGTGGTATCTGTGTTCCCTGATCCAGTGCTTCAGTTACACACAACGCGATCTTGGGATTTCTTGGAATCAGATTTGGGAATGAAGCCTTATTATAGTTATGGCACTCCCACATTACACAAGCACCCATCAAGTGATATCATTATTGGTGTCATAGACACGGGTAAGTTAATAGCCCTACTTTAATTTCTTTGTCTTAGCTCAATATATAATAATTATGATTTGATATTTGCTTTGTCATTTTCAAACGTCTACGTCCTAAATTGGGTATTTTAGGTAAAATTAATTAATCTATAAGCTCCTATATTATTTGGAAAGTTAAACCCATAGAGTCGGTCATGGGAATATGTATTGAGTTATGTTTAAGCTATTTTTGAGATGTTATGGTCTACAAAATTAATATAAAGTCATAACTCAATACATATTGGGTGTGGATGGATTTATACAATATACACCCTGATATATAATTTTTTTTTAAAATATTAATATATAAGTTAAATTCTACAATCTCCTTCTAAAATAAGATAAGTATCGTATTAGATTATTATTATTATTATATATATAAGGTTAATAAATAAATGAAAAAATAATTATATAAATTAATCTTATTAAATAAATAAATAAAATAAAAAGAAGAATTTTAATAGTATATTCAAAAATTAAAATAATATTTATTAGGAATACTGTGAAAAAATAATAATATTATATTAAAAAATCAAATAGAATACTTATTTTAGGATAATTTTTTTTTCTAAATATAATACTTGTTTTATGATGGAGTAGTAATAATTAACTCATTATAATTGGGTTAATCAGTTTTAACATTGATCAATTTGATATTTAACTCATTATAATTGGGTTAGTTAAAACAAATTCAAACTTAACTGATGATCTAATCCAAACCGATGAATTATAAGTTTGCAAATCGATATATACCTATTTGCATCCCCTAATGTTTTATAAGATTAAAAAGTAATTATTTTTTTTAAAAAGGAACTTATTAAATTTTATAAAATAATATAAATAACTAATTTAACCTTTACTTTACTACAAATATTAATTACTATTGCACTTTGCATTAATGTAAAATAAACGAAAAACGCTTATCAATGTTTAGGAAGAGAAACAACTACAATATTCAAGACAATTTATAAGTCTTTAATGTAAGTTAATGTGAGTATTACTTTTAGATCAACAAATCTGCAAAACTTTTATATATATATATATATATATATATATATATATTAAATACTTTTTCCTAACATTAATAAAATGTATTGACTACGTATTGTCTTACTTTTTTTTTTTTTCTAAAGGAACTCAATGTCTTACTTAAAAGATATGAATAAATTAAGAAATGGAACTTTTATAACAAAAGGATTATTAGTACGTATAAGGTTATGTCAAAGGCAAAATTATTACCTTCTTTATCCTCACAGATTAATTTAAGTGCATTCCAACTAGATTTGGCTCATTGCGCGGCATTACTTGACACGTCTCTTTTTTGTCACACCACTTCACTGTACATAGTCAAATAAAATAATTTTAGTTATAAACCCACCTAAACTTCACATGCATTTAAAAGAAAAATCTAAAATAAGGTACAGTGATATAATTGTTTTATTCCTTGTTTTATAATCAATTTATTCATGATCTTGGTTCTGAAAATAAATCATCAAATATAATTTTGTAATAAATATTCCTCTATCTACCTAGAATTTAAAATCTCGATAAAAAGCAGAAATCTACATTATCACAAAGCGTGAGGATGGGGATGGGTTAGATAGTTTGCATATGTTTTAGATTTAAATTTCGTTGACATTATAGTACACAAAAAAGAGAGAAATAATTAGTTTAAATATATTTTTAATTCATATAAATAGAGTAATGCTTGATTTTAATCTTTCAAAATTAAATCTTCCCCTTTTATTCCATCATTCATGTAAATGTGTCATGTGATTTCTATCTTCATAGACAAGAGACTAAAAGAGACGGTTTTTTGAGAATTACAGAAATCAAATAGGATATATTTTCATAAATAAGAGATTATCTTAAAACAAGATGACTTATTCTTTAGGGACTAATTAAAAATTAAAATTCTTATTTAAAAAAGACTAAAAGCATATTTAATTAACTCAAAAAGCTTCAATACGGTTTTATTCAATCAATTAATCTTCTTTGTTTATTATACCCATTCTGAATATATAGAAATGGTTATAATCTTAGGTTATTAATTATTAAAAATTAAATTATGAGAACTTATTTGCTGAAGAGTTAAAGTCAATGATCCCAAAAACTTCATTAATATTAATTTAAAGTTTTAAGATTGTATATTGCATTTTATTTCTGTTAACTGAGTTAGGCACATGATCCTAGTGATAGGACACAGAAGGGTGATAATATTAACTGTGTTGTGTTTGATTCAATTGATAAGAATAATAAAAAATAAACAAATAAACAAATAAAACACTGAAATAGTGGAAGACAGTACCTAACCAGTAACCACAGTCATACCCAAATGTTTACGGTGAAAGTGAATTGTGGCTTCAGACAAACTTTACTTGCAATGTTAAGAGAGAAATTTAGCCAACCACTACTATTTAAGTCTTACCAAAAGTGAATCTCCTAATTATGTATGTAAAATATTGAGTCAAAAACCAAAATGAGACAGCACAGTGTTGAATACCATACCATAGTAGCATGATTATGATATGGACCCCCAAAACATATGGTAGTCTTCTCATGTGAAACTGATTTGTCACCACTCACTACCACTTTTTAGGCCATTCACCACACTGGTACCCTTGTGGTTGAGGCCTATTAACAGTTGCAGCATCAACATCTATTGTGTATAAATTGCAACTCATTGTGGCCCACAACTAGCTGTTATGATTGCAACCCCATATTTTTTGTTTAACAAAGCACAATAACTACTCATTTTCCACCTCACTTTATGCCAACTGAAACCTTTACTAGCTTATCTTGGTATGTTGTGTCATATGGTGATATGGGTATCCTTTAAGAAGTGTGTGCTTATATTTAAAGCAGAGGATTGAGGCTGGCCTCTTTAATGCAAGCCTCTTACTGAGGCTCAATGATGAGTTTGGCAAGTGAAAACAATTATAGCTAGAAAGAAAACAGTAGGGATGTAATTAACTTTTCTCTTATAATTCTTCCTTTGATTTTCAAAACCTAACAAAAAAAGCAACAAAGTGGAGCATGAGATAATTAACTTTTTCTCACATAACTCTTCCTTTTTAATTTTCAACCCTAACAAAAAAGAAACACCATTATCTTGTAATATATTTTTTTAGTCCTTATAATTTTTTAAAATGGTTTCTAATTATTATTTTTTGTTGCTATTGACTTGTAATCTTACTTGATATGCTGAGGTGACCTTCTCTAATTTACCTCAACACCTAGGTTGTGTTTAGGTTATCATTCGGTTGAATATAACCAACGTTTTTTCTATCCATCAACTTTGTTGCTTCTGTTTTGGGTGCCTAAGAAAGTGTAAAAGATTGTTTGGAGCCTCTTAAACGGCAAATTAACCAAACACACACTTAACAATAACAAATTATCGTAAAAATCAAAATGAAATAAATATACATTTAGGGACCATTTTAAAAAATTTGCAAGGATTAAAACAACAAAGGAAGCATGTTAGAGAGAATAAAACACATGATTAAGCCAATATAGAAAACTAAGTTTTGTTTTTCTAACTCTTTAGGTTACATTTGGCAAACTAGCTTCACGACATGATGTGTAGAAAAACATATACGTTTAGAACTTAAAAGTGAAATAATTTAAAAACTTTTTAAGCATTGCATTCAATTTCCTGCTGCTGCAGGACAACCAACGACAGAAATTGGGAAAACCTGAGGCACACGGATCTTTACATACTTTACATTAGTGGCACCACTCCCCATAAACCTTTCTCCCACAATTGAATGATTAAGTTGGTATGTATAAGTGTAAAAGATACAACTTTTCTTTTGGTTGCTTCATATCCTAGCTATAGTATTGAACCCTTTTGAAAAAGAAACCAAAAGGCCTTTATAAAAACTGACCAAATTCCCCACATTAGCCTAAAAACATTAAAGGGAATTTGCCAAGTTACTTTTCTGGCTTTTGTCATCACCATCCAGACACCGACACACAAACTTTCTCTAGGGAGCTTTACTAGAAATTTGCCCTAGCGTTGAATAGCTTAATTGTAGTATTCTTGGTGTCCCTTTAAGTTTAGAACCACAGGCATGGTGTGAAGTTGAAACAGAATAAAGATGCAATGAGGTGGCCCTTTTTAACATTCTCAACTTGATCTTCTGAGAGTTTAGGGTCGCTAGAAATAAGGAAATGTTTCTTGTTTTAGTTTTAAGTGCAAAAATATCACAGGAGATATATAGTTGATATAATGGTTGGGAAATGGGGAAGGGTGAAGGGAGAAGGGAGGGGGTTTGAATTCTTCCAACTAATATTTTTAACAAAATTAATAAACTAACATTTGTTGATAAAAATAAAAAATGCAAAAACATTACAAATTTTTCATGAGAAAATAGTATATGTATTGATATTGTAAAGAGTTTTTATTATATATAATGATTTCTAATTAATTTAGAGTGTAAGAACTTTTATATTATAATACATAGAAGTAACACTAGAAATAAAAATGAAAACAATAAAAAGTTGTTTTGATTGTTTCCTATACAAACTTTTATATAGCCAAATCTTGTAATCCACTCAGTTGTTCCCGTCTCATTGCTTGCTTAAAAATTATAAACCAAGTGATGTTGGGGGGTTTAGGAAGTTATTGAAAGGGAAGGAACAAATAAAATGAAAACAAAAAAACATTTTAAAATGGATAAAGCATCTTACATATCAGATATGCATATATATGCTTACACTGAGATATGTGACAAAATCGTAGAATTATTTAGGTGATAAAAATTGGAGCAACCGTAATTAGATGATAAAAATTGTGTAGATTCGAGGTAATGTGAGTGAAGTGTGAATGTAGAAATATTCTGCTAAAATAAAAATAAAAATGTAACCAGCTCCCTAGACTTCATGTGCTTTCACAAATTTTGAATAACTTTCCTCATTTTGAAACTCAAATAAAAACTCTTCCTAAACTACATCCACTTCTGATCCATAAATTACAAATACCTTAATGTAGAGTTTGCATGTTACATATTACGAACAGTTTTGTTTGAATATAATTCAATTATTTTATAACATATGACTGTTCTGCATCTAGGGATATGGCCAGAGTCTCCTAGTTTCAGAGATGAGGGTATAGGGGAGATTCCTTCAAAATGGAAAGGTGTTTGCATGGAGGGTCGTGATTTCAAGAAATCCAATTGCAATAGGTGATCATCCATTCTCTTACAAATGTTTCTAATAAAAATGCTCATATCTGTTCATAAAGTCTTCTAGTAATCATAATTTAACACTGACAAAATTACAAATTGATCATATGCTACACTTAAATTCTCTTTATAAAACTGCAGAAAATTGATAGGTGCAAGATACTATAAGATTCAAGCTACATCAGGTGACAACCAGACTCATATAGAAGCAACCAAAGGTTCCCCTAGAGATTCTGTTGGACATGGAACTCACACTGCATCAATAGCAGCTGGTGTTCATGTCAACAATGCTAGTTATTTTGGTTTAGCAAAAGGAACAGCAAGAGGTGGTTCACCTTCTACTAGGATTGCTGCTTATAAAACATGCTCAGATGAAGGATGCTCTGGTGCCACCATACTAAAGGCTATTGATGATGCTGTGAAGGATGGAGTAGATATAATCTCAATCTCTATTGGACTCAGCTCACTATTCCAGTCAGACTTTTTGAGTGATCCTATAGCCATTGGAGCATTTCATGCAGAACAAAAGGGGGTCCTGGTGGTGTGTTCAGCTGGCAATGATGGTCCTGATCCTTTCACAGTTGTGAACTCTGCACCATGGATATTTACTATTGCAGCTTCTAATATTGATAGGAACTTCCAATCAACTATTGTCCTTGGAAATGGGAAATATCGCCAAGTAGGTTTCTTGATCTCTTCTTCCAAGCCAAAAACAAGAATGGTTGATTTCTTAGCACGATTTCTTTTTCATACACCAAAAACCTTAATTTTCTCCCTTTGTTTGTGTTGTCAGGGTACAGGCATTAACTTTTCAAACCTTACTCATTCAAAGATGCATCGTCTTGTCTTTGGAGAGCAAGTAGCTGCTAAATTTGTCCCTGCATCAGAAGCTAGGTACCTAATTGTGACTATTCTTGGCATATTACTGTGATACTCTTAAACCTAAAATAACTGATAGTATTATTTCATGTGTTCCAATTTTGATGGTCATTTTTTATTGCCAAGAGATTATTGGAAAGAATGCAATAGGTAAAGTTAAATGAAATGCATTGAAATTTAACATTGGTGTTACCATTTGTATATATTACTATTACATTATACCAGCAGACAATGGCATTTTTGAAAGAAACACAAATTGAGATTGTACATATTATATAATAGAATCAGTACCACTCATACTAGATAAATGCAGATATTAGGATTTAAAGAAACCTTAAAAAGGTAAGCTAATTGTTCTCTGAAATGCAGGAACTGTTTTCCTGGATCACTAGATTTCAACAAAACTGCAGGCAACATTGTTGTTTGTGTTAATGATGATCCAACTGTTTCAAGGCGAATCAAGAAGCTAGTTGTACAAGATGCAAGAGCCGTAGGGATAATACTCATTAATGAGGACAACAAAGATGCTCCCTTTGATGCAGGTGTATTTCCCTTCACTCAGGTTGGCAATCTTGAAGGGCAACAGATCCTAAAATACATAAACTCTACTAAGTAAGCGTTATCAACCTTCACATTTGTTGATTAGTGATTTAAAGTAGTTTTTCCCATGTCCTGTGTGCAAACAAGATTGCAAATTGTGTTATGCATTTAGTAAAATAGTGATATAAAATTTTAAATGCATGTAAAGTGGTGGTTATCTAAAACAACTGTCATTGAAGGACAAATAATAATTAAACACACACAGATACACATATTTATGTTCATGTGAATGTAAAAGTTGAAAAATAATATGCTAGCTGTATGCTTAGTCTATCATCCCTCTGTTACAGGAACCCAACTGCAACAATTCTTCCAACAACAGAAGTTGCTATATCTAAGCCTTCACCAATTGTTGCATCTTTCTCATCCAGAGGTCCTTCCAGCCTTACAGAAAACATTCTCAAGGTATTTTTCTGCCCTATATTCCTACATGAAGTTTTCATTTCATCCATTAACTCAAATCGCATAAACATCTTGAGAACAATGCACTGAATGTTTCTTTCACATTATGGAAAATTTGTTGTCCAGCCAGATGTCATGGCTCCAGGAGTTGGCATTTTGGCCGCTGTGATTCCCGAAAGTAAGGAACCAGGAAGTGTTCCAATTGGGAAAAAGCCATCCTTGTATGCCATAAAATCTGGTACATCTATGGCTTGCCCACATGTGACAGGTGCAGCAGCATTCATTAAGTCAGTACGCAAAAAATGGAGTTCTTCAATGATCAAATCAGCATTGATGACAACAGGTACTAGACAAACGCCCTTATCTAGTCTTTTAAGGATGTGTGTCAGTGTGTGAGAGATTTCAAAAATAGTTTTCAGTTTTTTAAAATTTGTTTGTCTTCTGAGCACATTTTAAAATGTTTGCTCCTGAAAACATTTCTTTCTGTTTTCTAAAAGTTGAAGAAAACAGAAAAAATGAGAACATCTTCCAACTGTTTCTATTTTTTGATTTTTGCAACACTTGTTTTGAAACAACTTTTAAAACTTAATAGATTTTGGATGATAGCTGAGTAGTGTAGAATTGTTTTAGAAAACAAATTTTACAACAAAAAAGTGAGAAGAGAATCAAACATGTCCTTATGCTGTTTTGTTCCTATGCCATTCTTCAGCTACAAACTACAACAACATGAGGAAGCCTCTTACTAACAGCTCAAACTCCATTGCCGGCCCGCATGAAATGGGAGTTGGGGAAATTAATCCACTCAAAGCTCTCAACCCTGGCTTAGTCTTTGAAACAGATGTGGAAGACTATCTCAGATTCCTTTGTTATTTCGGCTATTCACAGAAAATCATAAGGTCAATCTCTGAGACTAACTTCAATTGCCCAAAGAACTCCTCTGAAGACCTTATCTCCAGCGTCAATTACCCATCAATATCTATAAATACACTTAAAAGGCAACAAAAAGCGAAAGTGATCACAAGAACAGTTACCAATGTTGGATACCTTAATGCCACATACACCGCAAAAGTGCGTGCACCTCAGGGATTGGTTGTTAAGGTCATCCCCAATAAACTTGTGTTTTCTGAGGGTGTTCAAAGAATGACCTATAAAGTCTCATTCTATGGCAAGGAGGCCCATGGTGGATACAATTTTGGATCTCTAACATGGCTTGATGGTCACCATTATGTTCATACAGTATTTGCTGTCAAAGTTGAATAAATTTGCACACACATACACATATTTAAACAGGTCACAAATATGTAGCAACATGATTGTGACATTCTTTTGCCTAACTTTATATTGTATGTATGCAGGAATGAGCTCCATATCGAACGTACAAATGTCTCAATGAGACATTAATGTTATTAACTTGTGATTCTTTGACCCTGTTGCATTTAATGAGCCTACAATAATAGAAACTTCATGATTTTGTCCAATTGTTGCTCTTGTCAAAATCAACACTTAGAATTTCTTGGTTCCAATTTCCAAAGAATAAGAGCCACACAAGAAATAATCACTACAGAATCAATGTCCCAAGTTGCAAGTTAATAACTGTATAAAACAAGATATACTGTATATCACAAAATGGGATAGGAATTTGTCAGGTGATTCGTGAGAGCACTTATAAGAAATTCACTAGCATAATATATAACATGTAAATGCTTATCTTTCCTTTGTCCTAACATAGCACCTAAGGCAAAACACAAAACCGCTTTCATCATATATGAGTTCAATGATTAATTTATCTTTTAATGTGTAAAATGCATACAAAAACGCATCATTAAAGTTAAACAAGACATCATTTTGACAAAACTACTAGCCTCACACATGAGTTCAGTGATTAATTTCTGTTTCAGTAAGTTAAATGCATTCAAACACACATCTTTAAAGTTAAACTGACATCTTTATTCAAAAGACCAAACAAGGGTTTAGAGATCTTACAAAAGTTATAAGACATTTTTTTTGAAACACAAGACATCTTTATTCAAAATTAGATTTAATATGATTTTGATTCCCCTAGGTTAGCCTTTTTTTTACATTTTTCTAATTTTAATCCTGTAAGTTGGCATTTTTCTAATTTTTGTTTTTTTAAGATATTTTGCTTTTTTTTGTTGTAAGTTTACGTTTTTTTTTTTTAATTTTGGTCCATGTAAAATTCTAATTTTTTCATTTATACAAGTTCGCATTTATAGGAACTATAATTGAAAAAATATAAATTTATAAAGACTAAAATTAGAAAAATGAACTTATATAGATAAAAAGTGAAAAAAAACACTAACTTAGACTAAAAACATATTTAAATAAAAAAAATATAAGAATAAATATTTATTTTCATCCTTGAAAATGTGAAACTGTAATAAATTGATATTTAAAAGATAAAAAATTTAAATTTAGTCTCTAAAATATAAAAATAACTAATTTATCATATTTTTTTACACATTCAATAATTAAATTAAAATTTTTCATCTGAACTAAATTGTAAATGTGGCACACTTTATGCACCAAAATAAATATTTACCAAAAATATAAATATAAAAAAACAAATCACTACGTAATGAAGCCACTCTTGTTCTCTTTACGTGTCTTCCATGGCTATTCTTCTAGTTCTAGGTGGGCTTCTGCTGCTTCAAACTAGGCATTACGACAGCGTTTGAAAGCATAGTCACTGCATCGTTATGGGCTTTCATGGAGGGACCCATTCATCTCTAATGGGTAAATAATGACCCAATCCGTGGTGGCTCACATTCCCGACAACCGTTGTTGCATTTCGTTACTTTGAGATTCTGAAACGGCATGGCGTTTCGAACGCGTGCAGAGTGGGTTCGAGTATCCAGAAACTGTGGTTATTCGAGGCTGCATCGAGTTCCTAGCAGAGTGATAATGCCAAGGGATGGATAAAACATTTCGTAATCAATTTGGTTCCAAATTATTATTTTAAATAATTTAATTTATCTCTAAATTTTTTAAAAAAAGAAAAGAAAAATATGATGGAAGTCTTTAATCATCACCATTAATAAATAAAAAATCTTGTATTTCAATGTTATTGGTGTCAATGACGAAAATTTGTAAGAATTTAAGATTTTAATTGAAACTTTTAAAAATTCGAAATTAATATTGAATCATTTAAAATAATTTAAGAACCAAGTCGATAATTTAACCAAAACATTTACTAGAAATTGTATTTTGGTGGCTCAATTCGTTAGACAAGCAAGTATGTGACACAACACAAAGTTTTTTTTGTAATCATAGTATAGGTATGAAATAATCCATTGGAAGCGGTGGTTAACCTTTGTCAAGAACTATGAGTGTACACAAGGTGAATATTTCCCTTTCAACATGATTTATTCGACAAGCACAACACAAAGAGTATTATCAATATTCATTTATGATCATGTTACATCTTATGTAAAATTTGATTAAATTATGAAAATTTTATATAATCTAAGGGAGTTATTTTGATTGGAATTGATAATTTCGATAATTTCATTCATACACGTGAGATTGAAAATCGCTAGGGAGCAAGGTATTTTTTGACAATCGACACAATTGCGAATAAGTTATATGAAGATAATTACTAATATTAGATCAATGTATTTAAAAATATTGTTATACACATGTTGAAATCATATAATTCGAGCGTTACTATTAGAAGTCCATAAATAAAATGGTTGACTGTTAATTTTGAGAGATTGAAATACTATCACTTAATTCCTCAAACAGCAACAATGTCTACCATAAAAATTGGCTACAAGTTCAATGTACATGTATTCAATTCTCATCCTTTATGAATTCATGTTTATTTATTATATTGCACATCTTAAACCCTTTACTCTTTTTAATCTTCATTTTTTCTCAAAACTTTACTTTTTCAATTCCTACTTTTTATTATTGTTGAAATTATTTAAAAACTAATCATTAAATCAAAAACACTTTTATCAAAATTTCCTTATTATCTTATCAACTACGATATTATTGTAATTCGAATGGATATATTTATTAAAATTATAATTATAATTTGCATTAAGTACTAAATTATTCTCTGATAAATTGAAAACTATGAACTTACTTGTTTAATAAAAAAAAACTCATAATTGAAATTGGATTCTATGTCTCATATTTAAACATTTATTTGTTAATAGAATCATTTAGTGAAAATTTATCTGTTGTTTCGAAAATATTTTCCTTTTGAAGAATAAGTACAATTTTCACGATTAACAAATTGACATGTCCAGTGGGGCTAGTTTGCCAAAAAATCAATCTTAAGAACACATTTTCATGAGAATTGTATGATGTTAAAAAGTAGTAAAATAACAAACTATTGTCACAGAAACCGTAGTAATAACAACAATAGTAAGAATAACACTGCAAACACTTCTACCAATAATAGTGGCAGCAATGAACAAAATCACACATATTTACCTTCTAGGGTGAATAATGAAATGTTTGTAGGTATTAGTCATGCAAACATTGACCCTATAAGTATAAGTAGGGAAGACGTGATGCACTCACAAATTCAGACAAACCCCGTCAAAACTTAGTTACCACAAAATAATGTAGTGTCAATCACAAACACCCCACCATTTTTGATAAGATTATGGGGTATGCCACCAACGCCTAATGAAATGAACATACCACAATTGAGTCTACATATTCCTCTAAGTCATAATGCAATATCACTTATTGTGGTTAGTAGACAAACTAATCGATCTTTAGAACTTGGGGACAATAGTCATTCTTATGACGCTGATCACTTAAGAAAGTATAAGAGTTCCTATTGAATATAAAATAACAAGGGATAACAACATGATATCTATAGGTATTTCTAATGAAATATTAGCAATCTTATAAATGTACGAGACTATCCTGTTAATAATGACTTAAAGAAAGTAATTAGTATGACAAAATGTATTTATTTTTAGTAATTCATAACTTAAGAACTTAATAATAACTTAAGAACTTAATAATTAAGTGTGCTTGAATTGGACAATTTTAACAATACTTTAATTTATAACTCAAACTTATATTAGTGGCATTTTGTATTTTTTTCCGGCAGATTTTTTCTTATTCTTCGGAGTGACTTTCATATTTAATTTAATAAGTCTCATCTGATTTTGAATTCCAATAAATCTTTAAATCCTTATTTTCTACACGGTTTGGAACTCAAACAAATTAATGAATTTTGAAATGAGACAGTAGTAAAAACTTAGAGTTTCGAAGAAAAAGAAAATCTAGAATTTAAATAAAAGAATATTTAAAATAATTCAAATTCACAAAACCATTAAAATGAAAATGAGAATTCAGAAATTTTAAATAAAAACCATTCAATGAGAAAGACCTTAATTGAAACATTTCTTTTAAATATTAATGGATTAGATTCAAAGAAAAAAAATATTATTGAGAAATAAACGAACTGTACTGAAAATATATTTTAACCTATATTTTTAAAATTAATTATTTATTGGCAATAAAATTTCGTTGTTCAAAGTTGCAAATTGCAATACTAGGTTAAAAATAACAAAAACTCGAAATATACCCATTTCCTTGTGCGTTTTATTTCGTTTCCAATTCCTCTGAATACCAAAATGGCAACTCTTACATTAATACTACATTCCAAAATAGCGTATTTCATTTACAAATTCTACCACCACTCTCTAGTTCCAAAGCCTCAAAAGTCAAATCTCGCACAACAATATAAAACATGTTTCGTTGGTAAAATTTCTCTCTTTAGATTTCAGATTCTTACCAATTGTGGGTGTCTCTATGTTTTCTTCACAAAGTTTCCTTTTTGATCCATTTTTCCTTCTGGGTCTTTTGTGCTAACCACTTTCTCCTGAACAGAGAATCTTCAACATCAGGGTTTCATGACCCTTCTGCACAGACTTTTCTTGTTGGTGAATTGTTTGATTAGTAAAGGCAAAGTGATGATGATGTTAAGAGTTGGTATTGTTCATATTTAAAGGTTAAAAAAGAAAAAAAAAAGTGAGAATTTTTCAGCTTGTTAATCGTTATTTTGTGTTGTTTGTAAAGAGGGTGTGTAATGGAAGAAGGGTTGTGTCAAAACTCAGTTACTGGTTCAGGTTTTGTTGATAAAACTAGGATTGTAGAGGCTAAACCCCTTCGTAGTTTGGCACCTGTGTTGCCAAAATCTCTTCAATCTTCCTTCTCTGGCCGGTATCCGTCTGTCTTTCCTCCATTTGTTTTGTTTGATGAACCTCAAGAGTCTCAACCATCACCTGCTCCCATGCCGGCTCCATTAAGGTCTTATAGGAATCCACTAGATGAAGAAGAAGCCCCTCATGGATCCAATGGAGAGACTTCTTCACCTATGGAGGGTCTCAACGGTAATAGTGTTGACAATATCCAAAAGCGCGCTGTGCCGCCTATGAACAGCAGCAAATATTCCCAAAAGAGGAGTAAGAAAACTATGGAGTCGCAGTTTGATTCGAGTCCTTCAGTTGGCGGTATCAGTGTGGCCAAAAGGGAAGATGGCGATTGCGAAGTGGTTAATCTTGTACTCATGACTTATGATTCTCTTCGGAGAAGGCTCTGCCAACTTGAAGATGCCAAGGAGTTGAACACAACGATGGCAATCAAGCGTGCAGATTTAAGAGCAAGCAATGCGATGACGGGCAAAGCGTTTCGAACAAACATGAGGAGGAGAGTAGGAGCAGTGCCTGGGGTTGAGATTGGGGACATTTTCTTTTTGCGGATGGAAATGTGTCTTGTGGGTTTACATGGCCAGTCGATGAGTGGAATTGACTACATGACTATCAAGGATGAGCTTCAGGAGGAGCCAGTGGCTTTAAGCATTGTTTCGTCAGGAGTATATGATAATGATGCTGAGGATAATGATGTTTTAATTTATACTGGTCAGGGTGAGAACTTCAACAAGAAAGATAAGCACGTGATTGATCAGAAACTTCAAAGGGGTAATCTTGCTTTAGATAGAAGTTCACGACGCCACAATGAAGTAAGAGTCATCCGGGGCTTGAGAGATGCCGCAAATAAAAATGCAAAAATTTATGTCTATGATGGTCTGTACAAAATCCAGGATTCTTGGATAGAAAGAGGGAAATCTGGTGGTGGTGTATTTAAGTATAAGTTTGTTAGATTGCCTGGACAATCCAGTGCTTTCGCTGTTTGGAAATCAGTTCAGAAGTGGAAAATGACCTCAAGCACATCTTCAAGGACTGGCGTTATTCTTGCAGACCTCTCTACAGGAGTTGAGAGTATTCCTGTATCACTTGTCAATGAAGTTGATAATGAGAAGGGCCCTTCTTTTTTCACTTATTTCCATTCTCTCAGAGATCCAAAACCATTCAGTTTAGCGCAATCATCATATGGCTGCAACTGTAACAAAACATGTGTCCCTGGAGATTTGAGCTGCTCTTGCATTCAAAGAAATGAAGGTGACTTTCCATATACTGCAAATGGTGTCCTAGTGAGTCGGAAACCATTGATTCATGAGTGTGGCCCATTGTGTAAGTGTTTTCCTAACTGCAAGAATCGAGTATCCCAGACTGGTTTGAAGCACCAACTGGAAGTGTTCAAAACAAAAGATAGAGGGTGGGGACTTCGATCACTGGATCCTATACGTGCTGGTACTTTTATTTGTGAGTATGCAGGAGAAGTTATTGACATTGCCAAGGTAAATAAGAATAGGGGATATGATGATGAGTATGTTTTTGATACAAGCCGTATTTATGATACATTCAAATGGAATTACGAACCTAGCTTATTGGAAGAAATAAGCTCAAATGTCTCTAGTGAGGATTATGATATACCGTCTCCTCTAATTATCAGTTCTGAGAAATTTGGAAATGTGGCTAGATACATGAATCATAGTTGCTCCCCAAATGTTTTCTGGCAGCCAGTCTTGTATGCAGAAAATAATCAATCCTTTCTTCACATTGCATTTTTTGCCCTCAGACACATTCCTCCTATGACAGAGTTAACATATGATTATGGCTGTTCTGGTCATGCTGATGGTAGCACTGCACCCAAAGGGAGAAAGAAATGCTCGTGTGGATCGTCAAAATGCCGTGGTTCTTTTGGTTGATGTTTTGTTGCAGTTGCTCATGGACAGGCATGGTGCTGGCAAATGTATTCACGGCTAAAAGGTTTGTGAATTGCATGTTTCTGAAATACTTGCTTATTTATCTAAGCTTTGTAACAAACACATTTTAATATGTTTAGTAATGATCTCCAAGGATCAAACTTTAGATCATTTGGTCATAGCGGCATTGATATATCATGTCAATTGTCATGAACCAACTATGCCAATATAGCTTAAATTGTCATATGAAGACACACGATTGGTTTTATATTTTTGTCTATAAGCTTTTGAACTTAAGGTTGTAACATGTTGAAATAGGAATGTTTTGCCCTTGGTGTGCCTTGTTGCCAATCGTTACGAAGTTGGTCCCATGCTTGTTTAAAAGGGGAGGGTCATGTTAGGTAGTTGATAGCCAGTGTAAACCTTTGTTGAATGTTTATAACATGGACTGAAATTATATTATGTTAATGATAGATTGTTACTAAAAAATAACATGTTTATGGCTATAGTACAGTGAGGAAGCAATGTTTGCTGCTTTTGTGTTGAATGCAGTGAAAAATAAGCAAGGGTTCCAACACTTTCTGATCATGTGTGGGTAAAGCAGCTTGGGGAGAGATTATGCAACTTAGGGTTTGGATTCTTGATGTACTTGTTAATATGAGGGTACTGAGAAGTTGCTGTGACAGAAGCCCATGGTGCAAAATAAAGGATCGAAAGTAAATGGCTTTTTTAGATGAATATTTTTAAATGAGATTGATAGAGGCAGAAATATATGGGGACAAGTGTATAAGAGAAAAAGAGCTGTTAAGCAGGGGGAGAGGGCAGTTAACTAACTAATTAGTTACTGCAGTTAGTTAGTTAGCAAGAGGGAAAATTATAAATAGAGAAGGAGAGAACGGAGAGGGGGTTGTTGAAACTGTGGAGGCTGAGTGAACCTCGAATTCACTCCCATTTGTAACTCTTGATTGAATCAATAAAAATTCCTCTTTCTTCTCCAATTTCTCTGGTCCAGTTCTTATCAACTGGTATCAGAGCTCCAGATTCTGGGGCTTGGGGGTTGAATGGCTGCGAAGGCAAATACTAAAATGGAAGCTAGGATCGACGCAGTGGAGAAAGCAATCGAGGAAAATCGCGAGATGATCGAAGCGCGATTTAGCTCGATGGAGGCTCTGGTTCAGCGCTTGGCTATGGCGTTGGAGAAGGACGAGCACCCAGGCCACGCGCGGGAAGAAGAAGCCGTGGGTAGGTCTCGGAAACGTGAACACGACCTTGGGGTGCGGTGGAGGAAGGTGGAAATGCCGACATTCGAGGGAGATGATGCGTTTGGATGGTTGGCTAGAATGGAACGCTTCTTCCGACTGCAGGAGGTTCGGAAGGAAGAAAGAATGGAGATGATTTTGGTTGCATTGGAGGGAGAGGCTTTGG
>PYAF01003192.1:107156-124038 GCA_007407185.1 Glycine tomentella
GAAGAAGAAGCCGTGGGTAGGTCTCGGAAACGTGAACACGACCTTGGGGTGCGGTGGAGGAAGGTGGAAATGCCGACATTCGAGGGAGATGATGCGTTTGGATGGTTGGCTAGAATGGAACGCTTCTTCCGACTGCAGGAGGTTCGGAAGGAAGAAAGAATGGAGATGATTTTGGTTGCATTGGAGGGAGAGGCTTTGGGATGGTTCCAATGGTGGGAACAGAGGAACCCGAGATCTTCTTGGGAGGAGTTCACTGCAGCATTGACTCAAAGATTTCAGGGAGCAATGTTAGGTAATCTTTTTCAATTACTTCTTGCTTTGAAACAAGAAGATACAGTTCAGGAGTTCGTTTGCCAATTTGAAAAATTAGTGGGGAATATGAAAGAGATGGATGAGTTGTTTTTGGTGGAAGTGTTCTTAAAGGGGTTGAAAGAGGAGATTAGTGCGGAGGTGAGGTTACACGAACCCAGGAATTTAATGGAGGCCATGAGTAAGGCCAGGCAAGTAGAAGAAAAACTGAGGGTGTGGGCAAGGGTCCCAAGAAGCATGGGTAGAGGTTTTCCAGTGCAGAAAACTAATGGTTGGAGTGGGAAGAACTGGAAAGAAGGATCAAATGGGGTAGGAAAGGGGGCTGAAGGAATGAACAGGGCTGGAAATGGAGGTGAACAGGTCCTGGCAGCCAAGGGAAGCAATGAAAATTGGAAGGGACGGAAGACATTCCATAAATTGTCTCCTGCAGAAATTAGTGAGAAAATGAGGAAGGGGGAATGCTTTACTTGTGAGGAGAAGTACCACCCAAACCATGTTTGTAAAAACAAACAATTAAGGCTGATGGTGTTAGAGGAAGAGGAAGAAGAGGAGCTGCAGGGGAATGGAGAGGAAGAAGAAAATGAAAAATTATATCAGCTGTCATTACACAGCATTGAAGGGTTTACTTCTAAGAGATCTTTCAAATTATGGGGCAGAGTTAAAGGAAAGAAGATAGCCATTTTAATCGATTGTGGAGCTACCCACAATTTCATTTCTGTAAAATTAGTAAGAGAAATGAATTTAGAAGTGACGAGTACTAATCCTTACACTGTGGAGGTAGGGGATGGCCATAAAGTAAGGTGCCAAGGTTTATGCAAAGGATTAGATATTGAATTGCCAAATTTAAAGGTGGTACAAGACTGTTATTTGTTCGAATTAGGAGGGGTGGATGTAGTTTTGGGAGTGGAATGGCTGGCAAGTCTAGGGGAAGTGAAGGCAAATTTTCAGAAGTTAACTTTGACTGTTAAATCTGAAGGGCAAGATATATGTTTGAGAGCTGATCCTGAATTAATTAGAGCTGCCATCAGTTTGAAGTCAGTGAGAAGCACCATTTTGGAAGAAGACCAAGGATTCGTGATTGAATTTAAAACAGTAGAGGTAGCAAAGGAGAGGGGAGAAATTGCAGAGGGGGTGTTGGAAACATTGGAGCAATTCTGTCAGGTTTTTAAAGAACCTCAGGGTCTGCCCCCTTGCAGAAGCAAAGACCATGCTATTAACATTCAACCTGGGAATAAAATTCCAAATTTGAGGCCATACAAGTATCCACACTACCAGAAAGATGAGATAGAGAAGCTGGTGGGTGATATGTTAGCAGCAGGAATAATTAGAACTAGTATTAGTCCATATGCTAGTCCTGTTATTTTGGTTAAGAAGAAGGATGGAAGCTGGAGATTTTGTGTGGACTATAGAGCTTTAAATAAAATAACTGTGCCTGATAGATTTCCTATGCCAATCATAGAGGAGTTGCTGGATGAAATTGGAGGTGCTGAGTGGTTTTCCAAGCTGGATCTGAGAGCAGGATACCATCAGATCAGGATGAAGGAGGAATATGTGCAGAAAACAGCATTTAGAACTCATGAGGGACATTATGAGTTCTTGGTTATGCCTTTTGGGCTAACCAATGCTCCTGCTACTTTTCAGGCATTAATGAATGAGGTAATGAAGCCATTTCTGAGGCAGTTTGTCTTGGTATTTTTTGATGATATTCTGATTTATAGCACTACATTAGAAGAACATGTTATGCATTTAAAGGCTGTGTTGCAAATACTACAACAACAAGAACTGTATGTTAATAGAAAGAAATGTACTTTTGGCCAAAGAAGTTTAGAGTATTTGGGGCACATTATTTCTGGAAGGGGAGTAGAAGCTGATCCTAGCAAGCTGGAAGCTATGACAGCTTGGCCAATACCTGCAGATGCAAAAGCACTGAGGGGGTTTTTGGGGTTGACAGGTTATTATAGGAGATTTGTCAAGAATTATGGACAGATAGCTCATCCTTTAAATGCATTACTAAAAACAAAAGCTTTTAATTGGGGGGAAGAGGCTAATGTAGCTTTTGGAAAACTGAAGACAGCAATGAAAGAGTTGCCTATATTGAGAGCTCCAGATTTTTCCAAACAGTTTGTACTGGAAACTGACGCTTCTGGTACTGGACTAGGGGCAGTTCTGTTGCAAGAAGGGAGGCCTTTAGCCTTTTGGAGTAAGGCCTTATCTGGAAGGGGGCAGCTCAAATCTGTGTATGAAAGAGAGCTAATGGCTGTGGTATTGGCAGTTAAGAAATGTAAGCACTATCTGTTGGGAAAAAAGTTTATCATCAAAACAGATCAAAAGAGTCTCAAATTCTTGAATGATCAGAAGTTGTTAAGTGAAGATCAGTTTAAATGGGCCTCGAAATTGATTGGGTATAATTTTGAGATTGAATATAAACCAGGGAAAGAAAATGTGGTTGCTGATGCTTTATCCAGGCAATTCTGTTTTTCTGCTATATCTGTGGTGCAACAGGAGGATTGGAGTGAATGGGAGGAGGAGTTGCAGGCTGACCCTCAAATGTATGAAATATATAGAGAGCTACTCACCAAAACAGGGGACAAATCTGGATTTGCTGTTAAAGGGGGCAGATTATATTACAAGGACAGGTTGGTTTTAGCTAGAAATTCTTCTAGAATTCCAATGATTTTGAAGGAATTGCATGATTCACCGGTAGGGGGACATTCAGGGTTTTTTAGGACCCGGAAAAGGGTAGCTGCAGTGGTGTTTTGGCATGGCATGAAGAAGGCTGTGAGGCAATATGTAGCAGAATGTGAGATATGTCAAAGAAACAAAGCTAGTACCTTGGCTCCAGCAGGCTTATTACAGCCTTTACCTATTCCTACTAGAGTTTGGGCTGACATTTCCTTGGATTTCATTGGCAGCTTACCTAAAACTCAGGGTAAGGATACTGTTTTGGTAATTGTAGACAGATTTACTAAATATGCCCATTTTATAGCTTTGAGTCACCCTTTTACTGCCAAAGAGGTTGCTGATATATTCATTAAGGAAGTAGTTCGTTTGCATGGATTCCCTACATCTATAGTTTCAGATAGGGACAGGTTGTTTATGAATCAGTTCTGGAAAGAACTGTTTAGACAGGCAGGAACACAATTGAAGATGAGTACAGCATACCATCCACAAACTGATGGTCAAACAGAAGTTGTGAATAGATGTTTGGAAGTTTATTTGAGGTGCCTAACTGGACACAAACCAAAGCAGTGGCCTGCTCACTTGGCATGGGCTGAATTTTGGTTTAATACAAACTACAATATTTCAGCTAAAATGTCTCCTTTCAAAGCTTTATATGGACAAGAACCACCCTTATTAATTAAGGGAACTGATCTGCCTTCTAAGCTAGAAGAAATCAATCAAATGAGTAGGGACCGGGATGAGTTGCTTCAGGAATTGAAGGTTAATCTGTTAAAGGCTCAAGACCAAATGAAGAAATATGCAAATAAGCACAGGAGGGCAGTGGAATTTCAAGTGGGGGATTGGGTGTTTCTGAAACTGCAGCCTTACAGGATGAGGTCATTGGCAAAGAGACCAAATGAGAAACTCAGTCCAAGGTTTTATGGACCTTATCAGATAATTCAAAAGGTGGGAGAAGTGGCTTACAAATTGGAACTACCCATGGATAGCAGAATTCATCCGGTTTTTCATATTTCACTGCTCAAACAAGCAGTTAAGCCTTCGGTTTCTCCTCAACCATTACCTAAAGCATTGACTGAAGATATGGAACTCCAGGTACAAGCTGAGAAAATTATGCAGAGCAGAGTTACAGAACAAGGACAGCAGGAGGTGCTTATCAAATGGCAGGGGTTGCCACACTATGAAGATAGCTGGGAAAAGCTGGAAGAAATTAGAAGAGTATTTCCTCAATTGGACCTTGGGGACAAGGTCCATCTTGAAGGGGAGGGTATTGATAGAGGCAGAAATATATGGGGACAAGTGTATAAGAGAAAAAGAGCTGTTAGGCAGGGGGAGAGGGCAGTTAACTAACTAATTAGTTACTGCAGTTAGTTAGTTAGCAAGAGGGAGAATTATAAATAGAGAAGGAGAGAACGGAGAGGGGGTTGTTGAAACTGTGGAGGCTGAGTGAACCTCGAATTCACTCCCATTTGTAACTCTTGATTGAATCAATAAAAATTCCTCTTTCTTCTCCAATTTCTCTGGTCCAGTTCTTATCAGAGATTTTTGGTATTCATAAGGGAGGGCTAACCACTTTTGTGGAACTAAAAAGAAATCGTTGGATGGATTTGGAAGGTAGCAGACAACACACTCAACGAATCAAAAGGCTTTGGACTTGGACCTAAGGAGAAAGGTCTTGGTGGTGGGATGCTAGTATTAAAGAGAAGGTTAGAGATATTGCAAGCAATTTATGTAAAAATAATTTTTTTGTTACATATTTATGCAAGAATGATGAGAGCAAAAAAAAAAAAAAAAAAAAAAAAAAAAAAAAAAAAAAAAAAAAAAAAAAAAAAAAAAAAAAAAAAAAAAAAAAAAAAAAAAAAAAAAAAAAAAAAAAAACATAATGTAGCTATAAAGGATACTAAGAAGGTTAAGTGAAACTTAAAGCTTTTGAATGGTTATACTAATCTTTAGGCACCACACATGGGGTAAAGAATTATGTAATAGGCTTAAGTTATGGCAGAAAAAGAAAAACCAGAGACTTAAATCAAGTGAAATGCATTTGGAACAAAGAAGGTAAAGTCTTAGCTTTTAAATGAGATATCCAAATAAGATGGGAGAGTTTTTTTCTCAAGTTATTTTACGAAGGACATGCAACATTAAGGGACTCGGAATATTTTATACAATACAGTGGAGTCGATGACGAATATGATACTTATTGTAAAATTTACAAGTGGAGTCAAAAGAAGCATCAAAGAGGATGGACAATGTGGAGCAGTTGGACCAAATAAAATATCTATTGAAATTTGGAAGTGTCTAGGTAAGAATGAACATGGTAAAGTTTTATAAATATTGAAATATTGTGGTGAATGAGTGGAAATACAACGAAATATAAAAGCTTAGGAATGAATGTGTTAAGACAAAAAGTCAGAGTACCACTTATTGATGAAAGATGATAGAATTTCGCCTTAGATGGTTTGGTCATTTGAGAATAAAGACCAATAAAAGCTCCCCTATGGAGATGATCAAAGATGATCTGATACTAATATGCTGGATACCTACTTAAAAATGTAAGAATCTGTTGCATCCAAATTCTCCTTGATACATATTTGATTCAATATGAGAAATTTTCAGTTTTCTGATCTGTAAATTTTCCAATTTCTGAAATCTGCTACATCCCATACCAATCCACGTCTTCTCTTTACTTATTTCACTAAATACCAAATGTCTGAAAACAGAGCACTAGCTACACCAACTGCCCACACATGCTTACACAAGACTACTCTCTTACCTCTGTTGGACTGCCTTCTATGTGCACGAGATGCCAACCACCATAAGTTCAATTTTTTCCTTTATACAGTTTGATGCTTTACAATACATTATAGCTACTGAGTTACCAACTGCCTCGTTTGATGAATTTTTGTTCTATAATAGATTATATATGGAATAAACTTATATGTTCTTAGAATTTAAGTTTAAAGACCTAAAACTCCACAAAATTGGCTTGACAAGTGAGGACTACCCAAGCCATATAAAGACTACATTGGTCCTATCTCTAGTCAATGAGAGATCTCAACACTCCCTTCATGCCCAAGACTTGAGTATGGATTGATGGGAGGTGGACCAATAACAACACCTTCACACTTGAGAAGAAACATCTATAGCATAGAGCATAGACAAATACAAGTAGCCCAATAACGAATCTAGCATAGGCTTTGATACTATCTTAGAATTTGGAATTATGGCCAAACTCAATTCCCCAAAACCGGCTTTTAAGATGATGATTGCCCCAACCTTTATAAGGAGTGGACCTTTGGAGTGTGGACAAAATTGAGTAGCCCAATAGCAACACCCCCTCATGCCTAGAAATAAACATCTAGAGTGGATACAAATATGGGTAATCCAATAGCACCCCTTTATGTCTAAGAAAATACATCTAGAGCGTAGATAAGTATGGTTGGCCTAAGAGTGGATCTAGGATAGGCTGTGACACTATTTTAGAATTTGAGTATAGGTTTAGTACAACCTTAAAACCAGCTTGTAAGGTGAAGATTGTCTTAGTTTTTATAAAGACTACATTGGCTATATATATCTAATTGGAACTGGATTTCAACATATACCATATTAAACTAAATTAAATTCAACATATGTACATTTGTTCATATGCATATATTGTACTATTATATTATGCATTTATATGTATTATATGTTTTTGGCATAGTTATCAATCCCGGATAGCAGAGCGGAATAGCCGCCCTCAAAACTGGGATAGAGGGATAGCGGATAGCGGGATGACTGCTATTCTAATGTTTTTATATATGTATTTAAAAATTTATAATATAAATATATAAGCTGAAAAAGAGAAATATAACTAAAAATTCATGCACTAATTATCATTAACAATAAAAACTCTTAAGCAAAATATAAAGTAAAATAGATGTCAATAAAAGTCAAAGAAACAATTCTACAAAGTAAGTCTTGAACCCTCTAAAGCCAAATGTAACTAAAGTTCTAGAAATTAAAATTCAAAATAGACAAACACAATCTTTTTAATTTGAATCATCATCCTCTTCAAGATTGATGTCATTGTCTTCTTCATCACTCCCACTAGCGACATCGACGGAATCTTCTTTAAAAAGACAAAAAGAAAAAAGAAACAAAAACGAAAACGAAAAAAGAAAAAAAAAGAAGAAACAAAATTAAAGAAAAGGAAAGAGACACCGATGGACAATTAAAAAGACAAAAAAAAGGAAACAGAATTAAAAAGACAAAAAAAAAAGAAGAAAAGAAAGTAAGAAACAAAAAAAGAAAAATCTCGACCTCGATGGAGAAGGAGAAGAAAGAGCCGCCAGAGAAGAAGAAAGAGACGTTGAAGACTGAGACGACTGCAGACAAGGCCGCCGGAGAAGGAAGAGCTGCTGGCCGGAGCAGGTAGAATCGTGGAAGGTTTGCGCGCGCAAGGAAGTGAGGGAACGAAGGTCGCACGAGAAGGATGACAGAATCAGAATGCGCACGAAGTGAAATCTGATAAGTGGTAACCTTTGTTTCTCCCATACAAATGTCGAAAATGCCCTCTGTAATGACTAAAAAGTGAGGGCATTTTCGACCTCTCTCTCGCACTCAGACACCTTTCCCTCGCACAGAGAATCGCGGACGCATCACCGCAATCGCGCGTGCTCCGCTACCCCCCTGTCACGGGCGCAACAGTCACAACAGTAAAATGCACCGTTACTCTACCCATTGTAGCGGCACATGTCCGCTCTGTTGGATATAGGGAGAGAATTATGAAGAGTGAAAGACTTTGATTCAAGAATGTGTTTTGAGCTTTCAACATGCTTGGGGTGCCTTGAAGTTTAGTATATGATTCAAGTGTAAGAGAAAGACAATCTGATTGATCCATGCATTCATTCATTTATCCATTAATAAGCTTAAATGGTTTTCACTAAAACATCAAAGCTTTTATTCTTTTGGTTAAGGTTTTAATCTGATTAAAAGGTTTTTGGGAAAATGATTTTCTTACTGTTTTAATCGATTATTTAAGTAATATAATCGATTATTTTGTTCTTCGTTCTATCTGGAAGAATCTTCATAAACAATTTAATTGATTACCTATCGGATTAATCGATTATTTGACCTTTGATTGAAACTGAAACTGTTTTGTTAAATGTTTTAATCGATTACTGATATAGTGTAATCGATTACATGGTTGAAATCAGTTTTTAAGGTTTGCTGGAATAATCGATTACCATCATCCGTAATCGATTACATAGTTCATTTTGAAAATCCTTATCTTTTGACTTAATCGATTACACAGTCCATTTTGTGAAACTGAACTTTTTGTCTTAATCGATTACAGCTCGGTTTAATCGATTATTTTGCTCGTTACTGAAACCCAGAAACCTTCTTGAACAAATTAATTGATTAAGTGATAATTTAATCGATTACAGAAGCTTTTAATCGATTATCTGGCGCGTTTAATCGATTACTGTTAGTTACAAAATCTGTTATAAATAGATTTGAAGGCTTGGCTTGTGACAGAACTTGATCATTTGTATTTCTAAGTATACACAAGCTTTCTAAACTTTCTCAAAGTGATTTTCTGGATTCTATTACTTCTTGCTTCATTCAAATCATTCATGGGTCTTTGAATGAATCTTGAGCAAGAAACTTTTCAAGATTAAAGAAAAGCATTTGCTGATTTTGTTTTGATATTCAACCTGATTTGGTAATTCATGTGCATTACATTCAGTGGATCATCAGGTTGTCTCTCTCCTTAATCTTTGTGTGTAAATTCGTTTTTGAATTTCTGTTGTAAATTGTTATTGTTAGTGAGTTCTTCTTGCTTGGGTCTAGAGAAGGGTTCTCTAGTTAAAGAACAGAGTAGTGTTGTCTGGTTCTTGCTCCTTAGAATTCTAATAGGATTTTAGATTTCTATTCTTTATCTAGGGTTGATAAAGGGGAAGTTTTGTAATAAACTTGTAAGAACAAGATTTATAATAGTGGAACTCTAATGTAGTGTTGATTCAAAGAAACTGGATGTAACTTCAGTTGTGAAGTGAACCAGTATAAATTGCTTGCTTGTGTGTTGTTTCTCTATCTCTATTACTTTTGTTGTTCATTGTTTCATTGTTTCATATTCATTGTTCAACAAGTTCTGTTTTGAGCAAATTGAATCCAAGAGGTTGAGTTATTTGATTGAGTAAAAAGATTTATTGGTTTTGAAAGTGATAAAGATCCTGAAACTCTGATTTGAATTAATTTTAAATTACCAAGGTTTTATCAATTCACTCCCATCTTGGTTATTATGAGTATTCCCTTTATTTTCACGCTCCGCTCCGCTACGTCCGCTATTGATAACATAGGTTTTTGGTTTTGTTTTTTGGACTTGTAATTATATATTTATGTTGTATTATATTTATTATGTTTTATAAATTTTAATGCATATTTATTTACATATTCTACACTTACCGTGTCCTATATTTTTTTTGGGAACAATCATATCGCTGCCGTATCAGATATTGATTTGTGCATCATAGGTGATAGTCTACTAAATAGAGTAGAGAAAGACCAAGAAAAACTTAGAGAAACATTTGAAATAGACTTATTTTTATGGGTATGTGAAGACTGAGCAAAACAACGGCTTTTTTTTAATTCATGTAGCTGATTCCACCTAATCAAGAAATGCTTTTGTTAGTTTTTTTTTTTTTTTTGGTATTATTGTGCATGTGCATTTGTGTCAGACTAGTGCAACCTCCCTTGTTAATTTAAGTTTCCTCATTTGTCTTCATGCAAGATTTTCATTTTTGATTTATGGAGGATATCCAAAATTTTGGAAATGTGCTATACAAGTGTGCTTCTCAGTTGTATGTGCTCGTCTAAGCAAAGGATAATGCTTTCATTATCTACCCCATTGAGGCTTTCTATCTTTATGTCTTATGCTTAATCTTATCTTTTTCAATTTGATAAACAGATGAGGACATTCAATGTGAAGGACAGATACAGCTTGGAAGTTCCAACTTCGCGGATGCTTGCTTCCAAATATAGTTGTCAAGGGTAGATGTACTAGATTACAAATTAACCATGTTAGTCTTTAGGCATGGCTCTTTCTTGGCTTCTAGTTGTAGTTAGTGACTTTGGATCATCTTACCCCATTCCTAGTTTTGAGGGGAAAAAGTTTTAGTGAGCAGCCTGTGTAAAATTATTGTAGGGAATGGCCATGAGCACTTGAAAATATCATTAACTTGCATATCTTTGTCCCCTTTTGGCTTTTGTAATTGTAATAGAGTTAGTGTTGATGTTGATTAGAAGGCTAGAACTATATATCATATTTTGGATTCTAGAAACTATTTTGTTAAACCATGCTATGTATCTTTTCTATGCCAATTGAATTGATCTGAACTCATCCTCTTGGCTCCTTTCACTGCAATTTACACTTGTATTGTTTAATAGAATCACCATTTAGGAAAATTTTGTAACTATCAAACTCTACCAACTCGATCAATGAGCTTATTGCCTACAGTTGAAGATGGTTGTTACCATTTATTGGTGATGTAACGTGTTCTTTTCTGCTTCATAATAGTTTAGGTATTTAATTTTTTTTCATTATTTAACAGGTACCTAATACCCTTTTTCTGGGCCCTTTATCTAAGCACACCAGACCCCTCTTTTTTCTGTGTAATTTTATTCCAACAGTGTTTTCGTACGCATACTCAGTTCCATAGGTTTGGAAATTAAATTTTAAAAGAATGGAAACCTTACGTGCTTCTAAAATTTAATTTCTGAAAACTTTTTTTTTTTTACATAGTTTTGAAATTTAAAACCCAAAATTATTAAGTACACATACCTTTGAAGTTTTGCGAGATTGCACAATCCTCTTTTTTTTTAACGATTACGTTAACCTCCTTTATAGGAGTCACAATGTAACGTTTTTTTAAACAAAGGAAGTTAGTATAGGAGTAAAAACCAAAAAGAAATTTGTGTAACAATCTCATGAAAATTCAAAGGGAGTAAGTGCTTTTTTGGTTTAGTTGAATGAAGGGACCGTCATGTCTCGAACCTGGGACCAACAATGGTATTGATTGCAATAAGCAAACCATTAGAGGTGAGCAATATTATTCCATATGGATCACTATAATAGACAACAACAGCTCAAATGCTACATGCCTTGAGAAAAATTGATTGATATCAGTGTAACTGATTTGAGTGTGTTTTCATCTTTTCAACAAGGAATGGTTTGAACAACATTAGTAATCCAAATCCTTCTACTATGTTCAAGGCAAAGAAGACCATGTGGGTGCCTGCAGTTAAATGTACAACAATAAGTAAGCTCCTAGTAACACAGCTAACAAAAGAACCAATGCTCTTAATAACTATCTTGACATCATGGTCTAGCTGAGTTTATTGTACCACCGCAAACATAATGTGTACTCAAATACAGCAAAAGGTTAGATAAAAAAAATCACATGTGATTTGGTACTACATTTGCTTTTTTCTTTGTTTTTAAACGGTTCTAGATTAACACAAATAAATGCAATATTTGAACTTAGGGCGACAGGTTAAAGGCTGTTGTCGAATGTGGAAAAACTATTGACATTTAAAATAAGAGAAAGTGTTCCCATTTGCAATAAATTAAACAGAAAACAGCACATGTAAATTAGTTGAGTGTCATACCTGGGAGAAAAGAAGCATCCATTCGCTTTTCTGACCAAGTTAATCTGCATTAATAGACCATGATCACATAAGAAAATTGAAGATAATTTTTAACGTATCATACTTTTATTTAGAGAGTATGTGGTTAAAACTATGTTAACTGCTAATGGATCAAGGGGGAGTGTGAGTAATTTCTCTTAAATATCTTAATATGCCGACAAGGATCAAGGTATGCATCGACAGGAAATAGTCTTCCTTCATTTTTCAATCTAGTCAATTAACAGTTAGGTATGAAAGAACCATATCATAAAGAAACTTTGCATGGAGTTTCAGGCACAGATGTATTAGATTAATCTATGTTATTATAGGTCATATGAAAATACCTGTACATTAATATGCAACTGTAAGTATAATTTGAAATATTAACCCTTGTAGAGGTCTACATCGACATTTTTGAACTAAATGCTAAGTTGAACAAAAGCTGAATGAAATCATAGCAACACTTACAGTGCACCACCTGCAGCAGGGCCAATAGCATTGAATAGAGACATGCCTGTCATAGCAATGCCATTAGCTGCCCCCCTTTGGTGTTGTTCCTGTTTCCCAAATCAACATGTCATATATGTTACAATTCCATCAATAACTATTCTCAAACATTGAATAGAATCAAAAGACAATGAAGTTATCAAAAAATTTACCACTGCTCGGTTTTGTAGAATGAACAAACTAGTTATAATGGTCATCTAAATCCAATAAAAAGAGTACAATAAGTCAAACTAATATTCAATTCAACTTTAAACCCTCAAAATCACTAATAAAGGACTAATTGAATGAAAATGTGCACTTACAGACAGAATATTCTTCAGAATTGAAGCAATACTTAGCACTATGTACAGTGCTAAGCCTGACGACAATGCTATGAAAGGGTAGCTTTGCAAAAGAGGTATGGATAACATCTGCATATGGAATCAAAGGAACAGGACATACTTCAAATAACAAAAAATTAAATGCAATAATTTCCACAATTAGATGAAAACTCACCGCTGAGATGCGGGCAATACCAACAGGTCCACTAGCTTTTTCCACAGATTTGTATATGGTAAGTTGGTAAGTGACGAGTGCAAGACCTGAACATTTGAGAAGTCAGTATACAAAATTTATGCAATAGCAATCTGATAGGCACTGGACCAGGCAGAAAGAGAAGAAAGAATGGAAAGAATGGGAATCTTTATTGCTTTCTTGGAGACTAGCTCCAGTTTGTGTACAATGGTGATTTCGAGGTCACCAACCTCCTAATACTCTCTGCTACTAAGCTACCTTCTACTTAGCCATTCCCTGTTATTTATAATATCCCACCCTTCCCCAACTAACTAACTAACAGCAACAGCATATCCTAGCCCTAGATCCTATCACAATCTAAAGACCAACGCTAAATATAGAACTTTTCTACATCTTTGTCACTGTCAAACTCAGTAAAAACAATTTTGATAAAAGTATAGAACTAGAGGAATAAATTTAATATGGTTCAAGTTGTATTGTATTATGTCAATATTTTTGGAAACTGATTATCATTCAAACTTGTCTATAATTCATGCTTCCTCTTTTATAAAGAAAAAGATAATAGAACCTTGCTGTCGAAGTTATAGAATGTTGGAGTATTATAACTACAAAATTTGGCCAGTAAAAATAATAGGGGCCTGAATAGTGTACTATCGTATTAAGTTCAGTTTGACCAACCAATAAACAATTAAATTACTAACCTTTTGTGATCAAAGTAATTTAATTTTTACCATATAGGCACAAAAAGATATGATATTTGTGATGGATTGAACTTTGGAAACCCAAGTCAGTAGAATTCATTCAACAATACCAGTAAAAAGAGAAAAACCCTTGCAAGAAGTTGTCATATGGCCTCATGTAAATGCATATAATTTATGTGCAATCGTTATGGATGGAAAGTTAGGAAAGAAACATGTATGCCCAACAGTAACAAGCATCTATTCTTGGTTCCAAAGATGCACCTGATATTGAAAGAACATTACCAACATCATTAGTTGTAAAGTTCAAACCCCCCAGCCTTTGAGGACTGACAGTCCATAATGAGAAAACCTATAGCAGGATGGATGAATGTTGTTCAGTTAAAAATGCATTAACAAAAGTAGGAATAATCCTAACAGCATCTATAAAAGGAGAAGCACAGAACATTTTTAACCTCATTAAGTATCATACCTCTTGATAAGCAACATCATGAAGTGAGAAAACACAATAAGAAATGATAGATGACATTAAAGGCCAATTCAGCAGGAGGTTTTCATTCTTTTGGATTGTCTTTTCATTGCTACCACTGCTTCCATTTTCTAAAGCTTCTGAATTGTGTATGGATTCATTGTTACAACTGTGGTTGTGAAGTGTTTCCTGCAGGTATTTTAAACATTTATACCGATGTGGTAGGCCGACTAGAGAATATAAACAGTGAAGACAAAGCACAGCTGAACTGAGAAAATCAATGGTTCTTCGTTATGAAATGTCATCATAAAAATGTTAAGAGTATCATCCAAAACATAAAGAAAAAAAAAAAATTGTAGTTAATGAACAGATATCTTAGAACCTAAGATACATACCGGAATCCAGATGCAGCCAATAGCTACTACAAATGCAACTGCTGATATTATAAAACAGGGCAAGAAGTAGGGAAACCTGCAGAATGATTTATGTTTGGGAAAAATGAAAATCAGCACATCATTAAATGATAATATGATGGAAAGAAAAAGGTGAGAGGGAGAGGAATACTGAATCCAAAAGCCCACTTACTTATCCCAAAAGGAATCCTTTGGAAATATATCTGGGTACTTCTCTACTGGCTGCAATGAAAATTTTCCCGAAGTATTAGAAAATCAAGTGATGAATGTGCACATTAATGTTTGGCACAATCACAACACACTCACACACTCACACAGAAGCTTAAATACATAACAATGCAACATGTAAAAATCATGCAAAGAGCCCATCTTTTTTAAGATGGCAGATGGATTATTCAAAAATTTCAATTACTCAATTAAATACTCTCAGGCTTCTACATTCTCAAAAGCAGAAGCCTTTCAATTCAAAACAGTTCATCTTACGAACATATGCAAAATTCAAGGCTTTATGAAAGATGCATCTTAAATTGATACCTGAGCCAAATAGCCTCCCAAGGCCGGGCCAATGATTAAACCTATGCCCCAAACTGCACTGACCTAAAAGCAAATCACACTTTCAATTATTATCGTGGAAATGTAGTTCTAAGAATTGGTGTAAAAAGTTGGTGATGCTTACAGTTGAGAGTCCCAGAGCTTGGTGTTCTTCTCGAAAAAGTTCAGTGGCATACGCCTGCAGTTAAATAAAGGAGTTAAGCAAAATAGATGTCCTTATGAGTTAACAAGTTATATATCCAAGTGTACACATTCAAAAAATTTATCCTGTAATAGGTGGATGGAACAAGAAAATTTTAACTATTAGGAGTTAAAAATATTGATACCTTCACTGTTCCGAGCAAACCATGGAAACTCCCCAGAAGAAATCTCATGATAACAGCCATCCAAAAACTTGTGCTAAGGCCAAATAGTGTGTTGAAAAGGACACTGAAATAAAGCAAGCATTGATAATTACGGGAAGCTGCACAACATAACTTATAGAAAGAATCCAACTGATTGATAGATATACTTACACTGAAATAATCCCTATAACTATAACAGGTTTTCGACCATAGCGATCGGCTACAATTCCCCATAATACAGATGTCAAAGATCTGCCAAGCATGTATGAAGAACCTGCAGCATTTTTTTCTATCATACAGGGATCACTAATAAATAACTTGCAAGAATTGTTGAAAAATGGAAATAATAGGAGTAATCTTACCAACATAACCAGCATAAGAACTAATATCTGCTTCTGTTTTTGCAATATTAAAATCCTTTACCTGAAAATAGATGTTGCATTATGAGGAATGATGTATGTTATGTGCATCAGTATATAAAGTTAAACATTAATCAAAGATTTGGTTTCGTGAGTATTTCATAACAAATCACAAAGCAGAACGGAGAGAAATAAGCAATTATAGATTAACTTTGGCACATTTAACATGTTGCTATTATCAGATATTGGTATAATGTTATTGAAGAAAATAGAATGCAATAAAGAGAACCTGACTACTTGGTTTATGGAAGAATTCAGTTCTTGAGACAATTAATCAATTGTTTGCATGAAAAATCGTATTTTGTGTAAGTGGTATCATTGGAGGAGTAAAATTCATTCACATTGGCCAAAGAATAAAGTATAAGTTTATCCAAGTACCAGTAAGCCACCATTATGGAACCAATATATTATATATAAAAATGACGATTAAATTAGGCGGATTTATGTAAAGGGGATAATTTTTTTTTTAATTACTGTTTGGGGTTTTTTTTTCAAATTATTTATGAAAAGGGGATAAGTCGTAACAGATATTACAATTTACGTAATTGAAGTCGTAAATCTATTTACGACTTCTATTTTTTTATATTTTTTAAATTAAAGTTGTAACTATTTTTAAGACTTTCGTTCATTTTATATTTGTCCATTATTCATAGAAATACGACTTTAAAGTCGTATACATTTTGTTTTTTTTTATTTTTAATTTCATAATTTGTAGTAATTTTTTTATTTTTATATTCAAAAGTCGTAAAAATATATATGACTTTAAAGTCGTATATATTTTTACAACTTTAAAATCATTTTTTTTTTCTTTTTCACTGCACACGACTTTAAAATGGTGAAATAGCCCACGACTTTAAAGTAGTGAAATAGCCCAACATTGCTAAACGTATCCTCTGTTTTTGATAAGTTGTGCACTAAAAATTGAAATTTGCTAATTGCACCTACCTTTTATTAAGTATACTCCCATCTATTCTTTTAAATCTTAAATTTTTAATGGTAATATTTTTAAAATATATCCCAAATAATTACAATGATTGTGTTAAAAAAAGTAGAAATAATTATATTTGTAAAAATTCATTAACAAAATCAACATATTTAATTAACAAAATCAAAATAAATATATGTTATTTCATATTTTACAAGTTAAAATTATTACCAAAATATTTTCATCCAACAATAAATCTCTAAAAATTTAAATTTTGAACATTACCACAAAATTTTACAAAATTAATTAAAATATATTAACATATATCTTCATTTCAATTTAATTTGGTCAAATAAATATCTTAAAATTAATAATAAATATAAAATA
>PYAF01003192.1:124138-139130 GCA_007407185.1 Glycine tomentella
GTTAAAATTATTACCAAAATATTTTCATCCAACAATAAATCTCTAAAAATTTAAATTTTGAACATTACCACAAAATTTTACAAAATTAATTAAAATATATTAACATATATCTTCATTTCAATTTAATTTGGTCAAATAAATATCTTAAAATTAATAATAAATATAAAATATATTAAATAAAATCATATAGCCAAACTTAAATACACCAAATACCTTAATAGTATTAAATCAAACCATATAAATATTAAAAAAATATATTACATAAAACAATATTAAATAAAAACATTTAAAAATATAAAATCACAAAAAAATTAAAACATATATTAATTTATAAATTTTGATATTAAAAAAATAATTTTTTACTAAAAATTACAAAACTAACACTTAAAAAAATATTTAAAAAAATAAAAAACAGAAATTTAAAAAAAAGATTTAAAAAAACAGAATTAAAAAAAAAGTGGAAGTCGTACATGAAAATACGACTTCTAAAAAAAATTAAAGTCGTACATGATTATACGACTTTAGTATAATAATAATAAAAAAATTAAAACGCATATGACTTTAAAGTCATATTCCCCATGAACAATATGCAAATATAAAATGAGCGACAGTCGTAAAACTTTAATTAAAAAAATTAAAAAAATAAAAGTCGTAAATAAATTGACGAGTTCAGTTACAAGAAGTCGTTATATTTATTACGACTTACCCTCTTTTCGTAAATAATTTAAAAAAAACCCCTAAATGGTAATTTAAAAAAATTATCCCTTTATGTAAATCCCCCATTAAATTAACCAAAAAGGAAATGATGATGTGAGGATTGAAGGGAGTGTTCTCTTATTATCTTCAAGTTTTAATTATAAATATAAATAAATAAAAACTGAAATTGAACTTGAAGCACTCAAATAAATAGATGTGTTCTCAGACAACTTCAAACAATGTCACAAATCAGAGTATACATCAAATGAAAAGGTAGCTGTAAACCCCAGTAAACTCACCATGAAATAAAGGAATGGAAAGAGAGATGATACAGGCAATGCTGTTCAGGACAAAATAAAGTGACATCAGAAAGGACAAAGTAGTTGCAATTAATTGAGAAAAGACCAAAAAAAAAAAAAAAAAAGAAGCTGACTACCGGTAAAACATAGAATCAAACACTGGTTTTCCTATCAAAATATAAAAATTGAAAATCCCATATAACATTATAGCATTTCACTTTAATTCTTCCCCACTACTAATATCAGTCATTCAGGAGAAAGATGAAATAATCATGCGAATTCAATCAGGAGAAAGATGAAATAATCATGCCAATTCAATCAGTCAGCAATAAGGGCTGACCTTTTCCTGATTTTCACCAAGAAAAGAGAGAGAATAATGAAGTTAGGAAGTGTACAACTTTTGTCTGCCTGATGCAAAAGGAAAACTGAGCAGGCAAAAAAGTGAGATGATTCTCTTGAGAAAGGCCCTTGACAGTTGACACCACAAGTTAGCAAACATGGCACTCACAAATACCTCAAAAATCCCAAAAAATGCAACTAGAACACGTGAATAACCAACTTATCCAGAAGTGAAAATTCTAAAAAAAAATAGAGTTAAATGCTTACCAGAACACAGCACCACCATCCATATTATCAGAAGATTTCTAATGGAAACACCCTGTCCCTTACTCAACTCTTTGGCTTGATCCACTTTACAACCGGGGCAGTCGTCATAGTACTTTTTCTCCAACAATGGTTGCCTGATATTCTCCTCTGCCATGTTTGTTTCACTCAGGTTCCTCTTTCCTACACCATTTTATATACATCATTCAAACAAAACAAAAAAAGATCAGAAAAGATGTCATGCCACTTTGTTTTGAAGCACAAAATAGAAAAATAACAAAGGGAGAGTTAACAAACATACACACAACCAAATTAAGGAGAAACCTTGAAACACAAGATCTTGACTCTAGTCTCTCACACGTTATATGAAGACACATGACAAATGCTCTATCTGTCCACATCAGAATTGAATTCGAGAACTATAGATCTAATCACATTTTCATTAATTAGTTGTTTTTTTTGGATGGAGAACGTACATTTTCATGATTGATGATTGATTTTTTTTCCCTTTCTTTTTATCTTTTTCATTACAAGACCATATGTATCTTTCTTAAGAAATAATCATGTTTGAGGTAGGAGACAATCATGTTTGAGTATACAGAATTTGAATACGAGACCACTAGTTAAATTAGAATACTTTAATGTCAATTGATCATGCACTTGTGATTAAAAATTGAAATTGAAGGACCTTATTATATATACAGAAAAAAAAATTACATAAAATTCTAAAGGTGTTATATGTAATATTTTTCAATTAGAATTGAAGTTTCACCTTATTAATGCACCAAAATAAAGGTTTACAATAAAGAATTATGCATATTACCAATATAAAACTCTAATTCTAATTGGACAATAATACATATAACACCTATAAAATTGTATGTAAGTTTTGTCCTATATATTTGGGTTAATTTGAATGTGAATAAATAATTTCTTTTTTTAAAAAAATTAATGAAAATAAGTCATGTCTCTTTCAAATAATTTATGTATGCGAAAAAATGATTATATATATATATGGATTAATTTAAATGTAAATAAATAATCACTTAATTTTTACAAATTTAATAAAACTGTCATGTTTCTTTTAAAATAAGTTATATATACGAAAAAAAATTCAAAATATAATTTATATCAAATATACTCTGATTTATCTAATCTAAATTAGTTAAGCTTTCCAGCTTACGAGTAAGTTTATTTATTTTTTTGGTCATAGGTAAAAGATGGCTTTTTTCATCAAAATGGTTTAAAAATAAAAATTAATTATCATAAAGGATTGATCAAGAAAATATTTACTAAAATGAGTGATTTTTGTCACGTAATAATGTATGAGGTGGCTTATCCTAAACCTTGTGTTTTTGTTTGTCATAGAGCATGAGGGAGTCATCCTGGTACGTACACTACATCTTGTAGTAGGAGGTTTGTCTTAAAAATATTTTCACTCAAATTATCATTGGTTAAACTGACGCAAAATATCTGTTTATTTAATTATTTCTTTTATTGACATATTGATAATTTCTTTGTCTTTTTTTAATTATTTTATTGATACATGACTTCTCTATTAATATTTTCTAACTATGCTTAGTTAGTTTTTTCTTATAGCAAGTACAAGTACAAATATTAAGTGATTCTTTAAATGTTTTTAATGTATTAAATAAATATATTTGTGTTATAGGAATCATTTATGGTTTTATTAATTATAGGGACCATTATAATTTTGAAGATTAAATTGATCATTCACTCTTATTTATTTATTTATTTCATTAAGATATTGATATTTTTCTTCACTACTTTTAATTATTTTATTGATACATTTATCACTCATATATGTTAATATTTAATAACTATGGCACATTTCTTTAAATCTTTCCTATAATAAATACAAATATTAAATGATTTTTGGATTTTTTAATGTATTAAATAAATATTTTGTTTAACACCATTTGTCATTTTATAAATTTTAGAACTAATTTGACCATTCATTATAATTTCAAAGACCATTAGTGAAATGTTTTTTTTAGCACTATGAAGTGTTTGGATAGTATGTTTTAGGTTTTGGATTTAATCTTTATTGTTGTTTTTGATTATGTTTTTTTAATTATTTTGTTGATACATTTATAACTCCTCTATTGATATTTAAAAACTATAGCTAGTTTTTTTTTAAAAAAATATTTCCTATAATAAATACAAAATATTAATTTATTCTTGGATCTGTTTAACGTATTAAATAAGTATTTTGCGTCAACTTAATCAACGCTAATTGAAGTGTTGGCCGACACTAAATACATGACAGAATGAAGTATATCAAGGTGATATCTCATTATGTAATTAGGCAAACAAAAAGTACAAAGTGTCATTTAGGGTGGTGCCTCCTACATTCATAGGGACAAAAATCATCCATTTTAATAAATACTTTCTTGACCAATCCTTTATGGTAAATAATTTTCATTTTTAATCCATTTTGGTGCAAAAAGCCGATGAAATACCACAAGTATTTTCCAACTCATTGGATTAAAGGTTAATCTTGCTCGCAATGCATGGTTACCGTTGAATCAAGAAAAATTAGCAAAAAAATTCAACAAGATTCTCTTACTTAATAAATTGTTCCATCATATATAAATGCAACAATATAAATGCAACAAAGTGTTAAGTTAGTGGGACCCAATCAGATTATAGAGCAAGATTTGATAAGTATTAGTCAACAAATTAAAATTCATTTATCAACAGATTTTTTTCTTCCATTTGAACTAATTCGTAGCTAGTCAATAATAAATTTTTAGAACTAATAATCTAAACCAAAATTTAATTTTTTGTTAGATTTTATCGCATTTATTTTTGTTGAATTCTATGTGAATCATCCCTATGGGTTGAATAAGTTTATTTAATTAAATATACTTTTGATTTAACGTTTTTGTAAATGTTTATGTTTAAATTTTTTTTTATAGAATTTTAAAAAGATTCTTAAAATTTTGAAAAAATATAAATGTTAGTATTATTAAAATAAATTAAATTGAATACGTATTAAAATCTTAAACATTTTAAGAATTCATAATTTTTTTGCCCATATCACTTTATAAAAAAAATTTATAATGAACTTGAACTTTAAATTTTAAAAGAAGGACCCTCAACTTGGTAGGGAGCTGGTAACATATATACCCAGTTTTATCTTTTTCCGTATATTTGTTTCATTACAATATTAATTCTATTGCTACACCATGTACACATATACAAGAGGCTTTAGTTTTATTTTTCTGCGAAAAGACTCGTTTAATTTTTCTACGTTTATTAAATTCCGCTTTCTTTTCTTGCCTCCTTTGAAGGACCCGCGCTGCTTTAAATTTCTTACCAAACAGGGCTCTGGTGGCTAACGAGTTCCACGAGGTGTTGTGACGGCCTAATGGGAATGAGATAAATGGAGACGATCTGTTCCACAATAAGGGACCATTCTACGGTGGATCAGTGTCCCAAATGGACAACAAATATGGGAGTGAACACTGCCATAAAATGTTATTTATGATGATCTTTAAAATGTCAACTATAACCACCTTGATCTCTTGCTTCTAGAACCAACCACCATTTTGGAAAAAGTTAAACTATCCGATTCTTTATCTTTTTTTTTTTTTTTTTTTTATCTTTTATGTTTTTTAAAATAATCTAGATGATCCTTCTATTAGTTTAAAGGTAACACCGTTAACATAATCATATAAAGAAGCTGCAACATTAACAATTTCATCCTTCACAAATCATAATTCCTTTTTTCCAAATAAAAAATACAAACCTCACAATTTAATTTAAGGATTTCAATATGTTACTGTTCAAACTTGGGATTCAATCCGGGAAGGGGAAGGGAAATATAGTGATATCACCTTCAGTTCTAAAAGAACAATATTCGGTACTCTTTTTTCACTTGGTTCAATCTGGTTTGTTCTTTTTTCTGTGATGTTTATACGTTTTTTTTTATGGCAAGCTACATATTGAATTGGTGCCATAAATTTAGTAACAATCATCATTGGTCCCCGTGATGACAAAGTTACCATCATTGTCCCCAATATTTGACAGCAGCTAGGATGCTACATGCCTTGAACAAAATTGATTGGTATCAGTGTAACTGGTCTGAGTCTGTTTTCTTCTTTTCAGCAAGGAATGGTTTGAACATCATTAGTATTCCAAGTGCTTCAACTATGTTCAGTACAAAGAACACCATATGGGTGCCTGCAGTTAAATGTACATAATAAGTAAGCTCCAAGTAATACAGCTAGCATAAGAATCAATGCTCTTAATAACTATATTGAAATCATTGTCTTGCTACACAATATTTCTTTTTTTTTATCTGTAGGAATTAAACACGGTACCAGACGGTTTACAACACTTACGTACCCTGCTTAATTGACTGAGCTAGATCCCCTTGGTTGCTACACAATAGTTTATTGTACCACCACATACATGTTTTTTTTTCTTTGTTTAGATTAATTGAAATAAATGCAATGTTTGATCTAATGTGCACACAGATTAAAAGCTGCTGTTGTTGAAGGCTAACTGACTTTAAAGATAGTCAGAGGGTTCCATGTTCCATATATGAAACAGAAACCAGAACAAATAAAGTAGTTGAACATCATACCTGGGAGGAATGAAGCATCCATCCGCTTTTGTGACCAAGTTAATCTGCATAGACCATGATCATATAGGAAATTCTTAGACCATTTTTAATGTATCATACTTGTGGTCAGAATGTATCTGGTTAAGAACTACAGATGAAAACTTTGTTAACTGCTAATGGATCAAAATGTAGTGAGAGTAATTTCTATTAAATATTTCAGTATGCCGACAAGGCTCACGGTATATACATTGACAGGTAGCAGGCTACCTTGATCTTTTAATCTAGTCAACTAACAATTAGGCATGAAAGAACCATATAATAAAGGAATTAGCATGAAGTGGTGGGAACACATGAACTCGATTATTCTTCTATGTTATTATAGATCACGTGAAAAAACTTGTACATTAATATGCAAGTGCTATAACAAGTATATTTGACATTTTTTGAACTGACAAGTTGTATAAAAGCTGAAAAGGCAGCATAGGAACACTCACACTGCACCACCTGTAGCAGGGCCAATAGCTTTGAATAGAGACATGGCTGTCATAGAAATGCCATTCGCTGCCCCCCTTTGGTGTTGTTCCTGTCGTCCAAATTAACATATCATCATTAATAACTAGTCTCAAGCATTGTATAGAATCAAAAGACAATGAAATTATCCAAAAATTTACCACTGCTCGGTTTTGCAGAAGGAACAAACTAGTTATAATGGTGATCTAAATCCAATAAGAAAGAGTACAATCAGTCAAATTTGCAACACAGAAACTTTTCTGAATCAAATAAATTGATCTACTGAGGCTTAGTATATCCAATTTGATTTAAACCCTCAAAATCAATAAATGATTAAATAAATGAAGAGTTGCACTTACAGACAGAATATTCTTCAGAATTGAAGCAATACTTATCACTATGTATAGTGCCAAGCCTGACAACAATGCTATGAAGGGGTAGCTTTGCAAAAGTGGTATGGATAACATCTGCATATGGAACCAAAGTAACAGGACATATTTCAAATGACAAAAACTGAAATGCTGAAATACAATAACTGCCGCAATTAGGTGAAAACTCACCCCTGAGAAGCGGGCAATAACAATAGGTCCACTAGCTTTTTCCACAGATGGGTATAAGGTAAGTTGGTAAATAATAAGTACAAGACCTGAAAACTTGAGAAGTCAGTAATTATGCAAAATATCTATTCTGCAATAGGAATTGTATCATGTCAAAATTTTGATAAAAGTATATAACTAAAGGAATAAATGTAACTTGGTTCAAGTGGTATGGAATTATGTCAATACTGTTCCAAACTCCAAAGACCAAACTTATTATCATGCACACTTGGCTATTGCTCATGCTTCCTCTTTTATAAAGAGAAAGATAAAAGAAACTTGCTGACAAAGTTATAGCATCCTGGAGTCCTATAACTAGAAAAATTGGCTAGTAATAGAGGTTAGTAATATGGAGTTCATTTTGACAGACCAATATCCATTTGAATTAGTAACTTTTTGAGATCAAGGTATTTTTTACCATATAAATCAACTGACTAATTCTGATTTAGGCACAGAAAGATATTATATTTGAGATGTCTATAGCTTTTGATATCAAAACATACTTATTTGAATTTACAAAGCTACATTCAGAATATGATCCTAGGTCAAGGAAGTCATTCTCAAAGCAAGGTAAATTATGGCAATGACCGAGACATGTCTAAACATTATTTGACTTAAGTTTGGTAATAAGTGAAATTCATTCAACAAGACCAATAAAAAGAGAAAAAAACCAGCAGGAAGTTACCAAGTGGCCTCATGTAAATGCATAAAATTTATGTGCAATCTTTTGTGGAAGGAAAGTTAGGAAGAAACATGTATACCCTACAGTAATAAGCATGTATTGTTGGTTCCAGAGATGCACCTGATATTGAAAGAACATCACCAACATTATCGGTTGTAAAGTTCAAACCCCCCAGCCTTTGAGGACTGACGGCCCATAATGAGAAAACCTAAAGAAAGCAGGATGAATGAATGTTGTTCACTTAAAAATGCATGGATAAAAAGCAGGAAATCCAAGCAGCATATATTTATGTAGATGCATAGATGGTTTTTAGCCTCAATGAGTACAAATGAATGATACCTCTTGATAAGCAATATCATGAAGTGAGAAAACACAATAAACAATGATAGATGACATTAAGGGCCAATTCAGGAGGAGGTTTTCATTCTTTTGGATTATCTTTTCATTGCCAGCTCCACTGCTTCCATTTTCTAAAGCTTCGGCATCGTCTGTGGATTCATTGCTACAATTGTGGTTGTGAAGTGTTTCCTGCAGGTATGTTAAAGAATTATGCTGATGTGGGAGACAGACTAGACAATATAGACAGTGAAGATGGTTCTAAATTATAAAATGTGATCATAAAATTGTTAGAACACATAAGAAACATCTGTAAACAATAAATAAATATGTTAGAACCTAAGAAACATACCGGAATCCAGATACAGCCAATAGCTACTACAAATGCGAATGCAGAAATTATAAGGTTGGGCAACAAGTATGGAAACCTGCAGAATGATTTATGTTTTCATAAATGAAAATCAGCACATCATTCAAGATAAAATGATAGAAAGACAAAGACAAGAGGAAAATTGAATCCAAAAGTTCACGTACTTATCCCAAAAAGAATCCTTTGTAAATACATGTGGGTACTTCTCTACTGGCTACAATGAAAATTTTCCCATAATATTAGATAAACATGTGATAAATATGTGCAGATAAATACTTGTCACAATCCCTGCGCATGCACACTCACACAGAAACTCAAGTACTTAACAAAGCAAAATGTGAAATAAAATGCAAAACACATTTTCTTTTCCTTTCAATATGGAAGATGGATTATTTGAAAATTTTCTATTCCTCAATTAAGTACAGGATTTCGGGCGTCAACCTTGTCAAAAAGCCAGAAGTCTTTCAATTGAAAACAATTCAATTTACCAACATATACCAAATTCAAAGCTTTATGCGAGATGCATCTTCTAGGTATACTCCAAATAGAAAATAAATGGTACCTGAGCCAAATAGCCCCCCAATGCTGGGCCTATGATCAAACCTATGCCCCAAGCTGCACTGACCTAAAATCAAATCTCACTTATAATTATTATTATTATGAAATGTAGTTCAAAAAACTACTAGTATAACAGAGTTGGTGATGCTTACAGTTGAGAGTCCTATAGCTTGGTGTTCTTCTCGAAAAAGTTCAGTGGCATAGGCCTGTTAAATAGAGGAGTTAGGCAAACAGAAATTTAAAGGGAAGTTTGAAAGCGATTGAACAAGTTATATATCCAATTGTGCACACACATTCAAAATTTGTATCCTGAAACATGAAAGTGCTAACGTTGATACCTTCACTGGTCCAAGCAAACCATTTAAACTTCCCAGAAGAAATCTCATGATAACAGCCATCCAAAAATTTGTGCTAAGGCCAAATAATGTGTTGAAAATGACACTGAAATCAAGCAACCATTGATAATTTCGTACTGGAAGCTGCAGATAGAGCATAACTTAAAGAAAGCATTCAATTGATTGACAAATATACTTACACTGCAATAATCCCCATAACTATAACAGGCTTTCGACCATAGCGATCGGCTACAATTCCCCATAATACAGATGTCAAACATCTGCCAAGCATGAAGGCAGAGCCTACAGCAATTTTTTATCATGCAGCCATCACTAATAAATAACTTGCAAGGATTGTTGAAGATTTAAAAAAAAAAATTAAAATCATAGAAGTAATCTTACCAACATAACCAGCATAAGAACTAATATCAGCTTCTGTTTTCGCAATATTAAAATCCCTTACCTGAAAATGATGCATTATTGAAGAATGACGATTTATATATGTGCATCAGCATAAAGTTAAACATTAATAAAATTCGAGAGTATTTCGATAATAAATGACTTAGCAGAACGGAAAACAATAAGCAATTAAGAATTGAATTTGGCACATCCAACATATTGCAATTATCAGTCTCACAGGAAAATTATATGGTTGAGAGGGAACAGAGATTTGTATAATATTATTGAGGAAAAAATGGAGGGTACTTGGTACATTGAACAAAATTTACTGATTAATGACTCAGAGGCTTTTAAATTAATTAGATTGAACATTATTCAGTTCTTGAGACCACCATTAATCAGTTGTTTGCATGCCAAAATTGCAATTTGTATAAGTGGTCTCATTGGAGGACTAAAATTCATTCACATTGGCCAAAGAATAAATTGCTATTTGCAATAAGATATACTTTCCATTTTTTTATCGGTAAATGTTAGTTGTTAATTGTTAGTTTTTTGTTAGCATGGGCAATTGTACCCACGACCTTTCCCTCCCTCCCTTCTCCTTTTACTACTAAGTCAACCTTATAACTCCAGACATGCTTTCCATTGATAGCGATTTCTTTCCTCCCATTCAAAATAGCTCAAATACATCTCTTCCTACTGTAAGTTAGTCTTGGCCATGAACATTCCAAGATATACAAAACTACTGTGAGAACCAGCTGCTGGGACTGGGAGAGGGATTTCTTCTACAACCATTTTTAATTCCTTTTATGACTGGAACAAAGATTTAACGTATAAGTTAATCCAAGTACAGTAAACCAACATTATAGAACCAATTATTTACATTATATATAAAAATGATGCGAAAACAGTGAATTGATAGATAAATTCATTTTTGAAATGCCAAAAAAGAGATGATGTGAGGATTGAAGGGAGTTTCACTATTTGCATTTTTTATTTTTAAATATAAATAAATAAAAACTGAAATTAAACTTGAAGCACTAAAATATATAGATGTGTTCTCAGACAACTTCAAAAATAATGTCACAAAATCAGAGTATACATCAAATGAAAAGGTTAAAGTAAATGCCCAAGTAGATAGTTAAACTCACCATGAAATAGAGGAATGGAAAGAGAGATGATATAGGCAGTGCTGTACATGTACAGGACAAAATACAGTGATATCAGAAAGGACAAAGTTGTTGTTTCAACTAATTGTGAAATACAAAATATGACAACCGGTAAAACACAGAATCAAACACTGATTTTCCTTTCAAAATATTAAACTTCAAAATCCCATAAAAAATTTTAGCATTTAACTTTAATTCTTCCCCACTACTCGTGTGATTAGAAGGCACTACTTTTTGAGTTATAGTACACAATATCAGCATCATTCAAGAGAAAGAGTAAATAGTCATGTTCAATCAGTAACCACTGAGGGTGATCTTTTTCTGATTTTCTCCAATAAAAGAAAAAGGATGAACCCAAGTTAAGAAGTGAACAGCTTGAAAAAGACTAGTGTTGCAATTCAGTTCTGAAGTTAGGCACCAACTCAATTTTCTTGCCAACATGGTTGAACTTTTAAGGTCTTTGATTTGGAAACCTCTATAGGCAACACCCCCCTCCACATTTGCCTGCGTCAACAGGCTATACACGAAAATAGACCTGATATCAAACCCACAAAGGTCGGACTAGTCCTGTGGGTTTTGATAGTCTGCATGAGATTCTAGGTTCAAACCTCAATGCGGTCCATGTACACACTCAAGAAAAAAAAAATGATTTGATATCATATTAGATTTCATCTTAAAATCAAATGAGATTATAATTATGATTGTCCAACAAATATATAAGTTGCACCTTCAGAATTGAGATAAGACAATATGGAACTTTCTAACACATCCCGAGAGTCACAAAAAAAGGAGAGCTGAACGACCAATTTTTCCAGAAGTGAAAAATATCAAAAAAGAGTGAAATGCTAATTACCAGCACACAGCACCACCATCCACATGATAAAAAGATTTTTAACAGGTACACCCTTTCCCTCACTCAACTCTTTGGCTTGATCCACTTTACAACCTGGGCAGTCCTTGTAGTACTTCCTCTCCAACAATGGTTGTTTAACATTCTCCTCTCCCATGTTTGTGAGAGAACCCTAACACTTGTGTCACTCACAGATCCTTCTCTTTCCTACAACATTTTACATGCATCATTCAAACCCATAAGAGATGATCAGAAAAGGTTGAGGAAACAAATTAGTATACTCACAACAAAAGGAGAAACTCTAGGACTTGTCCTTGGTTTGAGAATGCAAAAATGAACACGAATTACACCAGGTCTAGATTCTAGTCTCTCACGGGTTATATGAAGAGACAGGACATGTTTTTTTTAGAGCCGCAACTGTAGAGGAATGTTAACATTTAACAAGTAGCATCATTGCACCCGTCACACAGATAAATGGCCAATATATGATGGGAGGAAAAGTCTTACAAGAATGGTATTTAATTAATGGGAATTAATGAAGCTATTGAATCCTCGTATCTGATACCATATCTAGGAATAAAATAGAAGGAATTGGTAAAGAACAAACAAAGGGGTCATACATCAAAAGACATGATAAGAGCCTAATGACGTGGGAAAAGAAGACATCAAACAGGAATTAGTTCTATATTTTGAAGGTGATCGAATCTTTGGAGACAGGTGTTTCTGGTGGAATTTGATTCATTTTTAAATATAAAAAAAAATCAAACTACATATAAAATAACAATATTATTCTGTTTGACTTATTTTAAATATATAACAATCACACCTAAATCACATCAATTTAATTTTTTTTTTTTTGGTTAGATTCAAGTTGATGATTTTTATTTTTTAATATATTATCATAATTTAAAATCTATTAATGAAACTTACATAATTAGTATGTCATATTATTATTTTAAAAATAAATTTCATTTTTATTAAATTTTGAAAATATATTTTAGTTGAAAATTAATTTTTATTTTTATTTAACATTATTATAAAATGATAACCAACACTTTATTAACATAATAGTAAATTGATGACTCCTTCACCCTTAGATCGCAAGACTAAGGCAAACGAGGCGGAACCTCGGTGGCGTGATAGGCTGGTTGCGAAGCATACTGTTAGGTGGGACTCCCTTTCGAGTAAGCTACGGTCTCTCCATACATAACTTGATATTTAATATTATTTTTTAAAATATTGACACATGCTTTTTAATATATGTAAATAATATATGTATCTTGATTACAAAACAAAGGAAATACCATAAATTATTTAATACTTATTATTATAATTATCACCACAAAGTTTACAAATTATAAATTTATTATAGAAGAAGTATCTTATAAATCACATACTATAATCACTAAAATTTTAAAATTAAACTAGCCACATCATACTAAACATCCATTAAATAAATTAATATAATTATAATATGTGATTTGATTTGGTTCAGTTTCTAAAACAAAAAATTGAAAACTAACCCAATCAAACCAAAAGAAAAAAAAACGATTTTTTAGAATTTTACTTTTTACAATTCTCTATTTAAGTGATTTTCATTTTTTTTTATAAATTTCATAGTTTATAAATAATTTGATTTGGTTTTGACACTCGTATCTTTGGGATACCTATGGCTGAATTAGTTAATTAACATTAAAAAACCCTTTTATTTATGTGAACAATAGCCACAATAAGGATCAAATTCAACTCTTCATGTCTGAAGCAAAAGAAATTCAACTCTTCATGCAACTACTCTAACCCTTAATACTATGCAGACGTTAATGATTTGTTTAAATATGTTTTTTGTCATTATAACAATAATAAATTATGATTTTGATTTGGGTAGAATATTAATAGCAATAATGAAGATCGAACGTAACAGTTAGTGCATCTATTGCAACCACTGGCTACCGCTAGGCTGACCTTAGTGGGTAACAAATTTTGATTTTGATTTCGATGTTAGTAAAACATTTTATTTCACCCTAAACAATATGAGATTACTGTTTTTTGCACTCTATTATGGCGAAGTGTGACACTCATTAATTGGTTTTTGTATTTTAAAAAATTAACCAATTGTTAAAGTAATCTAGTTCAGTTTATTGAATAGTGTGCATGAATTATTATGAAATTTTGATATTTATTTTGATTTTCATAGTTAAAATAAATGTTAACAAACTAGATGAAAAATTAATACCTTTAACTAGTTTTTTTTAGATCATTGAATTAAATGTTATTTATCTATTTTAAAATGAATGTTGAGAGTACAATAAAAATTTCAGACTTTGGAGTAATGAAAATTAAAGAAAAAATATTTTATGGGTCCAAATTACTAAAATTCACTCATTTTACCAAAACCAAAAACAACAATTTAAAATTTTAGATGGACAAAAAATAATTTTTTTTTACAGCAGACCAAATAATAATTCATTTATTTTATTCATTTTATAAAAAGAAATTGGTTGTTTTTATACAATGTATTAATATGTTGACAAAAATAAATATTATTTTACAAATAAAATAAATTAAATAGTATTAAAATTAGCTTAAAATTACTATTATTAGTCTTTGTAAATTGAATATGCAAATTTTTTTTGTTTTGATCTACACAAGCAAAGTTTTGTTTAATCTTTATTTCTTCAAAATTTGATTGGTATCATTAGATGAAAATTGTTTTGGAATTTTATGCTTCAATACTTAATAGGCTATTATTATAAAATAATTATATTATTTATTTATCATTAGTAAATTTTATTTTATGTGATAAATAAGGTAAAGTAGACTACTAAATAAGGTAATATGGTTTTAAATAGGCAAATTTCAATGTTGGCCTATAAGAAAATTGTAGTCTTTAATATTAGGGGTAATTTTGTAAAAGTATATGTTTAAAAATATAAGACTCTTTTTGTTAGTTTATTTATTTTTTTATAAGATTTTTTTCAAGTTATCTTTTGCATTT
>PYAF01003192.1:139230-153463 GCA_007407185.1 Glycine tomentella
AAATTGTAGTCTTTAATATTAGGGGTAATTTTGTAAAAGTATATGTTTAAAAATATAAGACTCTTTTTGTTAGTTTATTTATTTTTTTATAAGATTTTTTTCAAGTTATCTTTTGCATTTATTATTTTTTGATGAAAACACTCTTAATTACTTTATTATAAATGTGATGAATTAAAAAGACAAATACATTTCTTATAAGGATCAGAATAGAAGAGTACTACTAAACATTAATTGATTAGATAAAAAGTAATTACTCCACCGATCTTAATTATAAGCGAAAAAGACATATTTCACATTCACTAAAGAAATTTAATTAACTTCATTAAATTATGTTATTTTTAATGAAAAATAATTTTTTTTCCAAAACTACTCAAATATATTCAAATTTTGCGATTGCTCCCTAAAATTTTTTGGGGCCTTATTAAATGAGCTTAAATATAATTTTGAGCCCTAAAAAATATTCAAATTTTGGAATTTCTCTTTGAAATTTTTTCTTTCGTGGTTGCTCCCTACAATTTAAATTTTTTTATCTCTTCTTCCTGTCATCAAGTTCTATCAAATGGTTGCCAACATGTCCACTAAAAAGACACATTACATGTTCACCTGTGAAAACAAATTCAAGATTTTTAACTTTTTAAATTGATTATATTTATATCTGATATAAAAAACTTTATTATTCTACATTAGAAAGAATGAGGGTGACAGGAGGAATTTTTGCATTAGTCATAATAACATTTTTTTACGTCAATTATAAATATAATTGATTTTAAAAGTTAAAAATTGATGCATTTTACATTAGCATACTATACATGTCAGCAAGTGATGTGTGTCTTTAACGGGCAAGTCAACAATCATTTGGCAGAAACTGAAAGTACCCAGCATAGACAATTTTTTAAAAATTGTAGGAAGCAGCCACATGAAGAAATTTTTTTCAGGAAACAATTGCAAAATTTGGGTATTTTTCAAGGACCAAACAAACATATATTTAATCCTATTAAATGAAAGATATTTTGAAGATAATTTCATTAAATAAGGTATAAATAATTGAGATTTTTACATTTGAGACAAAAAAAATAAGAGATTTTTGTTGTATATTCAAGACTTGAGTGAGTAACTGAAAAGAGAGAGATAATGAGTTCCAATATTCTAAGAGTAATTTTAGAAAAAATAATACAAATTATTAATAAATTGAATATATATCACTAATTAAATTAACCAATTTTCTTAAAAAATATATATTAGATAAAACAGTCTCGTATTTATGGGCACAGATAGTGTTTAAATGCTACTTACTACATTAATTTATAATTTTCTTAATCTTGAATAAGACTGAGAGGGAATATGTTTTATTTTTGAATGCATTTTCCTCTCACTAATTAGATGCCAAATCATAATCATTTCCAGAATCCATAAAAATCCATAACCATTTCACCTATAAACGTCATTCTTAATTTAGTAATTAAGTTGTTCAATCCTAATTGAAGACTACAGTAATGTATTACTACCAATATTAAACTTTGTGAATTTGGCGTTTTTATTATTCAGCTTGTAGCTAAAATCCATTCTGACAGCGCACATACACTAGAAAACGCGGGGTGGGGGGCTGAACTTAACACCTCAAATCCAATTTGAACACGGAAGACAGCACACGTTGTTCAAAGATACCCTCACCATGCATGCATTGGGCAAAATATACATTTAAAAAATATGCTAGTCGACAACATAATTAATTACTATTGTTTCATATATGATTTTAAAAAGAGTGTAGGACAATATAAATTAATTGAAGATGAAGAGGACAAGAATTTCAATTTGTTATTCTCCCTATTCTAAAGTGTTGTGTTTGGAGAAAATTAAGTCTCAAAATAAGTGTCTTTTTCACTTTTTTAATGTGATATTTTTTATTTTCATTTATACTCTTAACAATATTAATGTTAAACAAAAAAATTATAAATAGATTAATGATGATAAAATTAATTTTGTAAAATTATTATACTAATAAAAATATGCTAAATTTTTTTGGTTTGTATAAAAACATTTATGACGATTATTTATCTACAAAATATTTGAAAGACGAACATGCCCCACAGCTATATTTTCTCACTCTTCCACTCTCTTACTCTCTCTCATTTAATATCTGCACGTTATTAAAAGATTTGTATGCACTTAAGTAGAAATGGTTGTGATTGAGATAAAGAGGGATCGAGAAAGAAGGAGATGGAGGGGGAGCAGGGAAACACAACAAGAAAAGGAAGGAAAAAGACAAAAAGGGTATAAAGGGAAACAGATTATTTTTTCGTAGAAGTAATAACGGCTTAACCATGTGTAGGTGCTAGGTCAGTGTGACCTTTGCGCTTCCCATGAGGTGTGCATGCGCAGGATTACCTAGTTATTGCGTAGTAACCACAATTGTTACTGATTAAATATATATATTTTTTTCAAACTTAATTGAAATCACTAACTCTTTATTTTCTAGTTTCACTTGCTAACTTAACATATTTCTTTTTTTTTTTTAAATACAAAATTTATTAATTTATTAAGGACTAAAAAAAGTGTGGAAGATCAAAAACAGAATTTTTGTTTTCATTAATGACTCAATGTAAAGAAAAAAAAATTATCAACAAACAAACACAAATTTCGAATAGTAAGTTATTAAGGATCGAAAACATATTTTAGCTTTTTTCTATTTTATTTTTGGCCAGTTACAAATTGAATTGGTGCCACCAATTTAGCTCTACTAATAATTAGTCCGCATGATGGCATACTCAATGCACATAGCTACCATCACTGTCCCAAATAATAGGCAACAAATAAGAATAGCTCAAAGAGATGCTATGCCTAAGCAAAACTGATAGGCATCAGTGTAACTGATCTGAGTGCCTTTTCTTCTTTTCGGCAAGGAATGGTTTGAACAACATTAGTAATCCAAGTGCTTCAACTATGTTCAAGGCAAAGAAGACCATATGGGTGCCTGCAGTCAAATGTACAACAGTAAGTAAGCCCCTAATAATGCAGCTAGCCAAAGAATTAATGCTCTTAATAACTATATTCTCATCATGGTCTAGCTATACAGTAGTTTATTGTCTACTCAAACACTGTACGTACGATCAAGAATTCTTATGTGATCAGTTCTACATTTACTTTTTCTTTGTCCTTCAAGGTATTAGATTAATAGTAACACAAATGAATGAAATATCTATATTTAGTTCCACACAAATTAAAGGCTGCTAATTGTTGAAGCCTAACAGACTTTGAGAAGTGCTAGGAACACACCCTTTAAATACACTATCTCTAATTAGTTAAAATTTATTAAAAATCTTAAAATTAAGAGAGAGTCATTAAATATGATATGGACCCACCAATTTTTGTCATGTTCAATAAATTTCAAGCCAATGAGAGAGAGTGTTTAAAGAAATGTGTTAGAGAGTGTATTCTTAGCATTTCTCAACAGACTTTAAGCTGTTGCCGAATGTGGAAGAAAACAAACTAAAGACATTTAAAAATATTGATAGGGTTCCGATCAGCCATATATGTAACAGAAACCATCACAGATAAATCAGTTGAGCATCATACCTGGGAGAAATGAAGCATCCATTCGCTTTTGTGACCAAGTTAATCTGCATACCATAATCATATAAGAAAATATTGGAGATCATTTTTAATGTATGATACTCGTAGTTAGAAAGTATGTGGTTAAAAACCTCTATTAATGAAAAACTTATCAACTGCTAATGGATCAAAGTGAATTGCGAGTAATTTCTATCAAAAATCTTACTATACAAGGCTAAAGGCATGTATTGATAGGAAATGGGCTATCTACATTGTTAGGATCCAATTCTATGGTACAAGACTTAAGTTTCACATTAGAAGTATGAGATTCTAGTGTGGTATTTATAAACCCTTGAACTCTTCAACTACAACAGCTAGCTTTTTTGGTGTGATTTTCAATTGGTATCAAAGTCTTCCACCATACCTCTCAATTGCAAATAGAGTAGCATGAGTGGTGATGCCTTTGTAGTGTTCGCCTAGAACTAACCAAAGGGATAGTGCACAGCCAGCCCACGTGGGCATTGGGGCTGCGGGACTGTGGAGCGTGATGTGATGTTAATGTCCAATTGCAATGCTAGCTTTTGTGGTGTGATTCTCTAAAGATTTTTATTGTACATCTTTTAATCTAGTCAACTAAAAGTTAGGTATGAAAGAACCATATCATGAAGGAACTTAGCATGAAGTTTAAGGCATAGATGAAAAACCTGTACATTAATATGCAGGTGACAGAAAATATCATTTGAAATATTAATCCCTTGTAGAGATCTACTACATTCACATTTTTTGAACTGACAAGGCGAACAAAAGTTGAAGAAGTAGTAAGAACACTCACACAGCACCACCTGTAGCAGGGCCGATAGCATTGAATAGAGACATGCCTGTCACAGCAATGCCATTAGCTGCCCCTCTTTGGTGTTGTTCCTATTTTCCAAATCAACATGTTATATAGGCTACAATTCAATCAATAACTATAGAATCAAAAGACAATGAAATTATCAAAAAATTTACCACTGCTCGGTTTTGTAGAAGGAACAAACCAGTTACAATGGTGATCTAAATCAAATAAAAGGAGTACAATCAGTCAAATTTGTAACAGATAAACTTTTCTGATTCCATTAAGCAGATATCCCGAGGTTTTGTATACCCAATTAAATTTTAAACCCTCAAAATCACTAATAAGCAATTAATAAATAAAGAGGTGCACTTACAGACAGAATATTCTTCAGAATTGAAGCAATACATAACACTATGTATAGTGCCAAGCCTGATAACAATGCTATGAAGGAGTAGCTTTGTAAAAGAGGTATGGATAACATCTGCATCAACATCAACATCAACAGCACCTTTAACCCAAATTAATTGGGGTCGGTGGTAGATGAACCCAATGATAAATCGAAAATAAAGTAAAAGAGAGAAACAGAGTTAAATATAAAAGAATGCATATAGGACAAAAATAGCAGGACATATTTGAAATAAAAAAAAATGAAATGTTGAAATGTAATAGTTGCCACAATTAGATGAAAACTCACCGCTGAGATGCGGGCAATACCAATAGGTCCACTAGCTTTTTCCACAGATGGGTATAAGGTAAGTTGGTAAATGATAAGTGCAACACCTGAACATTTGACAAGTCAGTAACTATACAAAATATCTATTAAGCTACAGGAATTCAACGATCAATACTAAATGTAAAATTTTTCTACATCTTTTTCACTGCCAAACCCAAAGTGCAATTTTATTTATTTATAAAAGTATAGAACTAGAGGAATAAGTTTAATATGGTTCAAGTGGCTCCAAACTGATTATCCTGCAAACTTGCCAATTGTTCATGCTTCCTCTTTTATAAGAAAAAGATAAAAGAAGCTTGCTGTCAAAGTTATAGCATCCTAGAGTGTCATAAAGAGAAAATTTGGCAAGTAAAAACAGTATAGAGGCCTGAATAGATGTACTAAGTTCAGTTTGACCAACCAACCAATATAAAATTAAATTAGTAACCTTTTGAGATCAAGGTAATTTTTACCATAAGCACAAAAGGATATATGATATTTTAGATGGCTACAGCATTTGATATCAAAATATACTTATGTGAAGTTCGGACACCCAAGTCAGTGAAATTTATTCAACAAGACCAGTATAAAGAGAAAAAACCTTGCAAGAAGTTACCATATGGCCTAATGTAAATGCATAAAATTTATGTGCAATCGTTATGTATGGAAAGTTAGTAAGGAAAAACATGTATGCCCAACAGTAATAAGAATCTATTGTTGGTTCTAGAGATGCACCTGATATTGAAAGAACATTACCAACATCGTCGCTGGTAAAGTTCAAACCCCCCATCCTTTGAGGACTAACAGACCATAATGAGAAAACCTAAAGAAAACACATGGATTAAAAGCACGAAAAATCCAAACAGCATATATAAAAGGAGAATAATAGAACATTTTTAACCTCATTAAGAATCATACCTCTGTATAAGTAATATCATGAAGTGAGAAAACACAATAAGCGATTATAGATGACATTAAGGGCCAATTCAGGAGGAGGCTTTCATTCTTTTTAATTGTCTTTTCATTGCCAGCCCCACTACTTCCATTTTCTAAAGCTTCAGCATCGTCTATGGATTCATTGCTACAATTGTGGTTGTGAAGTGTTTCCTGCAGGTTTTGTTAAACAATTATATGTACTAGACAATATAAACAGTGAAGAAAAAGCACAGCTGAGTTGAGAAAACCATACAAAAAATTGTTCTTCATAATGTCATTGTAGGAATTATAGATAGTGCAGAAATTATTTGATTTATTTTGTTTTAAAAATAAGATATTGATTATTACTTGTTTTATTTTGTTTCTTTTTATTACTCCTTGAATCAAGGAATATTCTAATCATCTAATGTAATATTTCTATGAAGGATTCACTCAGACCTATGGTAATGACTACCTAGCTAGAAACCTTTTCCCCTGTTGCAAAGTTGAACACTATAAGAATTCTCTTATCTTTTGCTGTCAACTTAGATTAGCCTTTGCATCAATTAGATGTAAAAAAATTCCTTTTTGGTGGCAACTAAGAGGAAGAGGTATACATGGATAGTCCTCTAGGTTTCGAAGACAAATTTAGGCCAAAGGTATGTAAACTGGAAAAGTCTCCTTATGGACTCAAACAATCTCCAAGGCCATGGTTTGAAAAGTTCACTCAATTGGTAAAAAGACAAGGAGACTCTCAAGGGCAACCAGATCATACATTATTTACAAAATTTCCCTCTAATTACTACACTATAGTCTACATTGACGATATCATTGGGAATAATGAAGTAGAATTGGAGAGGCTAAAAAAGAACTTTGAGCAGAATTTGAGATCAAGGACTTGGGATCTTTGAGATACTTTCTTGGCATGGAGGTTGATCGCTAAAAAGGGGATTATTGTTTCCCAACGGAAGTACATGTTGACCTCTTGGAGGAAAAAAGAATGAGGGTGATTGTAGATTTGTAGACCAGCAGATACCCCCATGGATCCCAATATAAAACTTTGGGAAAAGGGAAGTGTTCATTGATTTGGGAAGATATCAAGGGATAGTTGGCAAACTAATTTACCTGTCTCATACCTGACCTGACATTGCTTTTTCAGTGAGTGTTGTAAGTCAGTTTATGCATTTTCTCCTTATGAAGAACACCTTAAGGAAATTTACTGAATTTTGAGGTACTTATTGGGCAATCTTGAAAAGAAATCAGTGAAAGGAATGTTGTTTGTTTTCACTGATGCAAATTGGGCAGTGTCTGTTACAGACAGAAAATCCACTTCAGGATATTGCACCTATGTGCAGGGGAAATTTGTAACTTGGAGAACAAAGATACAAAGAGTAGTTGCTAGAAGAAGGGCAGAAGCCAAATTTAGAGCAATGACCAAAGGAATTTGTGAAGCACTATGGATTTATAGAGTCCTAGAAGAACTCAAGATAACAATGGAACTCCTATTTAAGTTGTACTGTGAGAGCAAGATTGCAATAAGCATAGCTCACAATTTGGTCCAGAATATGATAGAATGAAGCACATTGAGATTGATCACCACTTTATAAAGGAGAAATTGGATGTTGGAATTATCTGCTTTCCTTTTGTGCCTACAAATCAACAAATAACTGACATCTTGACCAAGAGCCTAGTAAGACTCATCTTTTAGTGTTTGATAAGAAAGTTGAACATGGTAGATATAAATATGCACCAACTTGAGGAGGTCTAGGCATTAAAGATATTGTAGAATCAGGGATTTGATTAATTGTTGTATTTTAAAAATAAGGTATTCATTTTTACTTGTTTTACTTTGTTTACTTTTATAACTCCTTGAATCAAGGAATAGTATTTAATGTAAGATTTCTATCAGCAGTAACTTTACTTCTGAATAATACAAGAAAGTCTTTCCTGTTACTTTCTACAGTTATTGTAAAAATGTTAAAAGTAACATCCACAAAACATAAAGAAGATAAAAAAAAAAAATTCTGTAGTCAATGAACACATATGTTGGAACCTAAGATGCATACCGGAATCCAGATGCAGCCAATAGCTACTACAAATGCAAGTGCTGATACTACAAAGTTGGGCAAGAAGTATGGAAACCTGCAGAATGATTTATGTTTGGGAAAATGAAAATCAGCACAGCACATCATTAAATGATAAAATCATATATAAAAAGACAAAGGCAAGAGGAGAACAGAATCCAAAAGTCCACTTACTTATCCCAAAAGGAATCCTTTGGAAATATATGTGGGTACTTCTCCACTGGCTGCAATGAAAATTTTCCCAAAGTATTAGAAAATCAAGTGATAAATGTGCACATAAATGTTTGGCACAATCACTGCACATGCACACTCACACAGAAACTTAAGTACATAACAATGCCAAATGTAAAAAGCATGCAAAAGACCACTTTTCTATTCCTCAGTTAAATACAGAATTTCAGGCATGAACCTTCTCAAAAAGCCAGTAACATAGTCTTTCAATTCAAACAATTCATCTCACAAACATATACAAAATTCAAGGCTTATTTAAGATGGTGCATCTTATAGTTATACTCCAGATGGCAAAGAATATGAATAGCACCTGCGACAAATAGCCTCCCAATGCTGGGCCAATGATTAAACCTATGCCCCAAGCTGCACTTACCTAAAAGAAAATCACAATTATGACTTATTAGTGTGGAATGAAGTTCTAAGAATTAACAGTGTACAAAAAGAGTTGGTGATGCTTACAGTTGAGAGTCCTAGAGCTTGGTGTTCTTCTCGAAAAATTTCAGTGGCATATGCCTGTTAAATAAATGAGTTAGGCACAAAGGTTACAGATGTATAAATGGAAGTTTGAATGAGATTGAACAAGTTATATATACAAGTGCACACACATTCAAAATTTGTATATATCCTAGTACTGGTGGATGAAACAAGAAAGTGACCATTAATTAGGAGTTAAAAATTAATATTATACCTTAGCTGTTCCAAGCAAACCATTTAAACTTCCCATAAGAAACCTCATGATAACAGCCATCCAAAAACTTGTGCTAAGGCCAAATAGTGTGTTGAAAATGACACTGAAATCAAGTAAGCAATGATAATTATGGGAAGCTGCACAACATAACTTAAAGAAAGCATGCAATTCATTGACAGATATACTCACACTGCAATAATTCCTATAACAAAAACAGGTTTTCGACCAAAGCGATCAGCTATAGTTCCCCACAACAAAGATGTCAAACATCTGCCAAGCATGAATGCAGAACCTACAGCATTTTTTATCATACAGACATCAGTAATAAATAACTTACCAGAATTGTTGAAGAATTCAAAAAATGGAATACTATAAGTAATCTTACCCACATAACCAGCATAAGAACTAATATCAGCTTCTGTTTTCGCAATATTAAAATCCCTTACCTGAAAACAAGTGCTGCATTACTAAGGATCTATTTTATGTGCATCAGCATAAAGTTAAACATTAATTAAAAATTTGATTTCTGGAGTATTTCATAACACATGACAAAACAGAAGGAAGGGCAATAAGTAATTAAAAATTGACTGTGGCTCATCTTACAGGTTGCAATTATCAGTCTTACAGCAAAATTATGTGGTTGAGAGGGAACAGAAATGAAGGGTGCTTTGTATATTGAAGAAAATATTCTGATTAATACTCGGAATGGCTTTTAAACTATTTAGATTGAAAATTATGCAGTTCTTTAGAGCATTAATCAGTTGTTTGCATGCCAAAATTGCAATTTGTCTAAGTGAAAACCAACTACTACTAGAAGAGGACTTTCTTCTTCAATCATTTTTAATTTCTTTTAAGACTGTAAGTATGGAACAAAGACTTAACTAAATTATAAATAAATAAAACTGAAATTTAACTTGAAGCACTCAAAATAAATAAATATGTGCTCAGACAACTTCGGACAATGTCAAAAATCAGAAAATGCATCAAGTGAAAAGGTAACAGTAAATCCTAGTTGATAGTTAAACTCACCATGAAATAAAGGAACGGATAGAGAGATGATATTGGCAGTGCTGCACAGGAAAAAATAAAGTGAAATCAGATATGAAAAAGTAGTTTCAGTTCCAAGATTATTTCAACTAATTAAGAATGACAAAAAAATGAAAACTAGTAAAACACTATTTTCCAATCAAAACATTAAAATAGAAAATCCCATGTAACATTTTAGCATTGAACTTTAATTCTCCCCCACTACTCATGTTGGATTAGAAGGCATTGCTTTTTAAGCTAAGGTACACAATTTCAGACATTCAAGATAAAGATGAAATAATAATCATGCCAATTCAATCAGTCACCACCACTAAGGGTTGACCTTTTTCTGATTTTCTCCAAGAAATTAAAGAAAAGCATGAACCTAAGTTAGGAAGTGTACAACTTGACTAGTATTACTGTTTTAGCTGAAAAGATTAATTGTTAAGGTAGCATGTGGACCCAATATTCAGTTTCAGTTCTAAAGTTAGGCACCAATTTTTATGCTAAGCTGGTTGAAATTTTAGCTATTTTAGCAACATCACCCTCCAAATTTGGCCACCACAAAAGTAGACTATATATAGGATATGATATCATATTAGATTTTTTGTATGTTTTGTTTCGCGTTTAAAAAAGAAAATGCGTGTAAAACACTTATAGAAGTTAACGTTCCATGTCGTTGCTTCCTTATATAGGAGAAAAAGTAAATCAATATTTGCAAAATCATGGCAGAATACTCTTACTCTTCTTAAAACCAAATGACAATGAGTATAGTTGTCCAACAGTATATAAGTTGCATCTGAATTGAGAGACGAGCGTGTGGGACTTTCAAACACCCCACTAAGGCAGAGCTGAAACCAATGAAATACGGACACCTTTCTTTGAAGTGCATCCTTGTTAAACATATTCTCGACACGACACACCACGACATTTGTTCCACATTTTTTATTAGGTTTCTGATTTAAAAAATAATTTTTGTTGGCTTCAACGTTTAACTAATACACTTGTAAAAAACATATATAAAAGGTTAAATTTCGAAAGATATCTATTTGTGTGTGTCTGCAGTGTTCCTAGTTCTAAATTTTAGAGATTAACCGAAGTGGTATCCTTGTAAGACTCCGTGCTTCATAGGCTGGAACAACCAACTTTTTCAGAAGTTAAAAAATACTCAAAATAGAGTGAAATTAATGCTTACCAGCACACAGCACCACCACCCATATGATAAAAAGATTTGTAAAGGATACACCTTGTCCCTTACTCAACTCTTTGGCTTGATCCACTTTACAACCTGCGCAGTCCTCGTAGTACTTCCTCTCCAACAATTGTTGTTTGACATTCTTCTCTGCCATGTTTGTTAGAGAACTCCGCCACACTTGTTTCACTCAGGCCCCTCTAATTCCTACACCATTTTACATGCACCATTCAAACCCAGAAAAGATTATCAGAAAAGTTGTCAAAGCCACTTTGTTTTGAAGCACGAAATGGACAAAAACAATGGTTGTTGAGGAAACAAAAACAAACGTACACACAACCGAAGAAGAAACTCTTGGACTCGGCCCTATCCTAGGTTTGAGAATGAAAAAATGAACACGAACAGCGCAAGGTCTGGTCACTCTCACGTTATATGAAGACACGTTACAAATGCTCTTTATTTTGAGGGCCACAACCGTAGACTAACGTGGATAATGTTAACTAATGCCATCCTTGCATCCTTGCAGATACACATCACATGCACAGTGAAAAGTGGCTAATGGGCAAAATGATAAAGTCGGGAAAAGGTTTATAAAAAAATTAAAGGATATGTTTGGTTTACAGTGATAAAGTGGGGAAAAGCTTTATATAAAAATTAAAGGATATATTTGATTTAAAATTACAAAAGAAGTTGGTGAATCTCAATAGGACTTTTCGCTTTTTCAATGGCTTTTTTTCCAAAATGAATTAAAAACAACAACAAATTATTACTATGAATTGATTAAAAAAGTATTTATTTTGACTGCTACATTTTATCTTCGTAAACTTTATCATGTTACATATTTTATATCAGTATTTTTACTCAGTTAGTATCAGTTAAGTCGGCATAAAATATCTATTTAATATATTAAAAATTTCATAAATAAATTAATATTTGTATTTATTATAGGAAAGATTTTTTTAAAAAAAAATTAGCTATACTTATTGAATATCGATAGAGGAGTTATAAATGTTTCAAAAAAATAATTAGAGAAACATAAACAAAAGCGAAAATTAAATCTAAGAACTGAAACATATTATCCAAACACTTCACAATATAAAAATAACATTTCACTGCTAATCTTTGAAATTATAATGATTGGTCAAATTAATTCCAAAAATTTATAAAATGACAAAATGATGTTATAACAAAAATATATTTATTTAATAATTAAAAATCCAACAATTACTTAATATTTGTATTTATTATAGGAAAGATTTAAAAAAACATGTCATAGTTATTAAATATTAATAAATAAGTGATAAATGTATCAGCAAAATAATTAAAAGAAGAGAAGGAAAATATCAATATCTTAATGAAATAAATAAATAAGAGTGAATGACGAATTTAATATTTGAAATTATGATGATAAATTAATAAAATAAAAAATAATTCCTATAACATAAATATATTTATTTAATATATTAAAAGCATTTAAAGAATCGTTTAATATCCATACTTGCTATAAGAAAAAAATAACTAAGCATAGTTATAAAATATTAATAGAGGAGTCATAAATGTGTAAATAAAATAATTAAAAACAAAGAAAATATTAGTACGTCATTGAAGAAATAAGTAAAGAAATATGTATTTTATGTCGACTTAACCTATATTAAATACATGAGAAGATGAAGTGTACAAGGTGATGCATCGTGCCACACCACAAACAAAAAGCATGAGATGTCATTAAGTGACATCTCCTATATTTTTACATGATAAAAATCACTCATTTTAATAAATATTTTATTGACTAATCTATTATAGTAATTAGTTATAGTTTTTAACTCATTTTAATGAAAAAACCCGTTTCCAATATGCATAAATGGGAATAAAATATTTATTGGGCGTTTTGAATTTTTTTTAAGATCTTTCAACTTTAATCTGAATATGCACTAAAAATTCAATTTATCAAATGGGGTTGGGTCAAGGAAAAGCACTAGCCTTCTGTAATATGTCCATGCCCAATTAAGGATGGAATTTCTAATGAGAGATGTGCTTATATTTCAGTTTTCCATTGTGTTTGGAATTATCAATCTTTTATGAACAAGTGTCAAGTAAGGATGCCTAGTGTGAGGTGTGTGGAGTGTTAATGGAAAGAGAATAGAGAACCAGTGAGTGGTTACCTTTTTTTATGAAGTTATCTCTTATTTATACTAAACTTACCTCTAAGTCAGTTGAAGATTTCTTTCCGATATGTATGATCGAGATCTCTAACTGCTAGATATCAAGATTTTTGTTATTATTATCTTCAAAATTCACTGTCTTAGTAAATGTTGTTGTCAACAGTCCAATATTAAGAATTCTAAATGAACCTTATTACTAAGTCCATCTATATATAGAATCCGTAACACCGAGGATACTTGTCAAAAAGAAAAAAGAAAATAAAAACTTGAGATTAAGAAAATGGAAAAGAACAAACAAAAAGGCTCTTAGTTGAATAAAATGTTTTTGTCCAAATAGAATTGGATTCAGAGGGTTCGACTCATATTATGAATAGAAAAAACATAATGACTTTGGAAAAAGGAGACAGCAAAATCTGTCAATTGAGGAATTAGTTTCGTATTTTGAAGTGGACACTGAATCTAGGATACTTTTGGCTCTAATCCTTTTTTTTACTAACATGGGTATTAAATTACATTTTCTAATTTATAAAATTATTTTTTGTATTATTTATAAATTTAAAATACTATTAATTATTTAATTTTAATTTTAATAAATATGTAAATATTTAAATATATTTTTAGATATAAATATATTCAAAAAATTATTATTATCTTAAATAAGATCCTCTTCACTTTAATGATGTTTTACATGTTTTTTTTTTAATTTTAAAAAAGTTGTTTTCATTATTTTTTTATTTGTATGCTTGATTTTGGATAACAAAATTTAAATGAAGTTATTTAATTATAATAAAATTTAGTATCTTGTTAAATAAATATATTTATTATGTTTTTTTTTTATA
>PYAF01003192.1:195598-238882 GCA_007407185.1 Glycine tomentella
TGCTCTTGGTCACCACCAACCCATCATAGCAAGTATAGTGGTTAGTGGCCACAGCGCTGAGATACGTCTCAATCTTCTCAACCAGCTCAGTGTTGTTGGAGTCGATCGACTTTAGCTCTATCGAGACTGACTCCAAGTAACCGACACTGAGCTGGTTGAGCTCGCTGCAGTCCTCCAATGCCGCAATTTCCGCGGTGTTAAGAGAAGAGGATGACTTGTGGTTTGTGAGGAAGTCTTTGAAGACTTTGGCTAGTTTCTTGGCTTGTTTGAGGCTTTGTTTGATGGAGAATTTGCCTAGGTTGTAGGGGTCGGAAGGAGAGGAGCGGATGGAGGAGAGAATGGAGCGGCATAGTTTAGGGTATAGTGTGGACTTGCATGCTGAAGAGGGTGATGAAGGTGGTGGAGGTGGAGGGGGAGAAGGGGCACGTGCTGGAGGTGGTGTTGGAGAAGGAGGAGAAGGAGGAGGAGGAGGGGAATGTGATGAAGATTGTGGTGATGGAGAAGGAGGTGGAGGGGCATGTTTTGGAGTTAATGGAGAAGGAGGTGGTGGAGGAACATGTGTTTGAGATGGTGGTGGTGAAAAACGAGGAGGAGGAGGAGCATGTTTTGGAGATGGTGGAGATGAAGGAGGAGGAGGAGCATGTTTTGGAGATGGTGGTGGTGGAGAAGAAGGAGGAGGAGGAGCATGTTTTGGAGATGGTGGTGGTGGAGAAGAAGGAGAAGGAGGAGGAGCATGTTTTGGGGATGGTGGTGGTGGAGAAGAAGGAGGAGGTGGGTGTTTTGAAGAGGGTGGTGTAGAAGTAGCAGGAGGAGGTGTGTGTTTTGGAGATGGTGGAGGATGAGGAGAATGTGTTGTAGATGGTGATGGAGGTTGAGCTAATAGTGATGGTACAATGAGGGAGAACAAAAGGAGGAATAGAAAGGACATTGGTGGGGTTGACATGTTGAACACTTGCACAAATGTGGCTTGAGGGTTTTGGTTATTCGAGGATGTGATGTGTTGTTGAAATATGCTTGGTGTGGTGGAGTTGGAATAATGGGGATTTATAGGCACATTGGGATGAAGTTAAGAGGAAGCATAAACGGGTGTGAGGGAATAATTGAGGAAGAGAATGAGTAGGGTATTATAGGTGGTGGGGGTGTCGGTTTGAGCATGCTAAAAGGGCGAGAATTAATGCATGGTAGACGGTGGGAACGTGGCTTTGATTTTAATCAAATCTATCTAAGGGAGTACCTATATGCATGGCATTGGAGGATCTTTGATGATTGGTTTTTAATTTGGAATGATTAATATATGTACTGTTTTGTTCATACTTGTCGATGACTTGAAATTGTGTTGTTGTTTTGTGGTCAAACAACCACTTAAAAATGAGTAATAATCTGTAATAAGAAACAGTAAAGTAATTTTTTACAATAGAGAGAAAGAAAAGAGAAGTAGAAGAGAAGATATTAGTATAAAATATTGAAATTGATATTCAATTTTAGTTCATATAAAAAAACATGTTTTCTATTCTTATATATAAAACTCAAGTACCTAATTTATCAAAATTAAGGAAAGTGACTAATTTAGTTGATAATAATAAATTTGTCTTAAATTTATAATTTTTTTAAATTATCATTGTTATTAGTATTTCTCTTTCTAATAGTTTGTTCATATATTATCTTTTTTCTTTTAATAAAGAGTATTTTAATTTAAAAATAATTAATACAAATAATATTATAAATTGAGTCTTCTAAAAAGAAACAAACACTACTTCAAATTTAATACTTATAAATAAAAATTAATGAAATATGTTATAAGAGATCAACCTCTATAATTAATGTGGTAAAGATATATTAAAAAAATGGTAACAACTAGTGTAGAAAAATATTATATATATATATAATAATAATAATAATAATAATAATAATAAGTGCTAAAAATATATCTAATAGAAGAGTTAGAATGTCACAATTAGTTCATTAGTGTATACAATATGTTGATGAGTAAAAATTTAGGGGAAGAGAATAACACCTCATCACTTCAAGACAAGTAAAGTTTATGGGCTCAAAAAAATATTTATAAAAGTACTTATATACATTTACCTCATTCCAAGGATATGAGTGGATGTTTAAACCTGCCACCTATAAGATGCAAGACATTTTATTTTGTTCCACTCGGCCAACTCCTTAGAGTTAGTGTATACTATATTTGATTTGACACAAGTATAACAGAGGCTCAAGGATCAGAGGGACCAATCTATTGGTGTTTTCTTGTTGTTTGTACCTGTCAGTCTTCGCTATAAGGATGATGATTGTTTGTTAGAGGAGGAACTGTTACATTTTTTTATCCGTAAGTGTTAATTATTATTTTGTTAGTTTTTTTTTAACAAAATGGAATATTACATGTATGATCGCCAATCATGATTACTATTTTATATATAATTCAGTTTTTTTTACCTAGAAAATATTTTGTATAGTTACGAAAGATGTTTTCCTTCAAATTAGAAAGAAAAAGGTTATCTTTTATGCAAAAGAGATAATCACTCTTATCTGTATTTCATCCGAAAAAAAATCTTGTTTTTATTTATTTGTAATAAAATAAATCTTATTTTTATTTAGTTTGTAACCGAATTCTGTCACTTTCCACTCTTTTTCTTTCTTTTTATTTTTTCCTTAAATCAAACATAAAACTTGAGAAGATAGCTAGAAAGTTTTCTGCTTAATTCAAATGAGAGGGAAAAAAAGTCACATTTGTACTAAATTTACTATTTTCATCCAAAAATTAAATAAATAAAATATTTTTGGGAGCTAGCTAGGTATAAAACATTCTATCTATTGCTACTTAATAGAATTTTTGTGGTAGATATACTGGATGAAATTAATTTTATAATTTTTTCTTTCAATTATTTATTTTATATAAAAAATAGTAGCATTTTCTTGATGGTTTTGATGTAAAAGACCATGATAAATTTTCATATTTATAGGGACGGAATATAACTTTGTGCAAATTTTTTTAATTCGTAAGAATTGAATACAGAATATTTATTACACTCATACACTTTGTACAATTAACTAAGTAAGACCTTTTTTTTTCATGCACATTTAATTTCTTTGCACTATCTCTTTCTTTATTTTCTTATGATTTCTCATATAGTTATCTAATTGTACAATAAATTTTCTCTCTCAATAACACTAACATAAAAAATAACTTCATAAGAAAAACATCAAAAACAATAATCTTTTCAATTAATCTATTTTTAATTTGATTCCATTATAACAAATTTTTATAAATGTTTTTGAAAATTTAATTCACCTTCTTGAATTATTTAGACATACCAAAATTCTAAAAGTTGGTATAATATATAATATTAATAGTGTAGATATGTAATGTCCATATATATTAACATTTTAATTTTTGTTTAAAAAATATATATACACACACCATGCCTATAGAGTTTAACCCAACATCTAATTGATAATATGTATGATATTGTTTAATTACCAGCAAAATATTGAAGGTCTCAAACATGCATCACTTCCAGCCTAGCCTTATTTTTCACTTCCCGCTTTTAAGTCTCCCATAATTTGTGAGACAAAAAACAAAGAGTACTTGATCTCAGTAAAGCTGAAAGGAAAGAAAAAAAAAAAAAAAAAAGACCCCCTCCAACCTAGATAGATAACATGTACAACCTACACAACAAAGATTAACTAGTCCTTCTTGTATAAGAATCCAGCAACAAAGATTCATTTGGCAGAGTGAGGAAATAGAAACCACTCATAGCAGACAGAATACCTTGTCTTATACGTCCAATAGTAAAAGGTGAATAGAATATAAAAAAGAAAGTTGAGAATGAATTTAAAAGTAATCCAATGAGGAAATACTTTAAAGTTTTTTTAGTACTAAATTTTTTTAGTGTCTTTTGTTTATTATTCATGCTGTAAAGGAATAGTGTTAACTAATGATCTAATAGCGATATTAGTAATTTATTGGCTTATATGTCAATTTGATGATATAAAAAATGATTGAATACAAATGATAAAATTGAATCGAAGAGTTAAAATTCATTTTCTAAATAAATTGTGTTTTTAAATCTTTCAACTAGTATGATAACATCAATAGATAAGAATTTAAAAATATAATTTTTAAAAATAAATTACACATGACTATTATGTAGACTCCTTAAAGACATGTCAAGTCAATGTGCTACCAATGACATTGTTACCTTATCCTTTAAAATTACTATTTTACAGTAAAACCTAAAACAAAAGATATTAAAAAACTAAAATCAAAACAAAAATAGTTAAAGAACTATATTTTTATTATTCAGAGACTAAAAGATTATTTAAATCTTAATATTATAAATTATTAATAGCACTGATATGTCTGTCACAAGATAAAAGTGGGAAGAGTTACAAAAATAAGGAAGAAAACTAAAAGTCAAAGAATATTTAAATTTTACTTTTATAAATTTAAAATTAAAATGAGAAGTTGACATTTCAACATAACATTATTAACCCATCAGAGTTTATATTTTTATAGATTTTTTTAACGTTATACTTTCTTTATAATTTGTTTGATACATAAAGCAATTTAACAACTTGTAGAAAGGTCAATTTTCTAATTCTGTAACCGTGCATTATATGTGCAAGTTGTGACCGTTGACAACTTGAGGAAGATGCTAATCTTTAAACAAAGTAATAAGTCGAGTAAACCGAAGCTGATACAATCTGGATTCCAACACTACAATTTAGCTAAAATAAAAGTTGGTCAAAAAGTCAGCTAGGTTATAAGTTCTTATAATAAACATTTTTGTTAGATGCTAGGTTATAATTTTGGTGAAAGTGAGTAAAAAATTATTATTTTCACTTTCATTTCTTGTATCATTTCTATATATATATATATATAAAAAATATGTTTCTAATCTTTACATTTACCAAAGTGATGTTCGTAGTTTCTCGTTAGAGGCTAAAACCATGTGTTTTGTTAAAATATAATAAGGACTAAAAAATAATGCATTAAAACTTCCTAGAGATTAAAAGTGAATAGCCCAAATCATATACTCAAAAATTAAATATAAAATATATTTCACATCTTGAAAAACCTGAAAACTCACGGAAGAATTTAAGAAAGAGTGAAATGAAAAGTTAGATAAAACATTAATATACATATATATATATGTGTGTGTGTGTGTGGAGTTATAATTTAAATGAATTTAAAAAATTAATAAAAATAACATAAATATAATGTGAGATGTTAAGTGAAACAACTCATTAATTTTTTTTATAGATAAATATTTTTAATATTATTAAAAATATTAGTGAAAAAATCAATTATGTGTGATATCTCTTTTTTTATTTTTCTCATATCAATTTTATATCTTTCTTCTTTCTTCACCCTTCCTAAAAACTATTAACATGTATTATTAACAATTTAACATAGACAAAAGTTGTCACATAATTCAAGCAGTGAAAGAACTTTATAAGTAGTATTATATATAAATAATAAATAAATATGTAAGTTTTACATTCAGTTGAAAGTAAATACGTTACGTAACTTTGTACAGATAAAATACTGGCTATAATGACATGATTAATGAAGAACTTGGGATAGTGAATCATTGACCGGTACTATATTAATATTAATTAATTCTTCGAAATGTGCCTGAATTACAAAGAAGCTTCATATATGCACACTGCACAATATTCCACAAAGGTCAACCAGCCCTTATTATGGTCATTAACTTCGGATATCATCCTTCGAAATTGCCATAAAAACTTTCAAGTTGGATTTTACAAACGACAAATTAGCTGTACTTTCACCGTCAACATTGTACTATGTGACTTTTCCAATGTCAAACTCAAATACTTAACGTAACTATTTGTGATTACTTTACTATTATATAGCACTAATTTTAATTGACACAGCGCGTATGCCAACTACAAGTCATATGCTAAATGTATTTTTCATGGTTAAATTGTTATGATGACTAGTAAACTCAGAAGAGGCTTAACGCGTAAGCCCATGTGCATGTAGCTCGTAAACACATAATCACACATGCTTATTAATTAAGTTCCATGGCTCAAAAAGGGAACTCTACAAATGTTAAATAGCCATGCATGTCTTCCAACTTAATTTGTTTCTTCAATATTATAGTTGTTGGAATTTTTTTAATGTGGGTTAATATTATAAATAATTACATTAATTATTTATGATTTTATTTTATATAATTAAATTAAGTGAGTATGTTAAATCACTAAATAAGATAATAATATGAATTTAAATAAATATATCATAATATTAATCTACTAGGAGATAATGAGAACATTATTAAATTAACATGTTATTAAAATATTATCATTTTCAATATATCGAACGATCACACATAACTTTTTCTCTTGTATGAAAAATTAGAAAGGTTTTATTATAGAATAAAGAAACTCCCCTTAAGGAAGAACCATAAGATCATTTACTACACCGTTAATTCTTCGTAAGTCAACAAATATTGAATATTACTTTAATATTGAATATTACTTTGATTGGAAATCAACTAAAGATGCAAATATATATTTTATTTAATCCTTAATAATGAAGTATGTTGTAGTTCTTCGGATCTTTCCCAAGCTATAAATCTATGAAATTTTAGATTGTGCATAAAAAATAAAAAAACAGATTAAAAATTAAAGATAATCCAACAACAATGGTTGCTTCTCACATTGTTTAGTTCAATTAGTGCTATAATTACACGCCATATTGTACAGATAAGTTGAGTGGTGTATGTTGATGCGAACGATAACTATATATGCATATTTCATGTCAATTTGAACTATATATAAGTGCAATACGTGACTATGAGTGTAACTTTATGTTTATTTTTTTAAAGGAATTAATTAATAACTTTATGTTAATATGGCCTGTTCGAGTCAACTTACTTGATCAATAGTGAGTTGGCCAATTGTAACTAGTTAAAGACAGTTTGAGTTAATATAAGTTATTGGCTTATTATAGTCTACTCTTATGCAGGTTACAAGTTACTTAAAATAGGTTCTCATTTTTTAAAATGAGATAATAATTTATCGTTGTACTGTTTTCAATTCATTAAAACATGGCAACTTCATCATTGTTCAGAGTTTTTTTAAATTTTACCAAATATTTTTACGTTATTTCTCCTTATTAAATTAACTAGTTACATAATCGGTCAAATTAGTTCTTTCCAAACCATTTTTAGATTAAAATTTTGTTGATCTTCGTCAAAATCGTGGTTCCTCTAATCGTATATATTAAATTAAAGTACATCATTTTGATAGTTATTTAATTTTTATTCATTTTTTCCCTAAATAGTGACACCATGCATTCTTAACTTCTTTTTGCTTTTAAATTTAAATTCAATATTTTATAATTAATTAATTTATGCATACTTTTTTTATAATTTAATATATATATATATATATATATATATATATATTACATATTATACTTAAATTAATTAGCATACTTCTCTTATTCTTTTAAATATATATTTCAATACACGTTGTATTTTTTATTTATATTTAATAGTATATTAAATAACTACTTGGACAAGATCACATGTTCGTATATGTGTCAACAGGGTGTTATATAGCTTGAGTAATCTTACAAAATGTATTGTGTATAACCACTAGGTCAGCCTAATGGTGGTAGTTTAAAATAATATGTATAAAGTCAGGTTTAAATCTTATTATGATCATTGTAAAATATATATATATATATATATATATATATATATATATATATATTGAGTCAATAAAAGTAGAGATAGACTCAACAAATTTGATCCAATCCGACATAAATTGATCCATAAGCTTGGAAATAACATAATGTTTTTTTCTTTAAGTTTACCTAAAAACATGTATTCTATTGTAGTATGAGACGAAAAATATAGCATTGGTAAATGTTTACCCATTAACATTTTTTTAGAGGTGGTCTTCTTTTTAAAACGTTGAACTGTTAGGTAAATTTTTTAAAACAATTTCTTCATAATATGTAAAATTTTGAAATTATAATTTCAAATTATTTTTAATTAATATTTTATTTTAGTTTTTACAATTGATCGGTTTAAATGTAATATCAACTTAATATAAGTAAGTTCATGCATTTTTTAATTCGACTGTAATGAGTAATTTTTTAATTATATGAACGAAATATATTTTTTTAACTAAAACCGTCTTTTACATGACATTTAATTAAACAGTAAGTTATATAGTTATTGATTGAACCAATAATTAATTATAAACAGATTTAATTATTTTAATCAACCACATGTCTAAACCGATGGCCACAGTCCCTCTCCAAATTTCACTCCCTTTATCTTTTGATTTTAGTTTTTAGTGTCAAGACTAATATTTCTTTCCTTCATTTCTTTTTATTGTTTTTCTTTTCTTTGTCCTAGTTTGCATGCACACCAAACATTTCCCTCCACCAATTATAGATGGAATTGTGAGAGATTTTTAAAATTAAAAAAAAAAGTTTTATCTTTCATAAAATCATGTGTCTAGTTATAAATAGGTATATATTATTATCTTAATTAAATAAATTTAGGAATTATTCAGAGATTTAAAATACACATGTCTGCATATAGGTTCGAATTACTTTCGAGGTGTTAATACCCTAGCCTGTAGCATAATAACAAGTCATAATGTTTATAACTCAAGTGGTGAACATCTTCCTATTAAAAAAATGTAAGACCTGGTAATATATATTTGGCAATATGTATTCACTAATTACTTATTAGAAAAAAATGGATAAACTAATTTTAGCAGGTAGTGATACCAACGGATATAGATAGTATAATATCCATCCCCACACGTTTAGCTATCTATAACGAAATTTTATCCATAAATATCCGCAGGTTCGATTTATTTTTTTTTCGATCCCTATGTACATATAATTGCTATATAGATGTATGATGTACCATGTATGTATGTTACAATGACATTATTTATTTATTTATTCCGTTAATATGTTGCAAATTAAATAAATCATTAACTTAGTGGAAATATCTTTTTAAATAAGTTAAATACAATTTTTTTTAATAAGAAGTTTTTTTTAATGAGTTTCATTTCAATAAAATTAAAAAATACTCTATGATAAACTAAAACAACTAAAAATTAAAATCAATTTTATAAAGTGAACAAATAAATAAAAGTTTAAATGGGTTACATGACCTAACTATTGGCTTCTTTTAGCAAGTTAATCAAACGGATTCGTCTCACATCAACACCTATATGGCTCTATGGACTATGCCTAAGATTGTGTAGGAAAAAACTACTTTGTTTTGTTCTTCACAGTAATAAAAATGTGAAGAACCTTGTTGACCATATCAAATAAAAAATCAGTGAGTGAAAAGCTCTTATGTATATCCATGAAAATTGGTATTTTCTTACAACATATTGTTCCAATTTATGTAATGCGCATACTTAGTTAAGATCGAACATACTTTGTGCTCCCCAACATTACCTGAATTATCCTCCGGGCTTCCACTTTAATATTTACAAATTAAAGGGTTCTACAGACAAGTCCCACATCGGACAGTTGATAAAATAACTTAATCCTTTTAAACCTCTGACAAAGTTGATTAATTGCCGAGCTAAGTAGCGTTAGCTTATAACCCAAGCGGGGGTATTAAGGTGATGGAACAACACGCTTGGCAATTTGCCTTGTACTTGCACCAATCGGTGCAATACGGGTGGTCGCTTGTGTGCATCGGGTTTCTATGGGTCCCATAGAAAATCTCAGAGGTCACAATGTGAATGTCCGCTTGCCTTAACAGAGCAGCGGGTGCCTCTGAATGCCCCGAGTCAGGGAAGAAAATCACACAGGCTATTGTTAGTGCTTGGACTATCACCTTTTTTTATTATAATCTTTTTGTTTTCTGAAATTGTGCACTATTTTTTTTTTTCCTGGTGGATTAGAGACCACAGATGTCCTCCCATCTACTGGCAATTTCTTCTCACTCATGTAACCATAACGAGACTTTACATCACTCCCCAAAAGACTTATGCACCATTTTTTATATAAAGCTTGTTGTGCCACAATTAGTAGTACTCCATTTCATTTGGCCAAACTCTGTTAATTACCATAGCACGTTGGATTGGGATATTGGCCTTGTAAGATTATCTATGCTTGAGCCAATTTTACGTTACGCAAGTGAAATTAGTAGAACTCCAGTGCATACTATTAATTTATATGATGATAGCACTGGATATCCAACTCTATTAATTAGCATAGCATGATGATGGTGTGTTGCTCTTGCTTTCTTGGATATCCCTTAAACAATATAACTATTTCCATCGGTCTGTGAACAAAGATACAGACCAAGAATAGGCATCGTTACCTTAGTTTTTTCATAGGGTCATTAATGAAGGCATACAATATAGCAAGGTGCATTGTTTTTGGAGTTACATGGCACTGCAACATAATTAAGTGAACGGTTAAAATGATCATTACCATATGCATAACAAGTCCAAGTGCACAAGAATAGCCTTGATTCTTCATATCAGTTATCTCTATTGTCTCTAAATTTTCAAGCATATGATATTTTCTTTGCTTTTCCTTTGTAATTCTCCTTCTCAAAGAGGAAATATTCATGCGGAATTTTTACTGGTTAATGGATATGGCCATTTTGGCAGAGACTCCAAGTGCATTTGTTATCTTTGCAGCATAAAATATTTCAGTTCATATGCAATATTAGTAGGCTTTGAAGCTGGAAAATGTGACTTTGACTTCAGTGATGAGGATTAATAATAATTTTCTGGGGTTTTGCTTGTTTATTCATTTATTTGTTTAGCAAGTTGTTTTCAAAAGTTTTGTGACTTAATTCAAAGGTTTCTCCTTTTTGTTTTGTAAGTGTCCTGCATCATTATGTCACGGTCTAACTTTTCCTTGCTGAAATTTAATTTGTATTCAGAAAAATGCGACCATTGGGGGCAGCAAGGATTGAAGTCTTGAATATTTATTCAAGGACTTTTGATACATGACTTTGTATCTACTTGTGTGATTGTGTTCCTAAAATGACTTCTTTTTTTAATTACCTGCATTACAAGAAATTCAAAATATGGAAAGCAATCAGTGCAAGTAGTAATTACAAGTTGCAAGCAGACACAAATGGGGACTGCTTCTACTATTGGACAACCAGACAAGCGATATCTACTGTTATGTAAATATCCCTCGCGTGATTGCCCAATAAATTGAGGAATGGGGAACGTTTAAGGGATGAATTTATTAGAGAGAATTGTTAAAAGGAGGGAAGAAGGGAAGGTAGGAAAAAAATCTGTTTTTGCTCTTATTTTTCTTGTTTCTTTGCTGTCTTCCATTCTGATTGAAAAGCAGCTTGGCTGATTTACATCAATCAATAAGTACCTATCAGTTCACATCTATTAAAACGAATATAGTAGTGAATAACAAAAACAGATAGAATACAGATTCTTATCCTTTTCTATGGACCGGGAGGGGATTAAAATAATCCAAGGGAAGTATCAGGCTTTTGAGTTTTGACATAACATAGAATATCCAAACATATAATAAAATCTTTACAGATATTTTTCTTCTTTGATTCTTGAGCTATGCATTTAGACTAAACTGTTACTTGGAGTTGGTTAGACCCAATAACTGCCAGAAGTACAGTAGTTACAGTCACAGAAAAAAGTATGAATTTGTAGCATAAAAAGGGTTACCAGTACCTGTAACAATTCAGAATAATTGTAATATGTTTGGTCCGCGGAAGGGCAACAATGATGCTCATGTTTGAAAACATCCTTGTCCATGAAAATAATTCAAAGTAAATTATGTTTGGTATGCAGATAATTCTGAAATTGCAGTTGCAACCATATCAAAATGTTCTATTTTACACTTTCCATATAGGGTAAACATTTAAACATAAATCCATCAGTTCACAAAATTCCACTATAGCTCGGGTAATAACCAAAAGAAGCCAATCCATTAGCTCAGCATCAAGGAATTTACTGCAAATAGATTTTTGGTTTCAGGAGAAAGGCACCAACAACTCTAATGTCTTGCTGTGAGGAATTAGGATGCAGTCAGACTCTCAAAAACATTATTGTTCAATTCAAGCACAGTGAATATTGGAATTGGAAGTTGAGTGTATTACAAAAAAAAGGGAAATCAAACTAACAAGTGCAAATGTCAAATATAGACATCAAGAGAAGTTCAGTTCAAAACTTAACATATTTTTAAGATTATAAATGTTTCTGTTTTTCATTCTTTAATCTTTAGTATCAGAATAATTGATCACATTCTGAAATGACAATAAAAAGACATTCCTTAAACAAAAAGCTATCGTGTATGAAAAGCTGCAGAGAAAAATCAAATGTACAAGATTTTAAATAAGGACATGCTAAACTGTCCAATATGTAACTAGTTTAACAGGCTCCGTTTCTGTGTTTTTGCTTCCGCAGGGAGGAATACAAACATCTAACAACTTAATACCAAAGCATATAGTACAAATTACGATCTTTTGTTTTCCCCAAATTAATCCAATTTATCATTCATTTCTTCCAGAAAGAAAAAAGAGGCAGAAAGAAGCTCTTGGACATTGTTAGTGTTAAACTGCAAACTTTCTTCTTACTTTACTCTTGTCCCACATAGGAAAGAAAACGAGACAACAAAATCTTTATATACCCTCTGACAAGGTTGACTGAATGCCGAGCTGAGTCACGTTAGCTTGTGACCCAAGTGGGGGCACCAAGGTGGTGGAACAGCTCATTGGCTTTGCTGGGTTGGACTGTGGCTGCAATAAGTTGGCCTGCCCACTCCAAGTTGAGAATTGAATCATGGGACTTAAAGCGAAGGCATAGGTCTCCTGGTTCTTAGAGTGGAGGGCACTGCGTGAGGCTGGTTTCACAGAACAGCGAACACCTCCCATTCCCAACAGTGGAGGGATAACAGGTTGCTGCAACCACAGTCCACCATGGCCTGGTGAGTCTAGATGCTTGGACCATCACTTTTTTTTTTTTTTTTTGTGTGTGTGTGAAAATCTCTTCATTTTTGATGCAATATAACAATGGTTAATTACTCTGCATAGGCATTTTTTTGGTGCCTGCAGTGTTTGGTGCTACAACCACATGATTGAGTAAGATGACTAAAGTCGTTATTAGATAAATAGCTTCTGCAAATGCAATTCAAATGATCAAGTCTAGACTCACAACAGAGGTTTGAAGATATGATATGGGCCAACAATCCATATCCATCCCAACAATCCCTCTATTTGAGTTATTTTTCTTAATACCTCTCTATCATGAGATGAGATTTACTTTTGAAGTTGTTGGGTAGCAATATTCATTGGTAAAAAATGGTTACCCTCTTCAGCCATGTACCATATTTGATTCACTCAGAAACTCATGAAAATATTAACTACGTAACGTGTCATATGATCTACAGGACCATAGTGATACTTATTTTTTAATCATTGGCTGGTGTAATAGCATTGAATTTGAATATTTTTTTTCGTGCACTTGTGGGCTAATCTTTTTTTCTTTTTTTTTTGACTCTTTGCATTTTCTTTTGAATGGAAACTTTTATTCAAAGCTAGAATCATCTGGAAAAGGTAATACAAGCACTATCTGCCCTTAAGACATTACAAACAAAAGAAGGACAACATCAAAATTTTGATTAGAACATAAAATAAGAGACAAATTTTATATTTTGAACCTAATGTTGACAAATTTTATATTTTAAATGGTTTGAAATTGTATTACAAAATTGAAAAATCACTATTTTAAAAGGAAAATATTGACCCAAACTTCAAAGATAAAAGACCAATTTATATTTTAAAAAATGACATGTCAAAACAAATTTAAGTTAAAAAAAAGGGGATTAAAAGTATATTTTAGCTTAATTCATTGTAAAATAACAAAAAGAACTTAATAAAAAAAAATTATTTTCAGTAAACCTTATCAATAGGTTAAATTAAAACATAATTCAAAAATCTTATTAGTTTGGCTAAATTGTAATTTAGTTCTTCTAATTTTCTAAATTCATGATTTTGGTCTTTTTTGGTTTCCTAATTTTATAAATTGACGATTTTGGCCCCTTTAGATTATTAACAAATAATTATAATAAATAAATTTATTAAGCTACTTATTAATTAAATAATAACTATTAATCATTAAAAACTTTAACAAAAGATTATTAATCCTAATGCGGTGTTGTTGTTGGTGAAGTCATTGAAGATGGAAGAGATGTTTGCACACGATGAGAGGAGTACAATACTATGTAAGATTAGAGTCAATAAATTTTTATTAATTAATTTATAATTAAGTTAATAATTCTATTAATCACAATTTTTTGTTAATAATCTATTATGAAAATCAAAATCATCAATTTAAAAAAATTAGAGAACCAAATATTATAATTAAAAATTAGGAGACCAAAATCATAAATTTAAAAAATTAGAGAGATCAAAATTATAATTTAACCCTTATACTAGGGCTTTTTTCTAAGTTACCCAAGCAAGTATATATAGAAGGTGATTTTGTTTGAATGCTTTAAATAATTATATATTCAAAATTCAAATTTGAAATTCTAAGTTATTGATTCAGTAAAAAAAAAAAAAAAAAAAAAACTGATCCATCCACTTGATGGTAGACACAACATGTTATAATCGTTCATGAAACTAACTTGCTGCAGAGTGCAGTCCTATGTGTTGCAAAATAAAAATTTGCTATCCCAGAACTGCTGCACAATCCATATTAAGTATTTACCAGTAACCATTGAGCCTGGTTTTAGAAAACGGTCCACAACCGTGATTTGGACCGAAACATTAAGATTTTTAATTGTCCGCGACCGAATGCGACGCAATTAAGATCGTATCAATCATATTTATCTGTGATTTGTTACAATATCAACAAACATGATAAAACCGCAACACAACTCTGGCCAATATTTAAAACCTTTTTATCGAGGTTTCAAACATGGATTACAGTTATCAATTACACGCTACCTAGTACTTATACTTACTCAACTAAAAATAACATGATTTCTTTGCAATCCATCTTACAATACAAAATTAAAAATAGATAATAGTAATATGAGTGCAGGTCTGCAATTGTTTTCGTAACAACCCCAAACACCTTTATGGACCCTTTTTCAAAACCTTACCATAAAGATTATTTATCAAACATAAAAGGGAAAATAAGATAACCAAATTCAAATTATTATACTGTATATAACAAGAAACTGCTAACAAGTTGCAACTTGCAACCATGAAGGCAAGCTATTTTCTTTTAAAATAACATTCTTGTGGTATCAAAAAAATTAAAGAAAAAAATAAATAGTTTTGAATCTTGTGGTGCCAAAAACAGTCTTGACATTTTTATGGCTATTATTTTTCTCCTTTACATTCATATGCTCCTATGTTCTCTACAATTAAAGCATCCAAGGTAAGATAATATAAAGAGCAATCTAAAGTCATGAACTATACCACACTCTCACTCACTAATAAACCTGAGAATTTGTAGGTGGGAAGAAACAATAAAAATTAAAAAATAAGACAAAACAAAACTAGACCAACAAAATTCATGCCACAGCTTTGAATCTTCATAGCTTCATGCCATCAGTTCCTCTGCTTAGCCCCTTCTCCTAGGTTTTAACCTGCTACACATGCACCCTTTGTTGTTAATTTCTAGATATTATAAAAAAAAAAACACAATGAGCATACACTTATGAAGAATAAGGGAATGTTACCTGTTCTGTGTAGGATTTGGTCTGCTAGGTGGTATCCTTCTAAGGCTAGTGGCAACCGCAGGCTCCTGAGTTGGTTTTTGCTCTTCTTTGTGAAAAAATGAATGTGAATGAGATTGAGAAGATTGTGACATTTTTGAAACTAAAGATGAAGAAGAGTGACTCCTAGCTTGGGACATAATCACTCTATATGAAAAGATCAATGTCATGGCAAAGATAACAGCAATCATTGAACTGCGTAAGGAATTCATGGTCTTTGCTGACTTGGAGGATGTCTTTCACTTGCCCTATATGCTTCTTGCAATGATGAGTTGTATACATGACATATATATACTAAACATGATTCGAGTGGAACTTACTTGACTCTTAAAAAAGAAAAAGTTTGATTATTGTGAATAAAAAAATGTGATTAAAAATTATAAGACTCTATCAAAATTAGAAAAAATGATTCGAAATCGTGATTTGGAATGTAACATAAAAAAAAAAAAAAAAAATTAACTGTTCATGACCGCAATTGGAACCACATTGACCATATTTATCTTTGATCATGATATTAACAAATATGATAAATCACAATATGACGGCAACTGATATTTAAAACCTTGGATTCTACTAAATATGACAAGTTAGATTCTTTGTTAATGATTTATCATTGACAAAACTAATTTAATATTTCGTATCAATAATATACTTATAAGAAAATTATATATATACTAATTTTGATTACGTGTATGAAATGTTCTTGTTATGCATATATATCTTGTTCATTATACTTATAATTTTGTTGGCTAGCAGATTGGACCATATTTGAAAATGCAGCAAGGGGTGCGGGGGTGTCATGTGACAAATCTTTAACTAAAAATTCAGCTTACAAGTCCCAAAGCTAAATCAGCATGAGATTAGGTTTAACGTTGATTTTATCTTTCTGGGGTAGTGTCACGTGATGTGGAACGTGGTTTATTTACAGCTGGCTGGCTGGCAGCTTTGGATTCTACTGTTCCAGAGGTTTACAATTGCAATCAACTGATCAATGTTGCTCAAACCAAGGTGAGGCAAATGGCTTTAGTTTAAAAAGACTGAATGAAAATTTTAAAAAATTGTGCCTCGTGAAATGGAGTGATCAGAAATACTACACTTTGTATGCTGTTCTAACAGTTGTCTCTAGAAGAACATGGTTAATCACTCAGGCTTATATTCATTTTCTTTGGAGTTTTCTTCTTCCCTTATCACTGAGAAGGCACGAAGATTTAACTATGTATTGTTCTTTCTTTTTTGTTTAAAATGAACTGTATAGTTCTATGCAGTTCAAAAATGTGTATTGGAAAATAAATATATAAAAATTACACAAATATATTATATAGTGTTAATTATACGAAAATGCATAAATGATATATGAAGTTAATTCTTAATACGATTATTACTAGTTATATTAGTCTTTAAAGTTAAAAAAAGAATAATATATATATATAACTCCTATATAATAAAAAATTATTACTTGATTGAAGAGGGTATATGAGTGTTATGAATTTTTTGTGCATGTTTAATTTTTATGGATAAAAAAAAAAAAAAAAAAAAAAAAAAACTCCCTTACACAAATGGCAAAAAATTATGACGTGGTATGTTTCAAAATGTCTACCTTCCAGAACGCTGTCACAGGCCTTGAAAAAGTCCTTCTACAATGCCAATCAATTGGGCTTTCAACATGTCTTACGCCAAACTTGGTCGAGCATCAGCAGGTACAGCAGTACAGGCACACATGAAGGGGTGCAGGCTTAATTAATCAAGAACAATTGCAAGGGCATTACTTTCTGCAGCCCTACTTTTTTGCCTCCTACACTCCAAAATAATAATTAAAGGACAAATTTAACCTTCAGTCAGCACCCCTTTCCCTCCCTTGTGCAACCCTAGCTGTCACCACCAGTACACCACCACTGTTTTCCTTCACCATCGTCGGTGCCGACACTACCATAGTCCCACCACATTCCTCACCACTCCATAAAAAACCTCATGGAAGCGCAAGAGGAGCCACACCAATTCGATGTCTCAGTTCGAGGCCTACAATAAGCTCTATTGGATATAAAAAACCCCTAGAAAATCAACAACCAACCAAAGAAAATATATCATAGACGATAATATCACAATAAGAAATAGACAATACAACAAATCCAGAAGTAGAAAAGTAAAGTGTTAGGTATTGAACATCAATGAGAGAATATTACCTCTTTGTTGATTTCCAAACCAATGACTCTTTTGGTAACATTCCAAACATATTTGGTGTGACCATGGTACAACTTCTTGGGCATGCCCTTGTGGAGAGCTGCATTAACTTTGATGTGACATAGTCATTGATATGGTAGGTTTCAAAAGGCGATATTTCCCTTCTACTAAATCGACAAGAGAAGGAGTCTTTGGTGTGATATATATTCTAATGACATTTTTTTTTCAATATAGTGATTCTTCTGTTCTCTAACCATGATGTCACTTTCAAGTCCCAAAATTTCCCACCCTATGTTGGAATAGCTATTTCAAAAATTAAAAATCATATTTCAGAATAGCTATTCATAATACCTATATACTTTCAGAATGATCGATATGGAAAACCTTCTTTGTTTTGAAGTTCTTTTCCGAGAGATTTTGAAAGAGGCAACCTTGAATAACTAACACATTTGGCATGCACTAAGAAAGGGACGCACTAAGAAATATCCTTTTACATAAAAAGATACAAAGCCTATTCTTTATACTTCATCTCCCCTGTTCTCTAAACCCTTCTCTTCTATTTTCTCTCATTTTCTCTTTTGTTTGTCGAAGGTATTAGAATTTTACTTTAATTATGTTTCATTATGCTTCTATATTGAATTTCATCATAGAAGCAAAATACTTTAATATCAATAATGCACTACCTATATTCAATTTTTGCATACAAGGAAAACATTCAAAACATACTATGTTAAAGTGATTGTAATCATACTATTCTAAAAATTATTTTTTGGAACACGGTTTTGGTTTTCTTAACATTAGAAAAAATAATTTCCAAAAAATTGTTTTGTTTTGTTAACATTCTAGAAAGTACTTTTAGAATGTTAAAAAAAAAATAGTGTTCCAAAAATATTTTCTAGAGTTTTGGAAAGTATGTTTTGTTGCAAGCATTTGGAGAAAATTCAGATCTAGTCATACATAACTACATATATAAAATGAGAGAATCATCATTGATGTTATGTGAGTAAACAAAAATAAAACAAGAAATGAAAGTGGTGGATATTGTTGGGAGCACAAACGTGCTGCAATGGAGTTTTGGAGAATAGAGAAATCCTAATTTTGGAGCAAGAGATCGATGCGAAGGGAATGGAGGGAGATCAATCAAAGAAGAGGGAGGAGGAAATGCGGTCAAAGAAAATCGGGTGTGATAAAAAAAAAAAAATGGAAAGTGTGTTGTGAAAGTGGGATAGAGTGTGCAAGGGATAGGAGAATATTTGAAAAGGGAAGGTTATTTAACTTGATTGACTTAAAAAAAAAAAAAAAAAGGAAAAGGATTCTAATCAGTAAGTAAGTAAGGAGTGTATTTAGCAAAAATCCTTTTCAAAATTTTCATACCTATTTTTGAAAAGAAAAAAAAGAGAATGTTTCTCCCACGTACCCACTCCACGCACCCCGACTGGTGGCCTTTTCCCTTTCTATGTTGGCCTTTTCAATCTCGTCACTCTCCCCTTCACCTTACTCGTGCTTTTGTTTGTTTGGAGCTTCTCCTTTTTTTCAATTTTGAAGATTTAATGGAAATTACTTTTTACAATGTTGTTATACATTTTCGAAATTAGTTTTTTTGATACGAAAAACATTCCAATAACTAATTTCTAAAATGCATGCTGTATCGATGAATGGCCATGCACATTCTTGAGAAAATGAGCAGATTCCTGAGCATGACATGTACTAAAGGCATTAGTGTTGATCACCAACATCCCACTATTTCAACTTGGAGACATGTTACAATGCAACAACTACCTATTCTAGCACTTAAACTAGCACAACTTCAAGCATAATTTTAAAAACCGGACTAACCGGTCCGATTAATTAGAACACTTAGTATATCTAGTCTGATCCAGTATTTGGATCTTTCATGTCATTGAATCGGTATGACTTGATTTTAACCGGCAAGGTTTGATGTTCAATTATTGGACAAATGGGTTATTTGATTCGGACTGGTTCAAACAATGTCAACTCCTTCAAGCTGCAATGTTGCACACTGCGTTGCTGTTCCTTTACGTGCTACTGCTCCTTCAATTCACGCAAGCTAGCCTTACAAATCTATTAAATACACTTACCTGGATTTGAACCCAGCACAACAAACTATCCCTCAACCAAGTTTTAATTTTCTACTAAGCCAAGTTGACTAATTGACATATAGTTAACAATTTTATTATACATAGTATATATAATACTTACATTACTAGTTCATGTATAGTTTAATTATTGACCCACCAATTTCATCATTGATTTGATGACTAGTATCTTTACCAAATTGATTATCAGTCCAATAAGTTCCAAAACATTTTTTTGAAACTACTAAACCTGTTGATTCATTTCCATGAGGTCATCAGGACTACCTGGACGTGTCCATCCTTAGGTCAATTATTTAAATTTATTGCTCTTTACAATTTTTTCATTGACAAGGGATTAAGTCATCTTTATCATTTTCTTTTTTAAAATCTAATGATTTTAATAAATAACAAATCTTAATCATTAGGTTTTTAAAAAATAAATGATGATATTTTTATCTCTCAGAAAAAATAACAAGAACTAATCCCTAACATGAACAATGCTACAAACATCTGACACAATAACAAGAATATAAATAGCGATTCAAACATCACGAGTTCTAGGGTTCCCACGGGAAAAAAAATTACTGTCATTGGGATCTATTAAGTTTTAAAAGACAGGTGAGGATTATTTTTTTTTTTTTTTTCTTTGCCCTTCCCCATTTGTCCCTGGTCCTTTCTTCCTCACTCTAGAGTCCAGATTGCATAATTGTTGCTGTAGCAATACCGAAGATGATTATTGTCTGCCTCCAATGAATCAGAATGATTATTGAACAGGTGAAGATAGTGATTTAAGGTTTAGTGGTTCAATGAACAACTAGCTTTTTTTATAATAACAACACTCATGATCGACTTAACAATAAATGAGACTTAAAAAGAAATTTAAAACTTTAAATATGTTAGTTTTTTTACTAATATATGAAACATTTTTATTCGGAACAGTTTTTATTTATAAATATTAATAGTAAATATTTTTTCAATGAACCTACAATTGTTTTATCATTTGATCTGATCTGTGACCGTGACCACACCTCTAAATTGTCCATTGTGAAACTTTCACCGTGTTAAAACGTGATCACTTGCTGAGGCACTCAATATTTATTCCTATTAAACAAATTATACGATGTGGGACCTTGACTTCCAGAATTTACTTGCTCAGCTTCACAAACCACATATGCTCCATTTCCTTTTTATTTATTATTACTCGATGTGGTACTTTTTCCAAGATCTTTTTTTACTAGTGAACTTCTTCAATTCACTTGTAGAGACTGGGCTGTATACATGATACATTCCATTTCTTTTTTTTTTTATTATTATTACTATACTCTCTTTTTTTCTTGCTGAATATTTTTATTACTATACTACTTATTTTATTAGTTACCACTGCCCAATACAAATTCTAGACCATACAAAATATAATTTGTATTGTTTTGTAATTGTCACTTACGTAAATAATTTAATTATTTTAATTTGTATTTGAATAGGTGAAAATATATTATCATATGAATAGTATTTTTCTCATTTTCTATCAAATAAAATATCTTACTATTTTTTTAACTTGATAATTTTTTTCCAAAACTTAAAGTGACAATTTTTTAATAATTTAACCCGATAACCAATACAATCTAATTAAAATTAGATTGGGTTGAAAAAAAAATCAATCCAATTCAACTTTGAAAAAATAGATAAAACTTGAGCTAATTCAGGTCATTTACATCCCTATTGGATAGAGGACGTTCCTCCTCAATTATCTGCCATTGTAATTGATGACTTATGCCCTCTGCTGGTGGCCCTTTGAAATCCAATTCTCTTTTTTTTTTTTTTTTTAAAAAAAAGTATACAAAACACTATTAATTACCGTTGATGTTCTCTATTATTTTTTTCAAATAAAATATGTTTCTAATTTTTATACTTTGATGAATTTTGTTTTTAGTTTAATTTTACATAGTACAATTTAGTCCCTAAATTTTATAAAGAACGTGTTTTTATTCTCAAAGCTCACCCCCCAATTTCTACACCTTTTTTAACTTCAAGTTGTGATAACTGACGAAGTACTAAACATTTTTTTTATAAAGTTCAAATGCTAAGCATGATATATGAAAGTTTGAGAACTACAAATAAGATTAAACTAAAGAATAAGGACTCAAAATATATTTTATTCTATTTTTTTATAAAAAGAAAAAATCTATGTAGTTGACAAATTAAAAATACTGAATCCAACCATTGAAGAACCTCAATGTTAGAAGATTGAGTCCACATGGAAACACTTTGTAGCAAGGAACAACTCGAGTATCCCGAATGAGAAATAATCTGGAATGTAAAAAGTAGTGATACATAGCAAAATAAAAAGAACAAAGCAACTTTAATTTAACACATATATCTTGTTTAACACTTAACAGCAATGTAAGCAGCATTAGGAAAAATATAGTTATATATTCATTTCATATAACCTAGGCTCTTCACTTGCGTGAGAAGCTGGTTCTGTTCCCATCCCTCAATCTACCATTGCCTAGTTCCTATATATAGTCCCAAAATTAAAGCACTGACATTTTGTTCTTTCGTAGCTAATATAGGAACTTGTTTTTTCCCCCTTTTTTTTTAAAAAAAAGAAAGAAAATAAGTTAATTCTAATAACATTTCTATTGCATTTTCATAGCTCCTTCGATTCTGGATTCATTTCAAAACCTTCAAACATTTCTTCACCGTCAACAGCAAAAAATTGATATTTATTATTCACTTGCAGTCATTGTGTGTTTAGTGCACCAATATACCTGTTTACACATTAATGGAACAGTTCAATATTCTAACTAGCTGTTTCTTCTCTATTTGCATTGATTTAAATAAGATTAAAAAATCCATAAAGAGATGAAATTACAATAAGAAAAAGTTAAAAGAGAAATATAGTTCGTCAAACTTAATACTCTTCTTATCCAATAAAAATTATCATGTATTATTCGAATGTTGAATTTTACAATAACTATTTTAAAAATCATACATGACATAATTTTTTATGGGTTCACAGGACATAAAGTTACTCTTAAATTGACAATGTACATTTGTCTTAGCTTATGAATCATTATCCAATGCCTTATAGTTTGTAAAGATCAGAAATCAAATTCCTTAGCAATTTTACTCTCTAAACTGCAAAATGCACTTTACAATGGTCAAACTCTTTCTCTTGCTACACCATGTAAAATTGTCAAGATTCATGCTTCTTTGTATATCATGATAAAATTTGGTTGGTAACTTACGAATTTTCAAGAATAATATGGACTTCTTGTGGATACAAGATCATCAATGTTCTGAAAGTTGCAAGTTGAAACTTTCTTCTTCTGTCCCCTGAACATAACCTCAACTTCTACATTAAATGTTGCACAAACAGGTCGATGGTCAGAGAACTTAAATTCTCTGCGGACGTACGAAAGTTGCTGTATTCCCCTTCCATGCCACAAGATTCTATCGCACCTACAACATCCATCATCATTCAGATTTGAAAGAAAGAGTATGAATAGACAATTTGGTCCACAAAGGAGGATACTGTGTTGTTTTGGTTCCTAGAAGATTCTGTCTATACAAATTGGTCTCCAAAAGGTGAACTTATAAAATTTTGGTAGGGTGAAATTGTTAGCAAGTTGACAATTTCAAAGAACAAATTGAATTAGATGGAAATTGTTAGGGACCAATACAAGTAACATTTTTCAGGGACCAAATTGAATATTTACTCGAAGAAAATATCTGTAATTCTTCAAACTGACACATACCAAGCTGGAGTTCTCCTTTTGTTCTTTGAAACTTTTACACCTTCAACATAGTAAGTGTCCGAGTTGAAGGCATATTTATAAGTAGGTGCAAAGTAGATCTTTCCCTCTTTCCACCCCTTGAATACACGACCTGCTTCCCTTTCCATTTTAAGCTGTGAAAAGAATAATATATATACAATGCATCATAATCAGAAATGTAACTAGAATTCACCACAAAAAATAGAAGCACCCAAATGGAATTCCACTTAAATTTTCAGATTATGAGCATATCAATATGAATATCTTCCCTTTCATGGTTTATAAATTTTCTGATTTAAATGAAAACAATGAAAATTAAAACCTAAATTAGGAAAATATTATAAGCTCAACAGCAATGCCAACATGTAATTCTGAGGCAACACAACATTCTGAGGCAAATGAAATTACCTGATCCTTGTTAAAAAGAGCAGGCCAGTCCCTCTTTTCCACAAGCCTTTTTGCATCATCATGGCTCAGTGAAATTCTGTAATTCAAGTCTCCAAACCATATGATTCGGCTGGAGAACACATTTCTCATATAATTAGAAAATTTGGGTCCATTGATATGAAAATTACTCAATGTTACTAAATACTTAAGAAATCTCGTCTGCATTAAATCTATAAATAGTTTCAAAAGATGCTTACTCATGATCTAAGATTTTGTCAGGCATCCTACTATGTGGTGTCTTGCAAATCCTTGGAAACTGAGTGTTCTTTAGAATCTCTATGACATCAAGGTTTCTGCGAAGCTCATCACCTTCTTTCTCTCCAGACGCTAAATGACTACAGATAAAGCAAAAACTTGTCTGATAAAATGACATGCTCACTGATATACACCCCTGCAGCCACAAAACAAGCATGGTAATGTAGATATTAACTTAAAACTTTATCGAAAAAATTTGTTTTCCATTTATACTTTGAAATGAACCTTCATTACATAGATAGAATAAAGCTTCGTATGACTACCTTGTTCCCAAGGCAACCCATGATCCCGCGGCTAATGCAACATATTCTCAAATGACCTACATACTGAACAAGTTCCCTCCTCATCCAGACACTTACAAAAATTCCAACCATTTGCTTACATGTAACAAGACTGTATTTCGTCTGACTAGTAGCCAATGCAACAGGAATTGGGAAATTCTCATCCTCCTCTTCGGTGGAAGAATCATCTGAATTGAAGTTTGATTCTTGGCAGCGAAAACAGAAATCTTTACCAGCCTTCCTTTCAATTTCAAGAACACAGTTACAACTTTTTAGCTTCTTTCCATTTATTTTCTTGAATGTTTTCTTAATCTTCTTCAAAGAAGGCTTTTGCAAGAACAATGGGCCTCCAAAAGATGCGGTCGGTTTTAATCCTTTAGAAGCCAAATCTGAAGAACCATTGAGTGATTGGTTGATTAAAGCAAGCCATTTTGCAGCAGGCTCGTTATCCTCTAATACCAGCACATTTCCAGCATTTAAAGGGACAATCTCCTGAAAGCTGAAAAATTGGAGAAAGACATATTATACTGTGAATTAGAATGTGCTTGTTCAAGTTTTTTCTTAAAAAATCACTCTTTTTATGCTAAAAACAACCAGTTTTATAAAATGTTAACGTCTTTATATAACTTATAGATTATTTTGAAAAGCTAGAATGAGTAGCTTATTATAAAAACTCTTTAAGAAAATATTACTTTATATGCAATTTTTAAATCACCTTTTTTTTCCTTTTTGCACAATAAACAGGCCTAAATTAAAGCAGATATCTCCAATTAGACTACTTTTCTGCCTAACAAAGCACTACCCATTATTCAAAGCATTTTTATTGTTCAAGCAGACAACAACACCTGCACCAAACTATATTGGCAAATACCAAAGAATGCAAATAAATTTATTTCATAATAAGTCAGAAAGGTCAAAATTTAAAATCCAAAATGATAAATGGCCTTCTCTTTGACAAAGTGAGGAAAGGAAGTGTAGTTAGTTAACTCCCTTAAAAGAAGGGGCATATTGTTGACTAGAAACTTATTCATCGATTAAAATCAGAAGTATAAAAGAGTGGGACAGAGAGAGAGAGAGCATACCCCAAAACATACATATCTGGTTCGTTTCGAACCTGAAGAAAATCACTCAGATCAAGGTTTCCAGTGGGGCATTGCCCTCCTACATTCCATGTTGCTGCAAAAACTCTATTAAACAAATAACTACAATCATTAATCTGGTCACCAATATTGTAATAACAGGGACTGTTATTTTTAAAAGTAAAATCAATTCTTCTAATAAATACCTGAAATTTTGAATTTCTTCACTAGAAGACATAGAAGGTTCTGAGCCTCGATTGTCAAAAGATGAATCAGAAAGTGGATCTACAAGGAAAATAAGAAATGGTTAAAGACTCAAAGTGATCATGCCAAGAGGAACTTTTAAAATGGTTGTTGCTGAAACATGTGAAGTGTGAGGTTCTATTGTTCTCAACATCCTCTGGTAATGAGGGAATGTACAAACAGTAAAAGTTAAGATAAGCATATATTATATATGGAAAATAAAGTTTAAAGGTGAACATATTCTCTAATTTGGAACAAATCACTAGGTGCTCCACTTTACGTTACAGTTTTAAAAGTCAATGAAGCCATATCAACTTCTAATCTATGAATTTTTTTATCAATTCTCAAAAAATTCTTGCCAAAAGGAAAATATAAGATAAATTCTCCCAACCACTGGTAATGAAATAGCAACATACTAAAAGCAATAAAATATGCCTTTCTCAACACCCACTTATTCTTTTATCAACAGTAAGAAAGAATATTTTGTGCCAAGATGAAGTGAAATGTTGTAGATAATTAACAGTGAAAAGGAAAATGAAACCTGTTAACTTGCTTCATTTTATTTCACCTCCTGATACACAAGCATGAATATATTCTTATGAATTACATTAAAAAAAAAAAAAAAAACTTAGGATGTTCCACCCAGCCAATATGAACTTTCAGTTCAATTAGGCCAGCTCATCTCCTATGGGGTTTTAAAAACATCGTGCTTACACAAAATGTAGAAGGAAAAAAGGTTTAAGTCAAAGGGAAACAAAGAAATCATATATAATCTCTTCAACAGAAAAGTAGTGATTCATATAAATATTATATAATCTCTTCAACAGAAAAGTAGTGATTCCTATAAATATTCTCTCCTCAATGGTATAGTAGTGATTCCACCTTTTCAGGAAAGAAAGCATATTGAAATGCTGAATGGTATATCCAAAATAATAAGAAAAAGAATTCACAATGTCTATGCCAATCACCCATAATTGAAAAAAGACTATTCTATCTTTCCCACATCTTTAGATACATGGACAGAATATTGTGTAATGCTAATGCTGTCAACCTCTATTTAATTGAAACAGAATGTAGAACTCACCAAGGGAATTATTAGAACCTCTCTCCATTGTCCTTCCATTTCTCTCTCTCATGGCCAAAACTTTCCACAGAAACGACTGAAATCACATTCAGAAGAATAGTTGCAGGAAAAAAAAAAGTCAACATTTAATCCTGTTGAGAAATAAACATTACATAGGCAATACATAGAGTCACATGACTTGAGAGATTCCAGAGTGTCATCCATTAAATATCTCCATGACAGTGAATAAGAGACAGACAAAACAAAAAAATTCTATACAATTAAACTGAAGGCAAATCAAACAACATATCCAAAAAGAAAAGAAAAGAAAACCTGTTTTTTCCTCTGCCGATTGCTTGGTATCATATCTGAAACTGTTTCTTCTTGTCTATCCTCAAATTCGATGTCCATCTAATTTCCCAACAAAAGGGGGAGGGAAAACACGTGCGTTAGTGCATTCAGAATATGCGATCACAAGAAATTAATCAACACACCCATTACATGATTATTTTCCGGTAACTATTCGCAAGAAAATAGGCATCTCATAGCATTCACACCAAAAGAAAACTTGACATATTTAGATTATTTGAAACACATGGGGTATGACCCAAATTAGAAACGAATGAATTCAAAAATGCCCCAAAAAATGTTAATAAGTGCTAAACAATGCAACAAGTACCAATTCTTAGCCATGAATTCATATCCAACTAATCACAACAGTATCAGCACAAAAATGACATTCATTGAAGTAGCAAATCTCAGTCATTTAGAGAAAGCATTGCTATCCTTTAAAAGGGGTTTAAAAATACCAAATGAGATTCTTGTAAGAGTCAACTTCTCATGCAATGCCTTTCAAGAACCAATTATAAATCATAGAGTGTGTTTTCCAGAGAAGGAATATAAACTAAAAAAGGGAAAAAAAAAAAAAAAAAGAAAAGGAACCTGCATAATCCTTGTAGCTAGAACTGAGAACTCTTACTCTTGTGTGCTACAAAAGGGTCCAAACTTTCTCTTCCAAAGAGCCATAAAACTTGACATATATACCAAACAAGTATTTGAGGATATCAAAAAGGATAGAAGAGGGGACAGAGAAATAGGAATAGGTACAAATAGGGAGAGTAGGGTCCTCCCTACTCAAGAAAATGGAATGAAAAATTCAGAAACAATAAAATAGAAAAGAAAAGAGACAAAAAGGAAACAGTCAAAAGGGTGAATGGAATAATAGAATCTCATGTGCCCTCTTCGTTGATAGTATTTATTATTAAATTAATTTTTTGAGGTGTGTGGCAAAGGCCATGATTCGTCTGTTTGTTCTTTGTGTTTACTCTACTTGAAACCAAAAATGGGTTCTTATCAAGAGCCAACGAAAAAAAGCATTTTGTTTGAGGCTTCAAATTCTGAGAATTGTCTTCGAAGTTTGAACCTCGTCCTTTGTACTAGTTTGAACGTTAAAGGGTAGAAACAACGAAAAGAAGTTACTTTCTTAGTCCATGGAGAGAGAAAGTAACCAACCCCACGTGTGTGCCTGCAAATAAAATCGCAATTGTTTGTTGTGCCATGTTTCCTATGAATGTGACACCAAAAGGTGGCTTCTGCCTTGTGCTAAGGAATGCCTTTTACCCATTTCCATGGATTTTTTTGTATGATATTAAAATACAAAACGCAATTTTTTTCTAAATAAAAAATATCACTATTCATGTATGGTAATTATGATTATGATAATTAATAATTACAAAATGCATGTTTGAGAATTTTAATATATATTTGATTTTTGTTTTGAGTCCCTAAAAAATTTATTATTATGAATTCCTGATATATTAAAAATTTTGTTTTAAATATTTGTCGTCACTTAAGTGATGATGTGATGTCATCTTAACTGATCTTTTAATATATTTATTAGTCGTTGAAATGGTATAACGACATCACTTTATTGACGATAATGATCCAAAATAAAAAATTTAATATATTAGAAACTCAACACAACGAAAAAATTTATCATAAACTCAAAACAAAAAATTGTACATATATCAGGGATTCAAAACAAAAATTATTTAAGCCTTTTAAGAATATTTTTTTGTTAAAGTTACTTCATTTAATAATTTTTTTACATGTTAAACTTTATTAATATAACTTTTTAGCATTTTTATATTTATTCAATGATTATTACATATAGTAGGAGTGTATTGGATTAGAATTTTAATATACTATTTTAGTATAAAAAAAGTCTTGTGAATTTTAAAAGACTTTGAATTTTAATAAATTTATATCATAAGAATTTATAAGATTGTAAAGGTATCTGTGAATTTATAAATTTTGAAAGGACTCAATGAATTTTTAGCAAACATCAAAGTCACATGAGTCTAAAAAAAATAACAAAAATAATAAGGTTTGAATAAAGAAAGGTAAAATTAATACAATATTTCTAATTTGAGATAGTTGGACCTGACCCTGGGAGGGATCTCAAGCAAGGAGATCCCTTCTCACCTTATCTTTTAATCATTTGTTCTAAAGGTGTAACAACTTTAATAAACAACACAAAAGCTAAGGGGAGTTGCATGGAACAAAGGTTTGGAGAGGAGCTCCAGCCATTAGTCGCATATGACTACGTTTTATTCTTTCATTCATATGAAATGGAGGCCTTGTTCATGAGTCAAATCATGAAGCTCTATGAAGAGGTGTTGGGCTAGGCTATTAATCTGAATCCAAAAAAAAGTTCAGTCGTAACACTTTTCAGAATCATAGGGAGGTGGTCACAAGCATTCTTGGTGTTACGGAGTGTCTAGGCACAAGGTGATACTTGGGTATGCCTTTGCTAGTGGGATGGAAGAAAAAGGATGTTTTTAGTTTCATTAAGGAAAGGGTGTGGCAAAAAATTCAGTTGTGGAATTGGTGTTGCTTATTTAAGGCTGGAAAAGAGGTGATGGTCAAGTAGGCATGGCAACCCGTGGGTACCCGTCCGAATCCACCCCGATTTCAATGGGGAAAAACCGAATTTTTCGGGTTCGGATTCGGGTTCGGGTTTTTCCCGGTTGTCAAAGACGGGGACGGGGGCGGGTATGGGGTTACTGATACCCGCCCCGCCCCTGCCCCGTAATAAATAATATTAAAAAAATAAAAAAATAAATATATATATATATATATATATATTATTTTCTAATTTTTTTAATTGAATTGATTGATTTTATTTTGTAATTTTAAAATTATAATTCCATATTTTTTAATTGTGAGTTTGTTATTATTATTTTTTTGTTACATAATTAACTTTTTTTATCCGATTTTCAATAAAAAAATTATATTATTTTTTTTATTTTTTAAATTTTAGTGAAATAGCGGGGACGGGGCGGGGCGGGGAAAACCCAACCCCCAGCGGGGATGGGGATGGATTTTAAAACCCGACGGGAAATGGGGACGGGGGCGGGGGGCGGGGAGCGGGTTTGGGGGCGGGGGCGGGGACGGGGACGGGGAACGTAATACCCACCCCCGCCCCGCCCCGTTGCCATGCCTATAGTCAAGGTTGTTTTACAATCAATTAATTCCTATATTATGAGTGATTTCCTCTTTCCTGTCTCCTTTGGGGAGAAAATCAAACGAATGAGGAATTCATTATGATGGAGGACATCTAGAGGGGTTTGAAAATGAATCAATTGGTTATGTTGGGAGAAGCTAATTATGCACAAAGACAAAGGGGGCAATGGGCTTTTCAAAATATTCATGGTTTAATTCCAACCTAGCTATGTTGGGGAAGCAAAGGAGAAGATTGATCACCTACCTCAATGCTTTAATTTCTTACATCTTCAAAGCTAAATATTACCCAAGAAGAGAGTTCTTAGAGACTAAGCTTGGTCGTAATCCAAGTTATACTTGGAGAATCATTTGGAATTCCCAACCATCAGTTAAGAAAGGTTGTAGATGGTTAGGAATGAAGCATCTATTAAGGTGTGGGGTGACCCTTCACTAAAGGAAGATGATGCATATGTTCAAACACCACAGCCCAACATTGAAGAAATATTGCATGCAAGTGATTTTATTATTCATTACAAAAAATGTTTGGATCACATAAAGTTTGAGGTTGTGTTGGATGAAAGGGATGTATCTACCATCACTAGCATCGATCTAACTAGTGATGATTCAAGGATTTAGAGGCAGAGAAGAGATGGGACCTACATAGTGAAGTCAACTTATTATACCTATGTAAGTAGAATCCATTATTCGCTTCATTTGGAAAAGGAGGGGGATTGAAATATAATATGGAGGCTAAAGATTCTACCGAAAGTGAAGGCTTTCCTTTGGAAGCTGTGTAGGGAATGTCTACCTACTAGGTTGAACCTCTAGATCTGTAGAGTTACATGCCCTGGAATATGCCTACAGTGTGAGTCAAATCTTATAAATGCATGGTGCATTTTTGTTGTGTGTCAAGTAGTGCATCAATGTTGGAGCAAGGTTATCCTTGACCAGGTAATCCTTCCTTTATTGCATAGGAAGTCCTTAAAGATTTGTAGAAGTAGTCTTCATTGTGCTTAATTAATTCTCTATGTGACCAACAACATGAAGACTTTTCCATGATGTTATAGAGCATATGGTCTAGTAAGAATGATTTACTTTGGAATGACATTGCATAGGATCCTGATTCGACTATTTTCCACACCAAACATTTGCTGCAAGACTTGAAATAGGCCAAGTCTATCACTATTTTTTAGAATCCCCAATGTTGTAGTTCGGGGACTCTTAGATGGACTCCACCATCCCAAGGAGCCTTAAAGTGTAATACCAATACAACCTTCTTTGACAACCTAAGGCAATGTGTTTTTGGGGTGTGCGATTGAGATGATATGGGATGCTTTGTCAAGACGTGGATAGTTTTGAAGAACTCTTGGCCCTTACTTCATGAAGGAGAAGCTCTGGCGATATTAGAAAAAATTTAGTGGCTACTTGAGATGAATGTTCAAGTCTACATCATTGAGACAAATTGTCAAAGGGTGGTCACGAGAAAAAATATGGGTCAATACTCCATCAATGTAGAAGTCTTCTTAGTAATTTACTGAACTACCATTGCTTATGGCACTTACATAACTAATATCAAGTTTTCTCGCTCATAGTGGTTCAGTCCAATACAAATATTACTTCTAACATTTAGTTATTATATTATTTGTTCTATATTACTTGTGTCTCGACTTGATATTTATCACTCAATGAATCTCACATCATTGAATAGTATGCCTATTCTAAGAACATTACCATATTATAGAACAAATAATATAATAACTAAAACGCCTTGTATATAAAATATATAAACCAAAGTCATGATACAAAACATAGCATATAAATGGATTGGCCTCTAGGGCTCCTCCAACAATCATCTCATTTGGAATTAGGTTTTTGCTTCATGTGTTGTGATTTTGGGATTGCATTTGTGTTTATTTATTGAACAGGACAAAACCTGGAGCTGAGGTGGTTCTGAGAGAACAAAAGAGAAGAGGTGCGACTAGATTTCATGTTGCAAATTGGGGTTTGTTAGGTAGCATTCACGTCGAGGCTCGCCGTTGTTGTTGGGATCCACCACAATTATGGATAAGGTTGAGAGTGAAAAATGTTGAAGATGAGAGGTGATAGGAAACAAAAAATAAAGGTTAGTAGTTAGGATTTTTATGGTAAAATAGACTTTGAAAAACTAAAACAAATGAAAATTTGGTGGTCTACCGATGGACCACTTAATTGCTTGTCCACCATAGACAACACCGCAAGATAAAAAGAAAGAAATCATATAGGTATTGTACCAATGTTTGTATATCTTCAATAAAAAGAGAAAATTATGTTTGATGGGAGAAACTTTTTTGAAAAAGTCACAAGGGTTTAGGTGAGATTGTTGCATGACTTCCTACTAAAATGTTACACAAAATCCACTCTACAAAATAATCATCAAAATTTGAATTTTTTGTTGTTAATACCATAAAACTTTTTGTGATTTCTATAAGTTTCAATTGATTATCACTAGATTTTGATACCCTTTTCTAAAATATGTTGATAGTCATGATTGAATATCAAAAGAATTTATCATCACAAAGAAATCTTTTAAAATCTTTTCAAAAACCAACCTAGTACACCTTAAATATTAGATAAATCAAACATTTGTACCTAAGGCTCTGTTTGAATCAATGGAAGGAGGAAAAGGAATTTTAATTACATATTTTGTTTGGTTAGAGAAGAGGAAAAGATGGAAATAACCTTATTCTTGTTTGGTTTACAAGGACAAAGGATAGATTTTAATATTTTTTTATTGCATCATTTGAATCCTTATTGCACAATAATGTCAAACACTATGTAGTAAAGAATATAAGTACTAGCTTAAAACATATGCAAAAAAATGGCAAACATCAAGTAAGTAATGAAATTTACCTAGATGCAAAACAAAATGGATGGAAAATAATTGGAGATAGGCGATGCACCAGAGACAAGGGACAATTTCATGGTTGTATCGACAAAGGGACGTTTCAAAGCTCTAGTTGTTGAGGCTTCTTGGTTGAAGCTCTAGCAGTTTGGGAACGGCGGAGATGGGATGTGTGAATGGAAGAATGACAACAAAAGAATAAACAAATTATATACCTAAATACAATGGGGGTAATTTTGTATTTCAAAATAATCATAAGGATATTTTAGTCAAGCTATTTAAAAAAACAAATTCACTTTTCCTTCCTTTCAAATCTTCTAAAAGAAGGTAAAGATTGGATAAAGAGGGGTTTTGCTCCCTTCTTAAAAATTAAACAAGAGGAATGCTAGTAACACTCTCTTTTGGATACTCTCTATAATTTCTTAGAATTTATTGAAAATTATCAATTTTGATAAGTTTTGCTTCTCATTTAATATAAAATAACGAGAGAGAAACATTAATTAAGAAATAAAACCTATCAAAATTAATGATTTTCAATCAAATCTAATCAATCACAAAGAAAATATCCAAAAGAGAGTTTTACTAACATTCCTCATCCAACAAAATAAATGGTTAAGGAAAACTCTCCTTTACCATCGATATCATTTTTTTTCCAAACAAATAGTATGTAAAGTATTATAAGTTATAACCTAATTATTATAAATAGTTAAACTTTTTTTTCTTTTTTTGCAAATAATATTTTTTTCAAAATAATTAATACTTTTTGTGCTTTTTTATTGTTAATAAAAATTAGTTATCTACCTGGAGAAGATTTTTTTCGGATTATATTTGAATCTTCTTGTTTGTTTTGTATAAAATCACTAGGAGATAATTTTCTTGAAAGTTTTAAAATTTTCAAGACATTTTCTACAATTATTTTTTGTGCAACATTAGAAAATTTATTGTATCTATAATAAAAAATATGCATTAAAATTTAAAACTTACTTCTGAAAAAAACTAACATTAAAATTTATTTAACTAATAAATATTTTAATGATGAATTGAAATATTTTATTACAGTTATTGTTAATCGAATAAATTTAAACATTGATTAAAAAAAGTTAATATATTATTCTACTAATAATTAATTAAAGAGAGAGAAAGTTGATTCAATTCATAAGACATATGTCAGAAAATCAAAAGGACAATATAACTTTAATAAATGAATATTGAAATTCATAATATAGGGTGAAAGATGATAACCTTACACTCTTTTTTTTGTTTTTTGTTTTTAAGGTAGCATCGACCACTTTTATTAGTGATCCATCAAGAACCATTGTTTGAAGTCCGTAGATTAATCTAAGACACACACTCTTATCATGCACCCTCTACACAAAAGCAGATCCCTTTTACTCTCACTTTCTCTCCGGCGGCTCATAACAACCCACCACCGCTATTCCCCTCCTATCACCAATGTCTGCATTTCCCGTTTTGTCTTCGTCACGCAAGCCCTTCCGTCGTCGCTTTCAATCTCTTTCCTGTTGTTGATTTACATGTTATTGGTCATGTCGGAGCGCCAAAACAAACGAGTCATCAACAAAGTGAGGATCGAACCCTGAATCTTCATTTCTCGAGTTTGATTCTTTTCAGATTTTTCATTCCGCGACGAAACGGGAACAGAACAAAGAGAAGGTATGAGGGATAAAGAGAAGGAAAAGGAAAAAATAAGATGCGGAGAGTGCACCTTAACAGCGCTAGCGTATGAATTACATAAATCTAACCGTAGAAAAAATGGTCCACCGTAAATCACATGTACAAGTGGCTCACGATAGCCATCGTCTTTTTTTTTTTTACTTTTCCTATAATAAGCATGTTTCACAGTTATAGTGAATATTATGTTTTCCAAAATATTTATCAATAGATATATAATGCTTTGCACGTAGAAGAAATTATACCCGTTTTTGTTTTACTTTTTTTTGTTAATAAATTTGGTCAAATTAGTTTTTGTACATGAATCTAAACATCATGATTTTATACATTGATCTAACTTTCATTTCACTTTTCTTTTGTTTAATATACACTTCACGATCGATGTTAAAGTATATTGCTGAAATAAGGGGTGAAAAGATAAAGTAATTAAGTTTACGTTAGTAGCTAGAATTTGCCTGAAGCGCCCTTTGAAGCATTTTTTTTAACTCTCAACAATCATGAGAATATCTTCTAAAATAAAAAACAATCATGAGAATATAAAAATGTATTAGTCGTTAAGGAAGAGAAGTGGTTATTTATGAGAAACTTTCATAGCAACCTTCGTGAAAGCAATCATGGTTTCTATGAAAATAATCAAGAGCAACATCATGCCAGCATGGATTGAGATCTCTATTGAATATTTATGACATTTTTTGTTCCGGGTAATATTAATTTGGGAGGTCATATTCATATGGCACATTGTTCAGTTTTTTGAGTCACCATCCTACTAATAGTAATTAAATCAAATTTGAAGAACGTGAAACATTGTTCAAATTTGATTTACTATTATTGTTTTACTTAAACCGCATATACCAATTTGTTATACTAGCAAGGCAATTAGCAAATGGTCCATTGGAAAATAACGTAGATAGGAAAAGAGTGGAAAAGTGGTCCTCTAATCTAATTCCATGAATGAAGTTGGCCCTTAAACAAAATGTTAAAAAAGCTCAAAACCATAGGCACAAAGAGGCTCTCTTCCAAAGGGATAAATCAACAGTCAAAGTCAAACTGGTCATCAAATGGGGCCAGTTTCAAAGTAGCTTATCAGCCATGATAGAATCTACTGAAGGAAAAGAAAAAAAAGGAGTGAAAATTGAAGCTAGTTATAAAGGTGGAGGTATAGTATGGTCCCCAAAGATGATTTCTTCATTCATGCATGCTCTCTCTAACTTTTGTGATACTACGCCACCTTGCAAATAGACGAAGCCAGCCTAGAATAACACCAAAATGGCGGCAGTTTTCTTCATGGAAAAAGCACATCATTCTCCCCAAAATAGAGGATGACCATTTGCTTTTCTAATGGCATAGTGGAGCCCACTACACTACCACTTCACAGACACACTCCTTGGTATTCCTGTTTTCATGCTTAAACCAAATCAATCCAATCCAAATTCCAACCCAATATCAAGTTATCTTCACCAATTTTCATGTGATCTAAGGAATGAGGACAACGAATGGCTCTTGAGAGTTTAATCTTTTGTCCCAATTTCTTACATTGCTAACTAATGTCTTAAGAGGATTGTTCCTTAATTTTTATTTGTTCACATAGTAGAGAATAATTTGTTTTTATGTATTTGTCTAGTTAAGATCACACGAGTTTTGATTTTGTCAACTATACTGTTTTGTTACATAGGAGTAACTCTTATGCACTAATAAATTACTACTCCAGTACTATTGTAACCAATTTATTATACTATGCCACTGTTAATGAGAGATAAGAGTAAATAAAGGGTATAACAGAAAATTTAAAAATAGTTTTAAAGTAAATAAGAACATTATACTTATATGTACATTATATTAAGACTATATTTAACAAAAATATTTGAAAAGTTACTGTTATACTTTTAAGTTAGTTTATTAAATGATAAATATTTGATAAAATTAATTATTGAAGTAACTAAAAAATATAAAATGACATAAATAACATAAATAACTTTTAAAAGAATAATAATAAAATTGAATAAATATTTTAAAGATAAAAAGAAAATAAAATATAAAAACTAGATGTGTTAGTGTTTAAAAAATTGTTAGAAGTTACTTAACAAATTTATTTATCAAACAATTAAATAAATTTTTGGCTAATAAAAAAAAATTAACTGAAATAACTTGTCAGACATAATCTAAATAAACAAAGGAAGAAGTAACTTTTTGAACTCATTAATGAAAGTCTTAAAAATATCATTTAAAAAATAATAAATAAATTATTTTAAATTTATAGTGAGAGTATAATATCCCTTTGACCAATATATTAATGGTTAGAATTCTTCAAAGATTTTAATTGAAAAAGCATTAGTATATCGAAAATATATATAAAAAACACATTTATTAACATTTAAATAATAAACCAGAAATTATCTTGATCGAGTGACACTCGTACTGGATTTTTTAAGTGTAGGATTTTGGGTTTGAGTTTTATGTATGAAAAAAAAAGTGATTTGAAAATGAGATCCAAATAAATATTAAAAATTAATTATTAACAAAGTCAATTAATACGAAATTCTCGATAACATGTTCTAGAAGAGGGGGTGTTGGGAATTAATTTCATATTATCTGTTGTCTACCTCAACTCTTGAGATGCAATTTATATATCTGCTACTACTTCACTTAATCTGAATTAGTTTTAACATATATAAGATCTTATAGCTTTTTTTAAGTTCAAATTACTTTTTATTGCGAAAAAGATACGTTTGAAAAGACAATTATATCATACTTCATACTCAAGAAGAGCCACAATCTGGGTGGGAGCATCCTCAACCCAATACATCTCATAAAAATTTAAAGTTAAATGAGCTAACTTGTTTGCGACCCATTTCCTTTCCTTCGAGTGAAAAAAAAAGTAACTAATAATAGAGTTTAACCTCAATTTATTGTCCATGTAAAGTTTGTCACACTTTTAATCATTCAGAAGTTGTTATTATGAATTTCAAGTATAATTAACTACAAAATTATCATATATGATAATATATTATAACTTTTTTACACATACAGTTAATGCATAGAATGAATATTTACACCTAGAAATATTTATTAAATACATATTCCTTTATTAATATCCTAAGTAGTTAACAATACTTCTTTCTTAACAGATGGCGTCGATAATGACGCAGCTTTAGACCATCTGTGTCCTTTTCCCTTCCCTTCCGGATCGTGCTATATGGCTTAATTGAAACCTGGACCAATTGAACAGTAACAGTGGCATATGTTTCAGCATGTTATATCAATTATCATATTATAATGCTGTTATTTCCATAGCAAGCGTGTGGTTGGTGTGTGGCACTATCTGAACTCATAATTTATAAGATTTCCAATTACTGTTTTGATCCATATATCATCATGCCATCATACACACAAAAATATAAAATAAAATAAAATAAAAAAGTTATGCGATTGCTGATGCTTGTGACAGCAGCATCTGATTATTCAAACACGGAATTGTAAAATGGAATATAAAGTTGTCATTTGTCAAAATATGATGTAGACTACAGTTATGAGTAATATTTATACAGTAAAATAATTATTTAAAAATATTAGCTGCACTGTGCTTATATATATTTTTGGAAATAATAAATGGTTGGAAAATATTCAATTCCCAATATTTTTCTCCCTAAGCGTGTTTTGCCTCAATGTCCATATATTTAATAACAGCTAGAGTAGCTTTTAGCCACACACAATGACACAAGGCCTCAATTATTATCTATGATGATAGTTCATATAATGGTCCCATGTATATGAAATTGACATTCCTGAATGGAGACTACAGGTGATCATCATATATATTGTCAATAAATGGAAGAGCAAAAGAGAACTAATTGAGAGTAATGGGACATTCAAATTAATTAGGAGGGGCATAAAATAAATATGCAGGTACAATTTCAAGTACTAGATTGCTCTACCTGCTGTATAAAATCTCTTGATTTCTAAATTTGCTCATCAGAGAGTGATAAAATCTTTGACTTGGTTATCAATGGACAAATCTGTGCCACAACTTTACTGTACAACTGGTACAAGAGTATGAACGGATCTATATAATAATAATTGCTAGATCAAAAGCTCTTAAAAGCGTTATTGAAGTTTATCCAAGGGTTGAAACCACATGAAATCATTAGGATTGGACTAATGTCATAGGACTCTTTTTGGGTATTGAATGGCATGCGACTTTAGTAATTTACATGAAATAATCAATAGATTTAAACCTAGTTATCATCTATTATAAAAAAGAGAGAAAAAATGATCATTTGATCCCTTTTGTCTCCTTTTTCATCTTTTCATTTGTTAATTCAACTCAACCCAATTAAAATTTCTTTTTTTTTTTTTAATGAAAAATACATGTGCTTGGTATTATAAAAAAGATTTAATTAGTATATACGAATAATATAAAAATTTATTACACCATTAATCAATCACAAAATACTCACATTTTTAAAAAGTTTAAATCTTATTTTAACTACTTAATTTAAAAGTCACACATGGCATGAATTAAGATTGGTTTATTAATATAAAAAATTGTACATTTGACTTTATAACAATTAAACTCTTAACAAAATTAATTAGAAAAGTTAATTTATTTTGACTTCTAATGTGTCACATTCTATCATTATCTTTGCCACATTCTTTGCAACTTCAATATTTCCAGCACTAACGAATTCTTTTCTCGTGCCTTCACCCACAAATCAATCGCAACTAACCACTTACATTTATAGATGCATATGTATATATTATTCTTGAACACTAATGCCCTGATACATTTTGAATTTTCTTTGCACTTTTATTTATTTATTTTATCAATCCATTTAAGATTAGCAAATAATTTAAGAAATATTCAAATCCTGAGTAAAGGAAGAGATGTTGAAATCCAAGGACGTGTAAGAATTTTAACTTGATTTAGCGACGAAACACATTTTGTCATATTTACTGGGCACTGGACAACTGATGAGTTATATGTAAACGCAACCAAGCGTACCATTTTGCAATATAAGTTTTTATCAAATCAAACTGGTTTCTTTACTAGAAGGTAAAAAAATTGTAAAAAAAGGAGCAAAAAAATTAAATGAATAAAAACCAGAAATGATAAAACTATATATACAAAAAGTTGTACTTTTAAAGAGACGTGGGAAAAAGAAAAAAGAAACCTCACCAAAAGCCTTTTTTAACAAGAGGGGAAATCAACAAGGTTTTAGACTTGATTTGCCTAGTATCACTAAAATTAAAAGACAAAAAAATTGCTTTGCAATACCCAAGATCTATCGACTGCCTAACTCAAATCATACACTAGATACAAAGTCCATTTGAAGCAGCAATAAGAAGTTAAATTTCTGCATCTAGTAATTAAGGAGTCCATGACATCCTATCCTACATCTAAAGAAAATACACTGGACAATTACACAGAAATTGACAAAATTCAAAGCAAACAAGACATGCACATTATGACTCCAATGCCAGCATAGATGCCGAGTCAGGCTCGTGACCATGAACTCTAAAGCGATATATACATGTGTGTGAAGGGCTTCCATGGTTGGATGTAAAATCGAGCCTCACCATGTTGATTACACCAGAAGCTGCTGAATTCAACACGTTGAATGTTTGAGCATTGCTCTTCTCAAGGTCATATGTAAATTCTGATAGAAGATGCATCTTTTCAGTATCAATTGCAGAATCAGCATTATGCTCCTGCAGCCATCCAGAGACTCTGCAGTCTTTAGGAGCACTTGATCTATCATATGCAACACTCTGTTGAACAGAAGAAACATCAGTAACATCTAACAATATAAAAAGATAGGACGAAAAGAGTGAATAAAAAGAAATGAGGCAAAACACTTGTACCAGAGAAATCAAGATAAAATTTATCGACACAGGAATGTCCATCATGAACAAAATACCAAATGGAAATCGACAACAAGTTTAAATCGTTAATACAGGAAAGTTTCTCAAAAGCAGTGTTATTCTGTTCAATATCCACCCACATAAGCAGCCAGGTTTCTCAACTTATCAGAGTTATTATACTCCCATTTGGTCTGATCAGTACACTTAGAAATGACAAGGTATGCTACAATGGCATCTATTAATCAATCTTTTCATCAACTTCTCAAACTGAGAAATTAACAGAAGATTAAAAAAAAAAAAAAAGTAGTTCAGTCATATACCTACAATAGCATAAAGAGACACAAAGCATAAGGGAAATTTATGGTAAATCAATAACACAGATATCTTGTAAAGATTAGAGAAAAATTTTAATGAGACAGGAAGCTTCAATGATCGATAAGCAAAAGTGAGGACAAATTTAACTCCTACAAATCCAGTTAGAAAAAAGCCAGAAAAGATCATTAGTAACTTGGAAATAACTGGTAAAGCAGTTCACTCTGAAATGATTATAAGAAATTGCAATGCTCTAAACTGCCAAAAACAGAAAGACAACCAACCTACCAATAAAACAACAGATACTAGACTAGATACAATATTTTGGGATCACCCAAGAAAGTTCACAAATCAAATTTATTTCAGATCTTTGTTTTGCATCTTAAGCATTTGTTTAATATCTGATATAATACTCTACGGAAATTGCCAACTTTTGAAATTTCTTAGATATAGACAAGAAAAGGTACATTAAATAAATGTAACATGTATCCATGTGTAAAGAAGACAACATACATAATCATGTCTAAAGCCCCATTATATTCATCATTACAACTAGTTAAATCTCCAATACTTATTCCCACGTCCTCACCTCTTTATTAGTTTTCTTAATTATTACAAAAACACATGTCCAAAGCAAAAATTTATCCTCTTCAAAGAGTAGCAAACTAAATACTAGTAGAAGAGAAATTAGATGCAACAACAAAAATATGCAGGTTGGATGAAAAAATATGCAAAAATTACAAAAGCAACAGTCCCCACCAGAAATGAGAAAATATCTAAAATTTCACATTCGTTCATAAAAATAAAAAAATAAAAAAAAAATAAAAAAAAAACTACGCTATGTGAAGTTAAGGGGGGGAGATATTGTACACAGTCTTGCCCTTGCATATACAAAGAGACTGTTTCTGGATTCAAACCCATGACTAACATGTCTCCAAGGCACAACTTTACCGCTATGTCAGGACCCGTCCTCTTGCATTCATTAATACCATACAAATATAAGATATACATGTGATACAAAAAAACAGCCATCTAGGCAAATCCATGTATCAATCATGGTATCTTCCACAATAATAAATAAAATTCATCCCTAATGACCCACCACCCACCCACCCCCCCCGCGGCGGGGTCCAAGTTAAAACTCCCTCTAGCAACTTATATCTGGATTGGTCATCAGAGCCTCATTAAAGAAAAAACTTAACATCCAACACTAAAAAAGTAAAAGGACACGATAAATATTGGTATCATGGGTTTCATCAGTCATACAACATGGAAGCATTTTTTCTTCTTAAGAGACAAAAGTTCAAATACTTAACAACATGAGCCAATCTCTTTACATAATTATTGGAAAGTTTGAAAACAAAGTCACGTAATTCTGAAAACCTTGCCCTCTCTTCTCTTCCTTTACAGTTAATAAAAGAAGACAAAATAAAATTAATGCTCTAAACATAGATGTTATAGTTAGTTCTTCAAATTATTTTATATTCTGGTGTCAATATGAATTGATGCAATGGACTTTAATTTTTTTTTGATCGGCAAAAATATTAATATATATATATAAAAGCAGAACATTACAAGAAGTAATATAAAGAGGATCAAAGCAAAACGGGACCTATGGCGGCCTAATTCATGGGAATATGAATTAGACTGCCAGAAGTCTGGCTAGACCAGAAAACCCCCCCAAAACATGAGAGAACTAAACAGAATGTCCTCTCCTGGATACAAACATATCACCCATGTTACAAGACCACACATGAAAGGGAGTTGTGAATCCTTTTTCTAAGGTTTTAACCCATGTCCAGCATGTGAAAATTGCCTCATCCAGCAGTTTGTGTCCATTAAAGTTGTCATTGTGGAAGATTATGTT
>PYAF01003192.1:254591-279675 GCA_007407185.1 Glycine tomentella
ACTGTTGTTCTGGTGACCCCGACTATACTTCCTCCGGTATATGCCGTTGCTTTGACCAGGGTGACGGATGATTTCACCCGTCGGTCTATCTTCAACGGCATATTCAGGTGATATGGCCGACGACGAGCGGTGAGCCTCGTGTCGTGAACGAGACGTCCTCCCGCGCTCGGAATGATTAATCGGCTCCCTGAGGTCGGTTCTGGTTGTGTGAACCGACAATGATGTCCTCGGTCTTCTATCTGTTGCATGGTCGGCCTCTACATGACCTTCCGTGTGGTCGGTATTTTGCCGACGCTCCGCTTCTCGTCTTTCGTCGGTATTTTGTCGACGATCTTCTTCCTGTCTTCTGTCGGCGCGATCTTCTATCTGGGCAATTAGCCGCTGGATATCTTCCTGGCGCTGTAGCTCATAACGCTTCTCCAGGTTTTCCATTTGAGCCATGAGTGTCTGGAGAGCGGTCTGGATGAAGCGCTGTGAAGCTTCGGAGTTTTCCTGTCCCGCCGGTATGTTGGCCGGTTCAGGATCTGCAGGTCCCGCACGAGACGAAGCTGTGTGGGATAATGCGTCTTCTGCCACCACATCCTCCTGAGTAGGATTCCTGGGTGGATCTTCGCGTCTGACGTTCCGGTTCCTCCTGATGTTAGCCATTGAGAGATGGTGGGATTCGAAGTTTATCGTCCCCACAGACGGCGCCACTGTTCTGCTCAGAGAGAACAGAAATGTCCAACAAGTGGTGTTGGATATTTGATATAGGATCGAACTCTCTCTCTCTTGAGAAGCTTATGGAGATGAAGCAACTCAAGGAAGAAGATCACAGCACAGCGAACACGATGAATGGGGGGTGCGGTGTGTGCTGGTGTGAAGGAAAAGAGAGAACCAGAATTGTGTACCTTTCACCATGGATTGAACAATATTTATAGGCTGATACCTGAACGCTGATAACGGTCCTTAAGGTCCCATGATCTTAGTCAAAAACGGTTGAGTGCAACCTCCTTCCTTGATATCCGGAGATCGTGATAACTGCATGATACTAACTGCATCCCTTACCTCTAAAGTGGTTATTTAATGGATAAAACATATTTATTAAACAAAATATTATCGTATCCGTAACAGAGTTTAATTGCTTTCAATTAAATTAATCGGCATTTAAAATTCTGTCATTTTGGAAATTCTTCATCCAAACACAGGCTAAGTCTTGCTCGATAAAGATTTAATTTATAAAAAAAAAAAACTTAAATGCTTTCAGTTTTATATTTCGTAATTTTAGTTTTCTTGTATTTTCAGTTTTTTTTAATTTTAAATTTAAATAACATAAATTAATTTCCACTTTCCTTTTAAAACTTGTTTAATTTGATGATGGAATAGAGGTAATAAAGTGACAATGTCTGACAATGATGACTTATGACGATAAAAATAATGATAATGATAATAACAATTATAATAATAAATATGATATTAAATAATTTAGTAATCATGATAATGATCATAATGATAATGATAATAGTGATTATGATAATGATAATCTTACTCAAGTAAAAAAAAGTATATGGGTGGCAAATTAAACTCTTCAACTCAAATGTATAAACCTGAAGCTTTCTTCAAGCATAAGTTTTCTATGACACTAAAATTTAATTTACAAAACCCTACTTAACAATTACAAGACATATGTCGAGGATATTATTAAAACATACAATCTGAAAGTATATCTACACCCGTTAAAGGTTGGTGCATGATTGAAATTATATCCTCACGCGCCCTTGAGTTGTGAGATTAAATTCCTTATCACAAGGAAATGAGGAACAACAAAGATTAGTCTTCTTCACAAATGATAAGTTTATGACTTGAACCCTTGTCCTTTGTCCTTGTTTTTTCTTCTATTTTTTCTTGTGTTTTGTCACTTTTGTCCTTTCTCCTTGTTTAATTGCACAACATCTATCAATACAAAAGATCCCATCTTAATGCATTTTGCTTTTTTATTTTGATTAAAAGAAAAAAGAGAAGTGACCGATTGTTGCTTTTTTTGTTTTTGCGCCGCTAGTAAAATTGGTCCTATAAATACTCTCGTAGGCAGATTATTGTTATTCCCATAATTTGACAATCCCTTCCCATTTGCTATATATTCTTTCCTTTCAAACGTCACAAATAAGGTCCTATAAATACTATTGGTAACAACCATTAACCAATTACTTACCAAATTAAGAAAGGGTGAAGTTGTGTACTTGACATGCCTTTATATTGTTCCACTTTGGGTGCAAAAATCCCACGTATCATAGGATTTGAAAGGAGAAGTGAAAACTGCACACATAGTCACATAGAAACAGCAAATTCTTGCTTCTTGTCTCTCCATAATAAATCCCTTAACACCCTCCCTAGCCACATTGCTTTTGTGTCAAAATTTGATCAAAGTTTTTCTTCTCCTATGATGGAGGACGATAACAAAATGTTTGGTCTTATCTCAGAACAAGAGGAATATTGCAAAGAGTTAGATGCTGCTGTCAGAGCAGTTCAGGTGGCATGCTTCCTCTGTCAGAAACTTCAAGACACTTTGATTTCTAAGTCTTGGAGCAACAATAATCTCAATTCTCCTCTCACAGTTGCAGGTGAATTTTCCTAATCCCCGTAATTTGCTTAGCCTTTTTATTTTTATATACATAGGTACAAAACCTGTACCAAGTTCTTTGTGTTGTAACTTCTAACTGTGATCTTTAAATATACACACTTACAAAACCTAGAACAAGTACAGAGACAAATTTATCAACATTTTACATATTTAAAGGCAAAAATGATTATTTATTCTAATTTTTATTAAAAATAAATTGGGGAAATAAATAATATTCACATGAGGCATACTTAATGAGAGACAGTGTGAGAGTGAGGAAGATGTGTGAGTGTAAGATGAGTAAATATTAATCATTATATATTATCTAAAATGGTTAATATTAAAACATGTAAGTTACGTGAGTTTTTATATGACAAGTGATTTTTCAACTTCAAAAAACTTCTAATTTCTATAATTTATATATGGTTGTATATATTGTCTAATTTTACTTTTTTCACTTTGGTATAAAAATGACTCTGAAACTAGATACATCTCCCATATAGGGTGTCTCATAATTTAATTTAAAAACTTGATTGTAAAAATATAAACAACCTTATAAGCTTTGTATTTTATATAGAATTTCATATTATTATGTATGTATAAACATGCAATATAGCGATACAAATAAAAATATTTATTATATTTAGTCATTTAATTTTTTAGACATTTAATAATATATATTTAATATTTCTTATCATGTGTGTTCACCTTGATAAATAGTAGAAGATCATATATATTATTATATTATGTACGTTGATTAACAACTTTTTTTTAGTTTTTTAACTATATCTCATGGATATTGATTGACATTTGTTTATGCTTTTTTTTGGTATCCCGTCTAATTATGACAACTGACTACTTAGAGATTGATGCTTAGAAGTTAGAACTTAGAAGTGACAAGAGAGAGGAATACAAACATTGTCTGCTACAAAAAGGACATAATTATCAAAATTAATACTACTTAGACTCCAAAATTAAAATGCTTTGAAGTCAATGAAAAATTATTAGTAAGAAAAGTGACTATGAAATTTGGAGGTTTCATGGACTTTCAAAAACTCGTGATTAGATCTAAAAAAGGAAATAATGTGCCGGCTAAATTAAGCTGACCTTCAAACTCTTTTTTTGGACTATAGTAATAGCAGTGCTATCATGTAAGTACTGTTATGGCCTTGTCCTGTTTCATAAGCTAACTGATTTTACTGAATTCAATTGTTTACCTTAAGGTAACAACGTATATGTGACTTTTCTTTTGTTGTTCACTGCTCTCTTGCTCTCAAATGCATATATGTACCTTAAAACCTACCTATTTTTCAATTTTGTTTACAAAATAAGAAATTATGTTAGAAGGGAAAGCAGGGACAATTGCAAGAGGGGAGGACAAATATCCTCACTAAAAGTTAAGTATGGTCTCCATAACATGATATCAAATTTAAATGATATTCCTTATCCTCTTTGCTCTTTGCAAAATATTTATATATGCTTAATCGTAGGTTACCCAGATTGAGCCACAGTCAAATTTATGGTGTTCTCTTTTCATTATATTTTCTTACAATTTCGGTCGTGATGGTTAAGGCTTATTAGTCTCTGGAATTTGTGACTATAACTTCTTTTTGGAGAGCACGATTGACCAGTCTATTCGTGGCAGCTATTGAATTTTTTTCATACTTACAATCATGATTTGAGTTGTACTCTTCCATATGTTATTTATATAGGTTGGAGTGTCAAAGCAATTGTCAGCAGGGTATTGTTTGAGTGTTTAGGGAATGAAAATGTCTCAATTGTAACTGAAAAAGAGGTTCAGACACTATCCAGTACTAATGCATCTGAACTGTTGGAAGCTGTGGTTAAAACTGTGAATGAATGTCTAGCTGAAGTGCCTCGATTTGGATTTGAAGAACCAAAATCAGCTCTTGGAACTTCAGAGGTTCTCGAAATCATTAGTCGCTGCAACGGAGGTCCTTCTGGAAGATTTTGGACACTTAGTCCTCTTGATGGAGGAGGGTCTTCATGTGGTGATCAACATGTTGTAGCTTTATCACTCATAGAGGATGGAGAAGTGGTGCTTGGAGTTCTTGGCTGTCTTAACTACCCTATGAGAAAGGACTGGTTTAGTTATCATCATAGTTATCTTAGGATGATATCTAAGTTGACTCCTCCAACCTCTCAAACTTGGAATAAAGGTTGTGTAATTTATGCTAAAAGGGGTAGTGGCAAGGCTTGGATCCAACCACTGCTCCATATCAATAAGAAGTTCGTGTGGCCAAACCATGCAAAACAAGTTTCTGTCTCTTCCATTGACAACCTAGCGATGGCCACTTTCTGCCAACCAGTTGAGAAGGCTAATTCAAGTCACTCTTTCACTGAAGGACTGGCTCACAGTGTTGGTCTCAGGTTCATTTTCATTTCATCCCTTTTCAATATCAGTCACCTTTCACCCCCACCCCCCCTTCTGTTTTTACTTTTTTTACCATGTGTGATTGTAGTGTCTAGACACTCAAAAATGGGATTTATTCCTATGCTCTTTAATTTTTTCTTTTTTTTCTCTCTTTCTTTTTGGTATTCAGTTAGCAACTTAGTATGATATCCATTGTTAAATTCTTGATAAAATTTAGTCATTTTTGCTAATTTAATACTATAGGGATAGAAGGATTCTTAGAGTATGATGGCAAGGTGAAAACTGTTATTTGCAGTTGCACATTCCTTACTTAATGACTAGTTAAGACAACATAAATTTCTAGCATAGTTTATAAGGTATATTATTCGTCATTTATATGCAGTAATCAGCCAATAAGAGTATACAACATGATGAAATATGCTGCAATAGCTTGTGGGGATGCTGAGGTTTTCATGAAGTTTGCAAGGGCTGGTTACAAGGAGAAAATATGGGATCATGCTGCGGGTGCTATAATCATACAAGAGGCTGGAGGAATAGTAACAGATGTTAGGGGGCATCCCTTGGAATTCTCAAAAGGTTTATATTTAGAAAGGCTTGACCGTGGCATAGTTGCTTGTGCTGGACCCACATTACATGAAAAGATCATTGATGCTGTTGATGCTAGCTGGGCCTCTTCTTGTCTTTGAGACTGCTTCTAATAATGTAAATTTATATAGGATATATGCGGTGATTATGTGAATAATGTTTATAATCTTTTCTTTTCTGCTTTACTCAGTATCATAGAAAAACCCTGCTAATAAACATCAGTTATTGTTGATGTATTGGTGCCAGTTTGCTACGCTGAATTACTATTGTTTGAAATGATGTGAATAAAAAGGTTATGTCTGTTACTTCGTAATCTGCATGGCATTTACTAAGGTATGACACCTCTTGAAAACGGCATCATAGACCAATAACTAATGTGAATATGGGCCTGTTTGGATAAGTTTCTCTAGAAGCACTTCTAGAATAAGAAAATATGAAGAAATAAATAAGATGAGCTTTTCCATAAGTAAAAATAAGCTCTCCATTAGTTAATTTTTAGAAGCTCACCAATATAGCTTCTCTAAAAGATGAGATGACATCTATAAATTAGCTAATGAAAGACTTATTTTAACTTATGGAGAAACTCAATTTATTTTTTTCTTCTTACTTTTCTCTTCTAGAAGTACTTCTAAAAAAGTTAACATCCAAACAGGCCCTATGTCAAATTGCTTAACTTCTAGTTAGAATCCAAAACAGTTGAGGGTAAGTCAGTGTACAATGTACTGCAAGGGGAAGGAATTATTTTAGTTACATTCCAGTTTGACACGTTACGAGACCTTCAGCTGTGAGCAAGGGAAAGTATTTAGCTCAGATTTTTACAGCTTTTAGTAGCATAGACTTAATAATTTATGTTTTACCATTAAGACCTCAATGTTTGAGACTTGGTTTATGGTTTATTTTCATTTTCTTAAGAATTTCCTAGATACCTTGAGTACCCACCACAATTATAGATATTTATGTTAAATTTTTTTAAGTTTAAATATTTAGAATCAATCATATAAGATGATGGAAAAATTAATAAGGATATCACACATAGAATACAAGCATGATGACTTAAATGGAAAAAAACATAAGTCTTATTTGTGATCACAAAGTGTCTACCAAACTCAAAAGTATATTTTATCGTACAACTATATGTCTAAATATACTACTATATGATAGTGAATGCTAGACATTTAAAGATCAAATTTAATCAACACCTATTGCCCCCAAAGAGGAGTGTTTGCAGCAACACATTCTTTTCAAAAACCTCTTCAAAACATTATTTTATGAAAAATGTTAACAATATACTATTTAACACATTTTTTTATTAGACTAAAATTTAAAAAAATTCAACACATTTTTTTAGTGACTAAAATTTGGTAAATTTACAGGAAAAACTAATGTACCCCAATGATAAAAAATTCTTTACTGTGTGAAAGTACGAAAAGGATTAGAATATCCAAACCTTTCTTTTACATGTATAAAGAGACTATTTTTAAATTCAAATCCATAATCAATCAATCATTAAGACACAACTTCACTTTGTTAAATCAAGACTAGTCATCTTGATAAAATTCACAAAATTGTGTAAATTTCACTCATTTGATAAACCTCAATCATAATTTTGTATTTTTTTAAATAAAATTTAATTAATAAAAGAAAGTGTGTTGGAAAAAGTATGTGGCTAGCACTCCTTATTTTATTGTTGTTGAATTTCATGCAAGTTTCACTAAATAACCTTAACTCAATCTTGATTTATTAGGGTAAAATTTGCTAAAAATTAAAAAGTCAATGGTAAAAAAAATGCAATTTAGCCAATTTCTTATCCCCAAAGTAAGATGGGCATTGAAGTCTGATATTGGCTAATCAAGATAGATAGAACTAGCTTTTGGAACAAGACAAGTGAACCTTTTAAACTATAAAGAGGATCAATTTCCATAAATTATAGCATATTTCTACCAGCCACTAGTATGTCCAAGCTCTCAGCTTTCGATTTACAGTAACAAACCACATTAATAGGTAGCATGCTAAACAACAGAAAAATAAATAAACAAATAACAGCTGTAAACAAAAATCATGCTCAGTGAAATATTTTTGTTCACAATTTCTGTGTGTGGCTTCTAATATACAACATTGATCCATACACAAGTTATCCACACTTCCTTCTCCACAAGACTGATGAATCATATTGCAGCCCTCAGTGCACCCCTTGCGGCCTCCCGTTTCATCTCAGCAGCCTTACCACTGCCGCGGAAGTACATGTATACTTGCTGTATGGCAAACCAAGGAAATAGTGAGTTGGTATGTGGTAATTGATAAGGAAATCATGGCATTCAAAATGCTGGTGCATGTGCTTAAGATGATTGGAAAGTTCAAAAAGTGTAGTCAAACCTGAATAACCCAAATGCTGACCAAAGTTTCAATGCAGAACAATCCAAATCCAATGAAGTAGAAGATCTACAAGGCAAATGGAGAAAATCATAATAAAAGATCAATCATTCAGAAGCATAATATTGATTAGTTTGCATTCTGTAATATTTGCAAAAGGATGAGGAATTATGGGCCATGCAGAAAATCTTATATTAACATATGGCTTAACATGTATCAAATTGCTACGGCATTGACAATTAAATAGTATGTAGGAATAAGAAATAATTCATGATAGGCACTCTTACCCCAATCAAAGCATGGTCGCCCAGCACATCTATGGCAGCCAGAATGCCCCTGTATCAATGAGTAGACAGTGTCCATCACTAGGTTAAAAAATGGGAATAACTTAAGCCTCTTAAAGATATGAAACACAACCCTTAAAATCCAAATTATACCATACTCACCAACATGCCAACTTAGATTTTAATAGAAACCTGTTACTTGATTACAACACTACATATCTTTGAGGGTCGAAACCTCCCAATGCCCCTGATTTCCACAAATGACATGATCCCCTCTCTCTCAATCTCTCCTCTTATTAATAGGTAATATGCCTTAATTCCTCTCAATATCAGCCCAACCAACTAACTTATATCAATGACTAATAGATTTGTCATTTACTTCTACTTTTGAGAAGGGAAAGAGAAAAAAAGAAACCTATCTTGTACAAAGAAAATGAATTTGAAAGCTTAGTCTTCTTGTGACAAAAATAAAGCCATATGAGTAATATTAGCATGTTAAATAGAGAACATATGTGAAATTAACGTACGTCAGGGATTTGCCTTTGAAAACTATAGGAGGAGCAACTGCAGCTAAGATGCAGAATCCTATGTGAACCTGTAAGCAGAAGAAATGAAGATGATTAGATTTCTTACAGTTTTTTAAGCATAGCTTATGCACATTAAAAAGTAAAATCCATTTACCAGATAAATCAGGAAAAACCATCCAAATTTCAAAGCACTTTCATTCCTGCAAAAAAGAGCAGCAAATTCAAGATCAACAGTACGACCAAATTAAAAGATGAAAATATGCATGCATATTTGCCTATTGTTCTCATGAATGCTTCAAAGCATAAGGCAGAATTTTCTGTAGGGACTGGATGTCTCTCATAAAAAAATTGTCAACAACAATGTCTCACACTTGGATGAATAATCCATTATTGAATTAAAAGAAAGAAGGAAAAATAAATGGAAGAAAAAAGTTCAGGTACATTAAATTTATTGTTGGAAACCTGTCTTATTTGTGGTTACCCCTAGCCCACCATAATTACGGCTTAGCAGAATTGGCTCCAGTGTCTTGAAAAAGGTTACCTATGGAGAGGATGACTAGAAAGGTTGAGTGAAAAGTCATAGAGTGCAGCTACCAGATCATTGGCTCTCAAGTGTAGAGATCCCACATTAACTAGAGATATAGCCAATGTAATCCTTATAAAGCTTAGGCAGACCTCACCTTATAAGCCAGTTATGTGGAGTTAAGCCCTATGCCCAAATTCTAATATTTATTTACTTCAAGAATTCAAAACTTCTACTGTTTACATTAATTATGGACACAACCAAATGTGATAAAAAAGCCCCGAGGTTGAATCACTAAAACCCAAACATGCCTCTGTTCTCCAAAACAATTTTTAGACTTAGTAAACAAGTTATAAAATAAATGCTCACAAATTGCAGTTGCATAATACATTAGAAAAAAATAAAACAAATAAATGCATGTAAGAATTAATTTTTTTACCTAAAAGCACGATATAATGGGCGATACCACAGAACATATGCTCCAGGAACCCCTGCTATGAAGTAGATAATGGCAAGAAACCATATTTTTACACCTGCAACAAACAAGGTCAAGTTCCAAATGCATGGAATTTGGAAATGTCAGATTTGTAATTTGAGCTGTAAAATAACCTAAGAAAATACTCTGAATCTAAACTCACCTTCACCCTTAATCCAAGCTGCAGTAACAGCTATAACATTCCAAAAAAGGCACAACACTAATCCTGCATAATAGAACTATTTATCAATGACAGTGAACCAATCTCATACTTGCATTGATTTTGGGTATAAAATTACATGACTTACAGATCACTCATGAATCCTGATAGATACATTTATTGTGACCATAATTAATCAAAACATGAGATCATGCTACGAACAAATAAATAAAGAATGTATTTATCAGGCCATTATCTTACTCAACAAAACAGATTAGTTCCAAGCATCCAGGTTAATGGTTTCAAATCAATCAATTTCAGACAAAACTAGTTATTCAGAGTATCTCACCCTCACCTCTCTCTTCAAGGCTTAAAATTATTTAATGTTTTATCAAAAAACATTTGGGAGTTTAAAAGATCCCAAATTGCTACTTTTTAATATAAGGTGTAAAGCTTTTGAAATTGATGCTAATTAAAAGATAATTAAGAAACCTTTTAAATTAACTTTTACACAGTATAAATCGAAAAGCACTAAGATCATATTACCAGTCATCAGCAGAGAATGCACAAAGGATCCTTGAAATAGAATTGACTAAAGAAAAAATTGAAAAATAAATGAAAGAACTGATAATAAATGTGCCTGAATGCTGAAACAATGCCATAATAGAACCAAGTTCCTCCTCCCCCACCCCCCCAAAAAAAAAAAAAACAATATATATATCTGATAACATACCTAACAGTGTAGTAAATGCAACATATTGCAATTTTTGAAGATGAATTGGAATTTCATTAGCAATGTCGTGATGGATTATTGGGAAAAAAGGCGGCCAATTCTTCTCCTCAAGAACAATTCCAGCTGCAAAACAAAAATGTAATACCTACTAGAAGTACTAAAGCAGAACTAAAATAGTGCGTATAATTCCAAGACATCTATAGAATTCTGCAGTATTACCATTCTTCCTCTATTCAATTGAATGCCAACACAAACAAAAATCACCCCCCTCCCAAAATAAACAAAAAAAAAAAAAAAAAAAACTAGCAAAAAACTTCAAATACAGAATCAGGAAATGTAAATCACCTCGTGAAGCAGCTTCTTCTCTCCGTCTCACTTCCTGGATGTGATAAATAAAAAGAAACAAAAATACATGTGAATTTTCAGGCATTTGCAGTTGACAGATATTCATATCCAAACTTGGGTAATATAATCAATCAGATTCAGTTCAAATTCTTGATGTTTGTAAACTCAGGTAATATGGGAAATGATTCACTTACTCTAGGAGTAAGTGTTAGACACCTACTCCACTCAATATATTTTTATAAAATACAAATTCAACAAATCAAACCATTAAATCATATGATATTGTATCGATAATCATGCACACCAAATTTTAGATTAATTGAACATTTATAGGTAAGTAATCTTTTAGCCGATACTTATATTTTAAAAAGCATATGATACATTAAAAAAAAAAGCTTTTTGATTAAGTATAAACTAGTTTTAAAATTGTATAACATTTTATATATTTGATCTTTTTAACAAAAACTTTTAATCGAACCATTAAATTGATAAAATTTAATGTCCATAAAAAGTTAGTAAATGGAATATATATATCTACACACACACATATATAAGAATAGTTAACAGAATAGGTAGTTCATTTAGTCAGTATATTGTTTTACGCAATACCAACTAACCACTCATCCAGTAAATTGTTCCCAAATTGGAAATGCTTTCTCCAAGACTTTTCAAATTGTAATTCTACCAAACATATGTATTTTCAACTGTTAATTTTTCAAAGGGAGAATACAAGAGAACCAAGATTATATCATGGAGAACAAGAAGACATCTCAAACATAGAAGTTGGAAATTGAAGGGGAAGAGAAGAAATGAGAACAGAACTCTTGAAAGAGGGGATAGAAGACCTCTCAAAGGGGAAAATGTTCCAATCTCAGTAAATATCAACTAAGGGAACTCTCAACTAACAAAGAGACAACAAGAAATGCCATCATATACCTGTTCCCTTTTTCTCAATTCAGTTTCCTTGGCTTGAAGTTCTTTCTCCTTCTTTTTCAAATCCTAATGTTGAAATAGATCAGAATTAGCAAAACCACAATCTATACTTGCAACAACACATTATAAGTAGAAGAAAGAAAACTGAGGATTTTAAAAACCTCAATTATATACATACCGTTGATGAATCAAGAGGTATATCAACTGTCGCACCAAAGCCATAATTATAATCAACAGGTTCTGGCTTAAGAGGTGAAAGCCTTGAATTAGTGGCAGCGGGAACACTTCCAGGATTCTAACATTTTAAAAACATTACAAGACATTAAGTAAGTTGCAAAAAATTTATAGCATTTTATCAGCATCTGATATATAATGTACTTTGTAAAAAATAAATAAATAAAGCTAGTCATGACTCATGAATATAGACCGTAGAGTTCAACTAGAATAAGGATGTTGCCATGACAAGGTAGTAAAAACTGAAAACTCAAAATTTCCTTTTTTTTTTTAAATGGATAAGAATAAGATGATTCCATGATGAATTATCTCAAGGAATGTGGGAGGAGGCACCAGCAGGGCAGGTGCTCCCAACTCCCAGCTCACCTCTTCCTTTTCCTCAATTTTTGCTCTCCAAATGTTTCACTAGTATCACAACATCTAAATTTTCTTCTCTCATCTATCAGTACATTTGATGTAAAGGACAAATGCCCATATCACACTCATACGCCTATAAAACATCACACAACATAGCTTTGAATAGCATTATCATTATTGCACTTTTAGTTATTTTGTGATCTTTAGAGACCTTTGGTAATATTTTGTGGGCTTATATTACTTCTTAAATCTTTGCATTCGCAAACCTAATGTAACAATTAAAAAAATTAAGATATATTTGACAATACTTTTTCTTTATGCAATGTCAGTCATTAAAACTATATACAATTTTAAAATTCTGAATCATAAATTTAGAATATTCTAAAAAAAGTGTATATTATTCAGTGTTCACACACTTGCATAAAAGCTGTGTTCCATCTATCCTTCAGTCCTACATACACCACTGATCATAGCCTATGGCATTATGTGACTTTTTAAATCATCACAAACCACTTTGATTGACTTAAATAATTATTATTCACTGATGCTTGATTAATAAACTTACTGTGGTATAAAACGCACCCCCACTGAAGTTTGACGGCCTTGATGCTTTTCCACTTACAGATGGTTGCTTTAAGGAAATACATTGTCTGGTATCTAACAGGATTGGAGGTATATGGTCATGCATTTTAGTTTCTGTTTTTTGCAATTATATCATGTTCCACCCATTGAGGATATTTTATGCTGCTCCTGATTTGTCATTCCTTTGTTTCTAATCAAATTCTACATTTCAGTGTTGATTTGCATCGCTAGCCAAAGTCCAATTAATAGAATAGGTGTGTGTTTGTACCTTGTACACACACACACACACACACACTCTCACACAGTAACACATGGAATTACTTAATATAACCAGTATATTTTCCAACTATAGTTACACACACAGAGACCACAATTTATCCTCCATCAAAGGGGGGTTGTCTCTCAGTATCTATTTCAAATATTTCAGTCTCTAGTTAATATTTAATCCTATGTGGTCAGGAGTTTCACATTTTTTTTTCTTTTAAATAAAGAATGGATTTAAAAACTTATAGAATCCCATCACCCCTGAAGGGACAAATACTTCATGTCAATTCACTAAAAGTTATTAGGCACTCTAAAGTTAGGAAACACAATACTAGTATCTGCATCTGCAAGCAAATCTCAAGGACATGCAAGAGATTTGTCCAGAAATATTGAGCTTTTTTTTTTTTTTTTTTGAAAGGCCAGAAATATTGAGATTCATTCTAAAGGCAACTTCTTAAGGCCAAATTAAAAAACACCAAACCCTACATGAAGAAGCAGAGAGAACAAAATCTATAACTAACTACACAAAGAATCCGGTTTCCTCAACCACTTCCAATCATAGTATCAAAAAAGTCAACCGAAAATCACCAACAACAAAATTTCAAAAACAATAATTTGACCAAAATAGCATGCTGAAACACCCCAGAACAGGATCAAATCAAGTTCAACACAAAACCGCATACTCAGTTCAATAAATCACAACTTTGAGAATACCAAGTACACAAAATCTCAACTTTGAGGATACCCAGTTCACAAAATCTCAGCTTTGAGCGACACCCAGTTCACAAAATCTCAAATTTGACACACACACAAAAAAAAAAAACAGCAACAAAAGAAGGACTTACAGAGAAGGGGTTAACTTCTTCCTCATCGAAGGGGTTACTGTCATAGCGACCAGCCATGGGATTTGGAATGAGATCTGGAACTCTGCTGTAGAGGCTGAAGTCAAATGGCTAATTAAAAAAGAAAGGATTTTTGGGGCAGTGAGACTTGAAGGTTTGGAACTTGTTGCAGAATTAGAAGGTGAGAATGGAAGGTAAAGTAAGAAGGAAGAAAATTCCAGCTACAGATATAAAAAGGATTTGTCTTTGGTCAGCCTAATACAGAAGAAAATTAAAAGACATATAGACTCTGCTTTCAACTTTGCTTTCCCACACATTAGACTCTATATATATAATAATAATTGGAGGATTTGATATTGAAAAAACAAATAAGAATTAAACTATATCTATAATTGGCGGATTTGATATTCGGAAAAAAAATAAGAAAAAAAATTAATTTTTTTATTAATGTGACATTATAGAATATTTAAATTTAATCAGAGTTTACCTTTTTTGACAGATAAGTAAAATATACTTATAGTATAAAAAATTATTCACTTAATTAGATAGTTTTTATGTATGATAAATTTGCTGTTTTTATAATAATTAATTAAAATTTATATTTAAATTATTATTTTTTACAATATAAGAATTTATACTTGTAAAGTATTAAATTAAACTTATAAGATTTTTTAATATAATATGAAAAAATGCAATAGTATGTAAGACTATTTTTAATACAATAACTCAATTTGAGTTTTTAATCTTTTTTCAATGGATATTTGGTGTCACATAAGATTTCAGAATATTTGGTATTTTCATTCTAATAATAGAACCTAACTTGAATTTTTAACTTATTTTTAGTGGATTTTGTTTTTAAATTGCTTACATAGCAACTTTTTTAAGAATTCATTTGTTCTAATAGTATTCCAACTAACTTAATTATAAGAATCATAAGGAATTGGATTGGAGCTGCTCTAAGTTATTGATATTGTTATTTTTTACATTTATATTTAATAATAGAAAATTCAAATATTAATTGGATGGATTAGTGGTTGGTGTTGTGGTTCATTTATATTTGGCAGGTAATATCATCCCAAAAACAGAACCGCATTTCACGACAAAGGCAGGTAATCAAGTGTTTATTTAAAACAATTGTATCTTACCCGTGGTTAAAGAGAAAAAGGTAATCAATCTTTTTTGTCCAAATAGAACTTGTGTATTTGCTGTTAGAAACAGGCCAAAATTTTCAAATTGTGTATTTGGCATTTGCTGTTAGAGTAGAGACAGGCCAAAATTTTCAAATCTGGGTTCCCTCAGATCCTCCAGAACAGAACTTTAATCAAAATCATGTCATATTCTAGGTGGGATGGTAATGTTGCTTGTTGCAACCTGATAAAATATAAGAGCTTATTAGGGGATAAAAATGTTATCCTTTTTCCTACTTTTTATAAAAGAGAAAATTCATTATAACGAATTTTAGTAGCACTTGGGAATAAAAACATACTACATCATATCTCATATATATTTTTAATGTTATTAATATAAAATATCCACTAAATGTCTAATTTTCATTAGAGAATTATTATCTTTACAAGATAAAAATATCATATTCTCAATTATATTTTTTTTTCACAAGACTTAAACTCAATATCTTATTTAAAAAGATAGAATATAGTATCAATTAACTACTTGTTGATCATATATCATACATACAGATAAACTGATTGACTCAAATTAATTCCAGCAAATTAATTTGTAGTTCAATGCGTCGTTGTAAAGTCATTACTTTTTGAGAGATTAGAGTAGACATTTACACGTTGTTTTTTTAATAAATCACTAACCTTGACTAACGGGCTCACAAACGTATCGATTACGGCCTTTCGTATTCTGTTATTACAAGGATATTTTTAATTTAAGTGGAAAAATATAAACAACTTATATTGTGAAGAAAAAAATTAAAAGTAAAAAATTTAAATATAAATAGTTAAGGTTAAAAGAAAAAAGAGTGTTAGTATAAAAATTTAAAAATTAATTAATTATAAAATGGTGAAATTTTAAAACTTGACGTAAAAAATAATTAATTGAAAAAAAAATCCATGAAAAGAAAATTTTAAAGTAATTAATGATTAAATAGTATGATATATCTCCAATTTAATTTGCATGGAATTTTTTTCATTGATTATTTTTTAATGATGAATTCAAATTATAAAATATTATGATATATCTCCAATTTTATTGTCTAAGAAAATGTCAATTGGCTGCTACACCGGCAATGACATCAAACTCGGCCTCTGTTTGTTTGTTTGTTTGTTTTTTATTTAGGGGAAATAAGATTATGTCATTTCGTTGCATATAAAAGAGTGAATAAATGATGGGATGTAATAAAAATCATGGTTACAAGCATTAAATCTTCATGTCCTTACAAGAACATGAGCAACATAATTTGTCTTCTCACAAAATTCAACTAGAGTTCGAAAAATTTGATCAACTCGGCTTCTGTTGAAAATATGAAGCAATTTACATTGGTGAGTATGGTTTAGCTAATAAATTTAAACCACCAAAACCCAAGCACTACAAGAATGGAAGCTTCTTCATTATATCTTTTATGATAAAACTAAGGATGCATATAATATTATAATTACATCCAAATAAAAAATATCAAAGGACTCGTATGGCAAAAAGAAAAAAGAGAAAGGGAAGCATTTGTGACATGAATGAAAAGAACAAAAGAATATAAAGAAATATGTTGAGGTTCCAAAATTGAATGAATTGAGAATTCATTCAGCTACAAAAACTAAATTATGCCTATATATATAAAAAAAAAAATGAAAAACTAATGCCCTATGAATGAAGAGGGGCTAACATATGAAACCAGGTTAGATAAAATAAGTGGTTAAGGGAACCGATTGGTTTTCCACCTTTGTCTAATGCGTTTTTTATCAGTCTTGAATGGATTAACCCAGTTTTTGTCCTCAGCAATAGCTCTATTCCACCGCTCATTGAAGACTTCAAGTTCCCATGTTGACTGTCTTCGTATCTGATCAGTCCATGTTACAATGTAAACAATGTCATTTGCAATCAAAACAAATAACTACAATACTTGGTTTCAAAAGCAGTTAAAAATGTAACAAGGTCATTTGCAAGCTACTTTGTGATCAAATACAAGACTTGGATTCAAAGGCGGTTAAAAAGTCTTTTCACCTCAACTCGTTGATCAAAAGCCGCTGCACCGTGTCTCTGATTGGTATACAAAACGCAAGAAAATGAAGTTAGGATTGAGTGTGTTAGTAAAGGAAACAGGATTATAGGTAATAACTCTGAATGTCGTTTAAAACTGTACCGGAGTTTTCCTTTTCCGCCTTGAAACCTGCAAAAAGAAAGACCAAAAAGAAAAATTATTGTTGCAGATTCTTGACGTCCAGTTGCTATTCAACTTATCCTATTAATCCCTAGTTGTTTGTTGATAATGATATATTATCACTTATCAAAGTGGAAGCTTGAAGTGGTTAAGATTCTTAAAAATCAAAGCTAATGATTGAAAGAAGGGGGAGGGGGGAGAGGGTGTTATTTTAGGAGTGTTTGCAGCCATTGAATATATTCTAATGATCAACTCAATGTGCTCAATGCTCATGCTATTGAGTATTGACACAAGTTTTAGTGGAGCTTGAGATCAGACCAATAAATTTCACCAGACAAAATGAATATAGAGCAACAGAAACATCTTTTGAAAAACAACTGGAAATTAAAAATGTGTGTCCTTAACAATGCTCACTCCTAAGGGCTGTTCCTATGTATAATCATGGGGATTTGGCCAAAAATACAAGATTGTTTGTAACCATTGAATATATACACACACACACACACACACACACACACACACACACACACACACACACACACACACACACACACACACATATATATATATATATATATATATACAAATTTTAATGAAGTTTGCATACTAATGCTCTTTCTTGGGAGCAAAGACAGTTTGCATGCAAGGAAGCAAATGAATACAAAATTAATTCAAACAGGAGAGAAAGAAGCAAAATACTTTAGATGGATTGTCACTACCACCCAGAGTTTGTATTCCCTTGTGAACAACAAATTGACTATCAACAACTCCCACATTTTGAGTGCGTTCTCCCTGAAAAATGACATTGATTTCACAGTTAATGATACTTATTATGTAGTAAATGAATTTAAAAAGAGAGGAAGAAAGAAGTGCAAATTAGTTAGCATAATGACAACCAACTATTGATATACGAGTTGAATTGAAAGCATGAAGCATTGCAGAACTATGAATAATTATAAATCTTGTCCAGAAAATGTGTAATTCTCACCTGTGCACAATATCCTATTTTCATATCCAATCCCCATCCATGGACAAGGTCATTCTGAGAAAATGAAAATGATAATAATGTTACCAAAATGATGGACTATTTTGATCTATAACTAATCCAATAAAAAAAAATGAATACGGAAATTACAAAAGAGACAAAGTTAAACTCCACAAGGACATCAACCAAAATAAAATATTAAAATCCAACTAAATTGGAATAGTTTAAATTTTTAATTACTAGAAAAGGGCAGAAAGTTAATCCGCAACCTCATCTCCAAAAACATATCTGCAAGCATTCTGTAACATTGACAAACTTAATGGCTAAATATATTAAATAATGAATTTCATTAAAACAAAAAAGAAAGTATATTTTAGGTCCATGACCAAAGTTAATTCTAGAATGCTTGAGCAATACATTATATGTTAATGGAAATAGGGAGCAGGGCAGAGTAGTAGTATTCATCATAGTTAAAGGGTCGAAACAAGAGCTGATCAAGGGGCATCAAGGGAATAATGAGTGGGAAAAAAGAAGTAATGAATCTAATGATGAAAATGACAGGGTGGAAGGAAGAGAGAGGGAGGAGCCTAACATAATAGTAGTGAAAGATTAAAAGAACAACACAAAAGAGTAGAGAGAAGATAAAATTGTAAAGAGTGGTTCTGCGTGAGAAGAAGCCTCTCTTAAGGCAGGGAGCTCAATTCTGTAATTTAGTTATTTCTTCTTATGTGATTCTCCGTCTCAGTTCTTGAATTCCAAGAATTTTCCAGATCTGGTGATAGTTATACAGAATATACTTTTATATTTTTATCTAGTCTCCTACCTCACTATTTATCAATGTCTCAGTTTGTACAATTACACCACAGTAGATAACACAATTGTTTTTTAAAGGAGACAAATCTTTAAATAATTTTGAACGAATTTCAGGAGGAAAAGTCTGTAGTTAGAATTTTTACAATTTGTATGGACCATGAAAATTACCTGTATAAGATGCCAAGTACAATACCAGGCAGATCGAGAGAAAACAGGAGCCATACCTTCCACAAACCTGCCAAGTTGTATTGCAATTTCAGTGTCATTTATAACATGAATATAAGATACAACCAAAAAAAAAAAAAATCATAAAACTCAAAAACAGCAACTGTTAATTGATTTTGTCAAGTTCCATTTTCAATACATTGACTGGTTAAATTTGAACATCGGCTTTCTAGATGGCAGAAAAAAGGATGATAACACCACATGAATAAGATCCAGAATGAACAACATCTTGAAAAAATACACAGCACAACCAGATCCAAGGAAAGTAACAGTTACCCAGTGCATGGAGGCCCTTTACTTGAGTCTGAACACTTAGTATTGCCTCTGAGTTCATAGACTCTCCTGCATGTACAAAAACTCAAAGCTTAAGTATGAAATTGATTGGCAAGTACATATCAATAGGCTCTAATGATAAGTCACCTATGAACTTTCTTAGTCCTAGCTCTAACTGTAATTCTATGATGTATCTCTGTCGAATTTGGGTCAAGGGCTGGTTGAGATATCTCCAATCCTTCTTCCTTCACAATTTCAATGTATCTGGGAAAAAAATAAAAAAAATAGGTGCCCATGTTAACTCATTCTCTTTGATGAGAGCACAAGTCTGTCATGAGGTGATTGACTAGTCTTTAAGAGAAGAACAAGATAATGAATATAAATCAAACAAATTACCACTTTTTCTACCTTTCCAGACAAACAAAGATTACTTAGTAACCTAATGTGACCTTAATAAGGATGATATAGAGCTTATTGTGCGTGAGAGCTGTCAAATGGCCTGGCCCAGCCTGACCCGTATCTCCTACGGGCTATGTATTTCTTGGTCTGGCTGGGCCAAAATTGGTCTGTCTATTTTTTTAATTTATATTTATATGAATTTAAAATAAAAAAAGGACCAAATAGGCTCAGTGCTTTTGGGGCCAACATTTTTCAGGACCAGGGCCCGCCAATCTAGGCCAAATTGGCCTGGTTCATTTTGGGCCATTATTTTACAAGCCCAGACCGGCCCACCAGGCCATCAAATATCAAAGTATACCACCAGCAGAGAAGTGCAACAAAACCATCAGCCATACCTTGAGGGAGAAAAATGTTCCACCCCTAAATCCTCATCCCAGAGAAAGATATAATCATAAATAGAAACTATATCTGGATGTAGAAATCTTTTTGCAAACCACCTGAGAAAGAACCCAGGAATTAATATATAGATTGGGAAAAATAAACCATTGAAATATATACATTCACAATTATTTAAATCAAAAACATATATGTAATATGTTAGGAACAAAAAGTAAGAGAACCAGCAGTCTGGTATCCACAGAAACACTACAGTATAGACCAAAAAGGGATACATAACCAAGCAATAGTAACAGCCATGGTCATGCAGTGGCACGTTACCCAACTCATCTATAACTAGAAGATTCACATGGTTTCAATGAGGTGTTATGTTTTTCTGCAATGTTTGTTCAATTTGAGTGGTTGTTCCCAAAAAGAAAAAGGAAACTAAATAAAGACCTTGATTTCAATACATTGACAATGAGAAACCAAAATTTTCTCCCAACTTCTAATGATGTTTGCATAGCTTAATTGACTCAATAAAGTCCATAAGATATTTTGATTTTCAATAAATCCTTTCAGTGATATAGACATGGCATGCTCCATATATTCCTAGTGTTAAGAGAAGATTTAAAGCAAACTCCCTTCAATTAACATACAATAAACAAATATATGCTCAATCTAGATATGTACCACTTTGTTTGGTTTTGAGCAGTTATATGTATAGCCTTGCTACTCCAACTAAGATCCCACCACCCATCCACATTGGCATCATAATGGAATAAAATAATTGTGAAATTGTCTGGAAGAAACTGAAATCAATGAAATTAGATTAGGAGTGCTGATTCAAACAATTTTGATAACCTAATGAATCATCAAAAATACCTTTTGCACCATCACATCTACATTATGCTTTTGTTTAATACCAACTGCAACTGCCAGTAAGTTCCGATTGGAGTAAACACTAGCCTGCAATCAAATAATCATCACCAAGCAAGCAAGCAATAAATTAGCCAGCTCAGGTGAAGCAGCTTTGATAACTGATGGCGTGCCCCTTGCAGTTTACAAATCCGGCCATCATCTATCGGTTTAAATAGAACTATATAATGTAAAATAAATAAAATTCAAAGATGCTGACCTTTGACCTCAAATTACTTGGCGACCATAAACGCCTTAACTCAAGATCTGAAGTAGCTTGTATTATACCTCGTGGTAAGCCCTTCAGATTTCCAGAAGTTTCAGTATATGCCTGCACAGTGGCATCAAAAGCACCCACATGAAAAAGAATATGTATCCAAATTACATTATCAAATTAATATTGTAAAGTAGGCAGGTGCATCAAAATTTTGAAGCAGCCAAAGCCATCTATCACTATAACCCGCAAAGCTTTTGTTCTAAATGCACCAAAACTTAAATTTAGAAAGAGTAAGAAAACTGATTAGTATCAGAGTATACCTTTTCTTCTTCCCGGATATTCCACTGTTTGTCTATCTGATAATAACAAATGAAAACAGAGTAAATTTCAAATTAGAACAGGAAGTACAAGAATACAATGTCATTAACTGGTGCATTATAAGAAAGGTAAAACTTGAGCTATGTAGCTGCCACCTGCCACAAAAAGTGGCTTTTGAATGTACACCATAGTCCATACTAGGAGCTGGAAAAAAGTTTCAAACAAGGCTATAGGGTTTTATGCTGATATACTTTTTCAATATCACTTAATTACAACGAAGAGTTTGATCGTTTATTGTTATTGAAAACCACTTTACAAATTTTCTAACCAGAATAGGGACATTGTTATACTACTCTGGATAAAGCAGCACTACAGCAGTAAATGATCCCTAACCAAATGCAGAACAGAAATTTAATCAACATTTTTGGCCCAAAAAGTTATGACATGCAATCCCTTACCTGTTCTTGGTAACTTTGATACTTTAGAGTCCTATACACAACAAACAACATTACTATACAAACAACCGCCATAAAAGGCAGTTGTGTCATCTTCAAACTTGATTTTCCCTGGTCCAAGAAAATCCACAATGAAAGAGTGAAGTTACAAACAGAACTCCTTAACAAAAATCTAGTTACAAGATACTCTGCTTAGAAATATCAAAAGTAATGACTTCAAAGAAAACAAGACAAACCATTAAGCAAGAAACTCCTTTTTCTTGTGGGCCACCTCCATGATTTGATTGACCTCATAGAAAAAATGAATTTCTTACTCAATCTTCATCACAAACTGCGTGCTGCAATAGAAAGTATCAGAAATCATGTCATCTTACAAAACACACAGGAGTAAAGGGAAAAGGATTGCTTTTGACGCTTGAGCTTAATCACTGGCCAATTAAACCCCGAAGGTCCAAAACAGAGAAAAATTGCACAGAACTAAATGCCATATATATAATTACATTCACTTTTGTGTAGGAGATTGAGGACTAACAAAAGGGGTAGTGAGATATTGATGCACATGCAGCAGTGTGACAAGAAAGAGCTACTACATGTGAATTGAGAAACATGCTTAGAGTATTGGCAATGATCATTGATCACAAGTTACTTAATCCACACACTTTTCAACACCACCCAAACCTCCACATAAAATAGCAACGAAAGACACATATCAAAGCAAATCCAAAACTGGCATCACATGATACAACGCATAAGCACCTCATGGAACACGAAAACAGAGCTGCATGCATTGGATTTAACCGACACAAGGATCACATGAAAAACACAATGAAAAAAAGAGGGGAAAATCTACAGCTGGCCAAAACAACCAAAACTCCATTCTTCTCAAGCAAAGTCCAATTGCTATATTAAAATAAGATAAATACTTTTTCGGTGAAAAGAAGAAATTGGCTCATTCTTTAGCATCTTCATATAAAATAACAGAGAAAACAACCCCTTAACCTTTTCAATTGGATCTAACCCATCTAAACTTTCATTCATCATCGCCACATTAAAAAGAGTAAAGTTTTATTTCCACCCCAAAATAAAATAAAATAAAAAAGACGGCAAAAACCTTCATTTCATTGGCATCACAAATCGAAACATCATTGTCACTAGACAAGACAAAGTGAAAAAATTTCTAACATTTCAAGATCTTCCCCTGAATCAAATCACTGAGACCCAGCAGAGAAAATGTACGAAACAGAGGAAGGAAAGGGGCAATGGGGGTGGAGAAGAACCTGGGAAAAACAAAAGGGTATGCATGAAAAGTGGAAAAGGACGAAACTTTGAAGATCACGGAACATACCCAGATGCAGAAGAATCGAAATGAAGAGGGGAAACAGAGAGAGGTATAAGGTGAGAGCGAGAAAGATGGAAGAGTGAAGAAGGGCACGTTGGAACAGAACACAGTGTTAGAAAAGTATCATTATATGCATGCGTGGGGTGAGGGGCTTTCGCATTTGGGGGTATTATAGGAAGCTAGCTAGGAAGTAGCAACCTTGGTTTTGAGGAAATTAAAGACTGTTATGAAAAGTGAAACCTTAAAAATTACATAAGCATACGTCACAGGGACATAATATATACTACTGTATCATTAAATTATATTAGATTTAATTATTTAATTCATCAAAGATCAATAAGAAAAAGTAGTTATTATGGTTGATATTAATAAATTTAAGGAATATTAATAAATTTGTTTTAAATTTATATGCTTTTTTAAGAATATTATTATTAATAATATTTTTCTCTTATATTAATATAACATTTCTTTTATTTAATTAGAAGTTTTTATATTCTAAAATTAATTAATACATAAGACAAACAATAAAAATATAAACAAACAAATTTAAAAATTTAGATCTTATAAATATGAATGATGGAGATAGTAAATAATATCACATAAAATAAGACATGTTTTTATGTCATGGTGCCCATCACACCTTCATTTCTCTTCTTGTACTTTTTACATCCATTTTCCTTCCCCTGCTTTCTCTTTTTTGGATACTAGTACTAGCATTATTGTTATTTATTCTAATTAAAGCCAATGATTAATTCAGTCGGATGGAGTTATTTGATGAAATAATCTTTTAAGAAATATTTTTCTGTAAATAATAGTAGTATATACATTGATAATATAAAAAATTATAATATTATATAATTATAATTTGTCATGTTTAGTAAATTTATTAATTTTTATAATAATTACATTAAGAATATATCAATATTAATATTTTTTATTGTTTAATAAAAAATTTGCAATAGCAATGTTTGAATATCAAATTATTTTTCTATTTGTGTTACTCAAATAAATGGAATTACGTATTTCTATCACTTAAATGCATTGACTCTGTGTTTTATTATTGGTTTTGCCAATTACATTTTCCTTTATTTTTATATATTTATTTATAATTTTCTCAAGTTTTGAGAATTGTTCCTTAAAAATTAAACATATAACACTCCTAATATAAGATTTGAATTAGATACTTATTAGCTACTAAGTTTCCCATATGAGTATTTTT
>PYAF01003192.1:281222-323315 GCA_007407185.1 Glycine tomentella
AATATTATATTTTAGTATATTTTAAAAATTAAAAATAGAAAACTTTTAAAATAAAATAAAAATAGTTATATAAATAGATCATTTAATTAAGGCACATATTTTTATTGGAATAATATCACAAAATAATTAAATTAGTATTGATTAAAATTGAAACAATATTAAAAAATATATCTCTTATTTGATGTAATGTATCAAGATTCAAAGTCAACAAAAAGTTTAAGAATAAAAATTCAAATTTATTAGTAGTATATGACAGTGTATGGTAGATCTTAGAAATAAATTAAGAGTTGTTTTTTCAGCGTTAAGCGAGGAATATATGCGGTGTTTTTTTTTTTTTTACCAAAAGAATATGTGCTGTCACTATTAGATTAAATCTAAAACAATAAACAAATTAAAAAATGTGCAACTGAAAATAAAGTTATAAATTATTTAATTATTTTAATAGAAAGGTATTCAAACTTTTGTAAAAAAAATAAAAAAAAAATAGTTGAATTGGTTAAATAGAATATGTTAGTTATTATAATTTTTTGACAATATTTTTTCTCCTACATCGAAGAAAAATGTACAAAAATATTTGATCTTCTCATTCTGCGTGGAAAACGAGAATAATAGTAAGGAAAATAAATATTGACAATGTTTCTATAAATTTCCAGCTGATTCCAAAAATTAAGAATAAGTTGAAGCTTATTTTATGCCGTCGCATGTACGTGATAGCAGGTCCGCATCAATATCCATACACAAGGAAAAAATAAGATGAAGAATAATTTTACTCATTTGATTAAGCATAATACTAATATATTAAAATTCATAAAATAAAAAGAGTCATATTCATGGTTACTTGCCTTTTAAAAAAATATGAATGGTTACTTAAAAAGTAAAAACTCCGTTGCTTTGAAAGTTTCAGCATAAAAATTCAAACGATTTGGAAACGTGTGATTGAAAAATAGTCTTTCCTAACAAAGAATAGCTAAAAACAAATGATAGTGATAATTAGGGATGGTAATGAATAGGGTCAGATATGAATAGGAATTACTCACTATTTGTTTGTTTGTTTGATAGAGAAAATTCTTACTCTTTACCAATTAGATATTGATTTGAAAAATATTCACTGATTTTTTTATATTCACGAGTATTTATGGATATCCATGAATATTTCAAATAAAAAAATGATTTTTAATATCATGTAAAACTAATAAATTAAAAAACAAAAAAATTAAACATGAAATAAATATTTCTTAAACATAAATTTAAAATACAAATAAAATTATAATATTTCAAAATATAAAATTAACAAATAAATTGAAAATATATATTTATATAAAAAAAATTACATATACAAATGAATAATAAATACTCATTTAAAGTATTCATGGACGAATTTTATCCATATATAAATATTCGTTAGTACGAATTATTTTGTCATCACTGTTGATAATTATGTTTACCTACCAGGCAAATTCTTCTAAGAATATGATATGATATCCTCTTTGGCTATCCTAAGTTCTTAAAATTTAATGGAGCACTAACGTGTGGTCCATTGTCTCCATTGAAACACATGCTATTGCTTGGTGTCTTAGAAAATACTAGTACAATGCGCATTGACAAGTGGCCATTGTTTGAGTCATCAAAATTCATAAGCATTTCTCAGAGAGAGAGAGAGAATACGAATCTTAAAAAGTTTGTCATAGTTGGGTTAGGTGTTGTCAACAAAATCTTTGTTCAATGAATTGCTGCCACCTAGTCAATAATTATTTTAATACATGTTATAAAAAATGCTACTAGTAAATATTTGATGAAGGTTTTTAAGTTGTTTATTGTATAATACTATATGGCCTGCATGCACCAATTTCCAACCATGACACCAACCCATTGCTACTTTGGTTGCAAAGCTCATAGGATCATAGTTGGTTAGTTGCGTGCAAGCCACGTCCCAACACTACCAATATGTTGTGCTTGACAATTTTTTTTTCTTTCGATTTTCGTAAAATAAACTTCTAAGAATAAGCAAAAAAGTTTTAAAATAACTAAAATTTTAAACTAACATATAATTGATTTAATTGATTCAAATGATCGAATAATAATACTTCAATTTAATTGGAAAATCAAAAATGTTAATTATAATAATTAAAAAAAAAACTTAATTCCTTCCCCTGGTTGGTCAAAATATGAGGTGGCGTCCACCATAGTCCACACTCCACAAGATGCTGAATCCAAGGGATCAAGATACACTGTTCTACTTAAATCAATGAAGAAAGACAAGATTACAAAATTACAACTATGTCTGTGTCAAGGTCTTTGTTTTAGGGTTCAATTTCAATCCTGGACGATGTTTCATAAATACATGCACATAGTATATTACTGCAGAGGAGCACTTTCTTTTGATTTTAATATCTAGACAATTTGTTAGTTTATATTCTGAAATTTTGAAGCATTATTATAATAGTATTTGAAATTATAAAAATATAAATAAAATTTTGAGATTAAAATTTATTGGTCACTAGTCTTTGCTGTCAGCTCTGTTAGGAACTTTAATAATAGTAAATTATAAAACTTAATTAAGAGTTATAATTATAGTTCTGTCAAAAAAAGTTATAATTATAGTAACTTGTACATGCATGTTAGGGACTAAAATAATAATAATTTTAATTTATTTGACATTTTTTAATTTAATGGCTATTATGACAACAACATCCCATAATTTTAAGGATCAATACAGTAATTTACTCATTTAATATTTAAGTAAATTATATTATTTTTATGTCAATAAATATTTTTTATTGTCATTTTCCTTTTTCATATAATTTATTTTTATGTGTATATATAACCAAAAAATATATTATTTTATGTGAATAAGCATTTTTTATTTTCTGTTTTCATTTTTATTTATATAAATATCATATTACCTCCGATACTGAAATTTAATTAGAACCCAGCTCACCGATAAAATTGTCCAATCTGATTTATCAAAGTAGAAAATTTTCCCTTTGCTTATCATTAGAAGAAAAAAAAAAGGATCATCTTGTTCTTCTTCAATGGAGGCTATAAGGCTATTAAACAAGGATTCCTTTTCTTATTTCTTTCTTTGTTTCTCTTTCAAGTTCTCAACCTATTCTACTTCCTTTTTCTTTTTTGCATAATATAGTAATGGCTAGAAATTGACACTTAATAGCATATATACATACATATATATATGATACTGGATCTTTTTCTTAGTCACAATTGTCAATTAACAAATTGTCAACGTATGGTTTAAATGCACTCACATAATCATGTGAAGTGTTCGTGATCGACACATGCATGAACGCAATGAAGAAATCAAAAGTAAGCGCCATCATACATAATGCAATTCTATTTTCCTTTTTCTTTTCAGGAGTTTATAGAAAGAAAAAAAAACAATCAGTAAACAAAAATGCATTATAAAAAAAAGAGAAAATATCAAACATTTTTTATGTTCACATTTGAGTGCTATATGAAAGAAAATATATGGGTAAGTTATAAAATTACTAAATGTATTAATTATTGCAACTGACATAATTTTAAAGAATGACAAATATGTAAGGTAATTTAGAACAACTTTATCCCTGTTTCCATAAAAAAAAAAAGGTAAATTAAATATTAGAAAAAATTAAATGTATGAAAAAGGAAGGCTCAATTTTTTTGTTTTTCTTAAATTTTCTGAACATCTCCTTCAATTGATCCAGTTGCTATGCATATTGGATTTTGGAGGCAGAACCAAATCATATTATAGTATTGTGAATGGCTATGGTGCAGGGTTTATAATATGTCGTGTAAAGGAGAGGGAATCCAACAAATTGGGGTCAGGGGATTTATTTTACTCAAAAGTTAAAACTAATCTAAATACTTAATTCTAATCTAATGATTAGTTTATGTGGATGTGTCTGTAATCTGTATGCACGCCGCAAGCCTATAATTTGATTTGAGTTTGACCTAATTTTACCTAAGCTCATTCCCTAATTTATTGGATTTAATTTAGCTCGTGATATATGTCTAATTTTATACACGGTGAAAATTAAATATAAATTTTTTCGTTAAATAAATCTTTCTTATTTATGTGAACATAATATTAGAGTTAAAAATATTAGTTTGCATCAACTCTTTGGATTACCTATTTAAGCTCATATAGTTAAAAATATTATATTTAGATTTTAAAAAATTTAACATACTGACTTATTTAAGAATAATAGCAACAAAAGATTTATGCTAGGTTTACATGGATCACATAACATGACAACAATACTATTGAATGAATTAAAGGCTAAATTCATTTTTAAAAATATTATTTATTATGAGATCTTTTAATGATTTCTCCTAATGCCTTTTTTTTGGTTTTTTCTAACAAATTAAAATTCATACAATTTGCTTTTTTATTAGTATTTTCAATGACATTTTTAATACATGTTCAAATCACATTATCTATTTTTCTGTTATTTTTTCATAAATGGCTATCAAATCCTTTCCTTAATCGATATTGTTCCAATATCTTCTCCAATAAACTGATATTTGCTTACATAAATATTGACTACTTTATAAAATATCAACAATTGAATAATAATAATAATAATAATATTTATGTGATTTTTTCTTACACTCTTTTGAATCTTCTAATAAAAGGTTTAATATCGTGTTAGAAAATCGAAAATGACAAGATTTTAGAAAAACTAACGTTTTATTAATTAAATAAGGGGTCATTTTATAACTTAAAAAAGTTAAAGTACGAATTTATAACTAAAAAATAAATTTGGGGATCATGTATATATTTTAGCAAAAAGGAAAAAGAGTAAAAGGAAGACCTATCTTGAACTACCTCGGGCCTAAAAACAATGCTACTATCCCAGGACCACCATATGCAGCACACAGTGCAGTGTTGAACCTTTGTCTGTATACGATGCCATTTGACCAATATTTTCATCTTAATTTGGAGCAGCAATGAGACTGTAATGAGTGTGAATGTGACAGTAGTCGTGTTAATTATGTCCTGTGCTATATCATCTCATAACATCACACATCTTGATATAAAATCCACATCTAATAGATTATTTTAGACACGTCTAAATTTTATTATTTAATTAATGGATTAAAATCAATTTCATTGAAATAGTTATACTAAAATTTAACAAGCAGACATTGAACAACATATATAATTATTACTAATATCAAGTTTATATTTATTACTAATAGTATTCAGTTAATTTTAAATTACTAGATTCTCTATCCTATGCACCTAAAGTGGTTATTAAGTTTCATCACTGAAATTGTTACAAAGCTAAAGTTAGGGTTATTCTAATTTACCTAATCTAGACAATAAAAAAGATAAAAGGGAAACAATATACTTAAAATTCATTGATTGATTTTCCTGAAAGAGGAATGTATTTATATAATCCTAATTGATGCTGATTAATAAATATTATTTATCTATGTATCCACATCTCATTATTTAAAATAAAAATTATAATTCATAATAATATACAAATGTCTAAGACCATCTTATATAATCTTTTAACCATTTAATTTTGAGAGCATATTTTAACCATCTTAACATAAATAGTTACATCTATTACAAGATCACAACATTGAAGTGTAGTATTCTAGCAATTTGCAAAATAAATACTTGAGTTGTCTTTAGCTATCGGCCGCTGCTAAATTATCCTCAGCTGTACCTTTTTTATATTATTGTTTTTCCTTTAACCATTTTAATTGTTACTATCTTGAAGTTAATAACAATCACATTTTTTTTTTATCTTAATAATCCTGATTCATAAAAAAAATTAACTAATTCAAAATTCGATAAAAATAAATAAAATCTTATCAATAATTATTTTCTTAAGAATCAAATTAGTATTTGAAGAATTCATCCTTTAATTTCAAGCCATTAACCATCTCTGGACAATCACTTCGTTTAAGTAAGCCATTCACTAACTACTGTCTATTGGTCGCAAGTATAGTGCTTAGTATAATTGTAATTTGAACATGTGAACCTGTGCCTATTATAACAACCACTTGTTTGTTCATCTCCAAAGTCCAAACCAACACCCCGTGATTTCAGGAATGATAACACCTAAAACATGACGATTATTCTATAATACACAGACCATGCCTTCCTTGGTTATTTCATTCATGGTCTATATGATTACATTTTTATTAGCTTCTTTATTAAAGAAAAAAAATTCCATGCACTCGGGAAATAGATTGTTTAATTGATCGAATGTATAGAGACGAAATACTAAAAGAACAATATAATTCAAATGATTTCATTAGACAAACAATTAAGACAAAAATATATTAGACTAAAAAATTTAAAACTGTTTTTCACTATTATTTAATTACAACTTATTATATATCATATATTTGTTGATTTTATGATAATATTTTTAAAAGTCATATTAATGATGATTTGTGATTAGATGACATTGTTTGACGATTAAATTCAAATATGAATACTTGTTTAAATGGATATGTAAGTTTTAGGTTTGACTTTTTTTTTTGTATCTATTAATTAATTGCTCAAATTATAGATTTATGACTTGCTTATGTAGCTACCTCAATTATTCATTTGTGGATATGTAAGTGTATCAAAGGCTTCTTAATCAACAACATATAATTGGTAGGTGATTAGTGGGGGTAGTTCAGCTAATGGGAGGTATAATGTTGCCTGAAAACCTGCCGGCAGAGTGATTAATCTTAAGAAATGGTTAATTCGTTGGAGGTTGTTGAGTTGTTAATAAGATATGGTCAAGTTTGCTTGTTCAAGTGATTTTTTATAGAAAGATCAAATAAAGAAAAATATCTAAAACTTTTTTCAATGGTGGAGAGATACAATACTTAAGATTGCTAAATTATATGCACAATTTAACTGAAACCGTTAGCTAGTTTGTTGCTTTTTCTTCTTTACATATTTGGCGCGCACACAGCAACTTTCCCATTTTTTGAAAGCTCTACTTTAACTGAAACTTTCGTTTGTATAAATGATTCTCTGGTGGTTTGTTTATATTTTTGCAAGTTTTAATCAGACCCATAATCGGTCTCTTTCTTTCTTGCTCTGATTATGTTTGGTCAGGGTCTTGAGTTACGTTCAGAGACAATAAAATTATCTTATAAGGCATATTGAAGATATTTCCCGCTTATCATGTGACATTTTCCTAGTAGCTTTTGAATTTTAATCCTAAGAGCGTGGACTTTTAATAGGGTTTCCATTCTTAGCAACACAACGAATTAAACACTGTTATTCCATAGAGTTACTCTTCATTTTTATTACTTATTTTCTTAAAATTTAATGATTATAATGAGTAATTAATTTTAACTATTGGATTTTAAAAAAAGAAGAATAACTATTTTAAAATTACTTTTTGGTCATTTATATCTTACACTCTCACTAGATATCTCCCATTACATTCCAAAAAAGCCAATTCTGAATTAGGCTTTCGGAAAAGTGCGGATGCAATAATGAGATACATGCTAATTTTTGTAGTAACCTTAGTCCATGAATAGGAAACGGCCCAATAATAAAGGTCCACCAGCCCAAGATGTATGCTACCACAACAGATTCCCAAATTTCCCCCAAAATATTTCATCAAATGGGTCGCACCACAAACTAACGGGTCAATAATTCGGGTCACCAACACTAACATCTTGCATACATGATGAGACATACATACATCCTAATACTCCAGTTCGATTACGAGCACCAATTTCCTCTACAAAGAACAAGATAACGAGCTCATGCTTTGCACGGTTGAACCCAACAATGCATCAATTTAAAACACCAATTTGCAGAAAATTTGCATCAAATCCACAGCAGTTGAGAATGAAAAAGAGTGGCATAAGGAATTGACATGTGGCCTTTTTGGTAGAGTTGAAAAAAGTATAGAAAATTTACATGTAAAGAAAGACATTTTCGTTTTTCTCGTTAACAAATTCTTGGCTTAGTGTACAGCAATACAACATATGAAACAGGATGAATGAAAATGTAGGTAATGTTATATACACAATCATTTATAAGCCTCAAATCCACATCTTTAAGCCTAAAGAAAATTCAGTCCTTTAGATAAATATCACTGCCTAGGCTTCAAAGAACTCTCGCATGAGCATAATTTGAAGTGTATGTGCTTCCTTGGTGCTGAAAGTTACAACTTAAAGCAACGGTATGAAAATCAATCGGTCATCAACCCGGTCAAAACACTAGATTAGTGGATCAAAAGTCGAACGATAAATCACTTATTGTAGATCACATACAATTTGATTGTTTATTGTTTCTTGACCACGGATCATATGATATATTAAGCCGATATCTAAGACAAGAAAATTAAAAGCAAGGAGCTTAAAACAAATTTTCTATAACAATGTAATGAACTGAATGTGATCAATGTAAAAAGGAAATATATACGATAAAGCTATGGAAGCATACTATCATTATACCTATTTGCTGCAAAACATGACTCCACAAACCATAATAAGAAAACAGCCAAAATCTGACAACTATTGTAGATGGCCTCTTGAACTTCCTGCCATGAGCATTATAAGGTCAGAGAGTAAAATTGAAAATCCTGAAAAACAGCCACAAATTTTAAAACAGAACCCGAGCATTGGTAGAAGAGCATACAAATCAAAGCGCAAAAATTAGCATATTGTGTAAAAAATGGGAGATTGGTTCAAATTCTTCAGCAAACACAGGACCAGGGCAGGGCAGCTATAATAAAAAATTCAGGCATATATCATTTAGAATGTCTCGTTAAACCGTTTAATATGGGTAAAAAAAATCACCCTGTTCTCATTCCCTACAAAAAATTATGATTTCTGAAACTAAATGCTAAAAGGATTGCTCTAGATGGACCCTGCTTAAATTACTACCCTGAACCAATGAAATTGATACTGCAGGATTAGTCCATCATCTAAATTCACAGTCACAAGCATACTCAACATAAATTGAAGAAAGGTGGCAAACCTTTTTTTCAGAAGCCTCCAAATGGTCATCACTATCCTTGCGAGCATTATAGTTAATAATGACAGAAATGAATTGAAGCAGACAAAGAAACCAACATCTATAAGCTGCAATAATGCATTCCACATTTGAGAAACCATGACGCAAATGTAGAATGTCTTAATGGAAATACACAGCCATAAAATAAGTAATAAGCGGTTGGACAGTTTCAGGTTACACCCTTTCCTCAAAACTTCAACATTTTATTCTGATAGGTTAATTATGAAGGAAAAATACAGCATCTAAACACTGGACTGGAGTATACCCATAGATGACATTGTGAACTGCAAAAAAGTTCCTTTTTATTATTTTTTCTTTTTCCACGAATTAAAGGAAAGTATACCAAATACCAGTTCACATCTCCATGGCAAGCGGAAGATAGTGTCATACACTCTTTCTCGTCCCTTTTCATCCCCAATAGTTGTAGTGCTCCAGACAGAATTTCCATGGAGCACTTTCTCCAAAAAGGATGACACAGGCAACCTCTTTGCTGAAAACAAGTTGTACAACATAAATGCCTTAACAAAACAAGACAAATTAAAAGGCAGGCAACAAACCTGTTCAAATAATCAACTTACAGATGAAACATAAGAAGAAAACAGGACACACCATTTTTTTCACTCACACACACTACATTACATGCATTCACATAAATATCACTTAAATAGTAAACAATCTATTTAATGACTGTTGTCCACTCGAAAATTGTAAATTTGTTAACTTTTGCAATAACTAATTTAAAAGTCATGACAACAAGATTTCTGATTGATTGATGGTGTATTTCTACATAGAAATTAAACTCTTACTTAAATATCAAGAAAGAACTAACATAACAGAGTTTCAAAATCTATTGCATGTTAGGTTTGCAATTAGAAATGTTATGGTACGTGTTCCAATGTAAATCCAACGGATAAAAACAAATTGAATGCAAAAACCAGAGTCATTATCCATTGACAAAATTACTTTTACCGCAAATGTTATTTTGTACCTGATTCTCAAACATATTTAAAGCACTCTTGATTTCCCTGTCTGTAAAAGACAGGACCAATCACATCGCATCATGCTATTGCAAGTATAAGAATAACTTAAAAAGATACAAAATAAATAAAAATATTAAATTGATGGATAAGAGTCATAAATACTAGTACTAGCAAGATTCTACTCACGAATCGAATCATTTCCCAAAACACGCGTTAGCTCCAACGATTCCACCGTCTCTGACGTTGCCATTGCAACCAAACTAACTTCCGTCACGTAATAGTCACCCAGGGTCCTTCGTGAAAATTATTTAGTCCAGGACGAAGTGAAAAAAATGGATCTTTAATACACAAATTTTTTAAAATATAAGTAATATTAAAATTAAGGGATGAAAAAAATAGTTCCTTAATACATAAATTTTTTAAAATACAAATAATATTAAGAAAGGGATAAAAAAAATAGACTCCTAATACATAAATTTTTTGAAATATAAATAAAATTAAAACTAAAAAATGAAAAAAATAAACTTTTAATACACAAATTTTTTAAAATACAAATAATATTAAAACTAAAAGATGAAAAAAATGAACCTCTCTAACATATAAAATGAACCCATTTTGTTTTTATTTTATTTTTTAAAAAAAATAAATTTTACTTAAAGTACCGATACAAAAAATTTTAAGCTCTGGACGAGCATCCTGTTCACCCTGCCCGAGGGCCAGCCCTGATGGGAACTTAGCCTCTCTAAACAAAAGTTCTAGGTTGCATTAAGTTGAGAAACACTCTGACAGTTCTTGAATTTGAACTATAATTCTGGAAGATGAAGATTAAGAGAAATTTGGGACAGCTTCTTGAATTTCCCAGAAGCTTTTGATGAATCAGATGCATGTGAGTTTTCTAGAATGGTTGTTTGGTGGAATTTTCTAATTGAATTGAGTTTGCAGCCTGTGAAAAAAAAATGTTTAAGTAATAAAGGTTTGTAAAGTTTATGAGCCATGCAATTCTCTTTACTTGTTGGAAATTGCAATCAGCGAACTTCAAGGATCAAGTTGCTAGATTTTAAAGTTGATATGGGATGTTTCTGATTGAAAGATGTTGATTCTTGATTTTATTATTATGCATTATAAATGTTACTTGATTTTAATGGGCATTGGTTTATACATTTTATGGAGGATGAAGGGGGTGTCAGTACAATTGAAGTTCCACCAAACTTTGGTCCTACTATTAAGGCAAATGCTGTCTCCCAGATGGAGGCTGCAATGGCTGCAATATTATCAACAGAACTAAGCAAGCTACGAACAGGAAGGGCATCCCCAGCTATATTAATGCAATATTAGCAATTTAAGTAAGGGTATAAGAACAGTGTCGTTGTGGAAAGAATGAAATTCTCCCTAGCTCCGAATATTTTTGGTTTTTCTAAGGATATATTTAGCAAAATTAGGTGAAAAGTTAGTTAGTAATTAAAAATTGAAAAAAAATTATTAAATTAAAAATATTTAGTAACATTAATATTGGTTGAAGTAACTGATAAATATAAAATGACAGAAAAATAATATAATAAAATCATGATTTATTTTAAAATGTAAAAAAAATATTTTAAAATGTAAAAAAAATATTAAAAATAAAAATGTAAGAAAATATAAAAAGTTAAAAATTAGAAACAAGTATTTTAAAAATACTATTTCAAATAATGTTTCAAAAAATGTTACAAATTATTAAAAAAATTATTTATTGAACAATCAAATGATTTTTTTAATTAATAAAAAAGACTAAAAATTAACTAAAATGTGTTAATAAATATAACTTAATTTAGATTATTTTTTGTCAGACATTAATTAACACTATTTTTTTATATGCTTAAGCATTCTTATTAGTTTTCAAATATGGAATTGATGTTACTTTTTTTTATTAGTTATTATGTTTTTTATCATGACTTAAAATGTCATTAATTTGATGAAATTTTATTTGAACTTATGCATTATTCATGTAGCTTTTTCTCTGTTTGTTTTCGTTAACAATTAATTTATTCATTCAATTCTGGTCCGATAATTTATAGTGCCTTTAGATTACGCTCAATAATTAGTTTTAGTTCACAAAATCACGGTGACCGTGTAAAAAAACAAATCAACTATTTAGTGTTCTATCTTAATTAAAAAGTAATTATCATTTCTCGTAAATAATTGAATTCATCAAGCTTAAAAGATTTTTTTAAAATGCTTTATATTTTGTGGATACTTCATTTTATAAACCAGAAATGAAACAAATAGCGAATTAATGTTGTTGGTGTTCGTCCAGATTTATACTCTCCATTATTTTGAATGCAATAGAAATTTAAAGGATTAGATTGAACAAATCAGTAGACAGTTGTCATATTTTAGCCATCAAAGCAGAGGGAAATGATTGAAATTTCAATAAAGCTCTGGTAAAGAAAGCAATAAAAATTTCTACACTGTACGTATCTGTGTAAAAAAACAGACTAATAAAAATTGAAATAGAGGTGACACAAAGACACAAGGCTTTTGTAACAAGTGTTGGTAAATATCCCAAGAGCTACCCTCAGCAGAATCATAGCCACACATTAATTCATGGAATACAGCTGTCATAGTTTGTCTTGTTGGGAAGACTCAACAGTTATTGGTTGACTCAACCTTAGTTAAAGCCATCGTTCATAACTCATTTGATCAATACATGAACCCTGCACTGCACTTCAAATTACTCATTTCCATTCATCCACTCAACTTCCTTTTACTGTCATGGCATTAGAATTGGTTGGTGGTGCTCTTCTTTCTGCTTTCCTTCAGGTTGCTTTTGAGAAGCTTGATTCTCTTCAAGTTCGGGACTTCTTTCGTGGAAGAAAGCTTGATCAAAAGCTGCTCAACAACTTGGAAATCAAGCTGAACTCCATACAGGCTCTGGCTGATGATGCAGAATTGAAGCAGTTCAGAGATCCACATGTCAGGAACTGGCTTCTTAAGGTCAAAGTTGCTGTGTTTGACGCAGAGGATCTCTTGGATGAAATACAGCATGAGATCTCCAAATGCGACGTGGAAGCTGAAGCTGAATCTCAAACCTGCGGTGGCTGCACTTGCAAGGTACCAAATTTCTTCAAATCTTCTCCTGTTAGTTCCTTTAACAAGGAAATTAAATCAAGGATGGAACAAGTCCTTGAGGACCTTGAAAATCTTGCTAGCCAAAGTGGCTATCTAGGTTTGAAAAATGCTAGTGGTGTTGGTGTTGGTGTTGGATCAGGATTTGGTGGTGCAGTATCACAGCAACCACAAACAACATCTTTGGTTGTTGAAAGTGTTATTTATGGCAGAGATGATGACAAAGAAATGATCTTTAATTGGCTCACATCTGACATAGACAATTGTAACAAACTGTCAATTCTTTCTATTGTGGGCATGGGCGGGTTGGGTAAGACCACACTTGTCCAACATGTATACAATGACCCAAGGATAGAAAATAAATTTGATATCAAAGCTTGGGTCTGTGTTTCGGATGTATTTGATGTTTTCAATGTAACAAAAACAATTCTTGGGGCAATCACTAAATCAACTGATGATAGTGGAAGCCTAGAAATGGTTCAGGGAAGGTTGAAAGAAAAATTGACAAGCAAGAGATTTTTTCTTGTTTTGGATGATGTTTGGAACAGAAAACAAAAGGAATGGAAAGATTTGCAAACTCCTCTTAATGCTGGGGCTGAAGGAAGTAAAATTGTTGTCACTACACGTGACGAGAAAGTTGCTTCAATCGTGGGATCAAATAAAACACATTCCTTAAGGCTGTTACAAGATGATCATTGCTGGCGATTGTTCGCTAAACATGCATTCAAAGATGATAGTCATCAACCAAATCCAGACTTCAAGGAGATTGGTATGAAGATAGTTGAAAAATGTAAAGGACTGCCTCTAGCCTTGTCAACAATTGGAAGTCTATTACACCGAAAATCATCTATTTCAGAATGGAAAGGCATATTGAAAAGCGAGATATGGGAATTTTCAGAAGAGGATAGCAATATTGTCCCTGCTTTAGCACTAAGCTACCACCACCTTCCTTCCCATCTCAAGAGATGTTTTGCTTATTGTGCCTTATTCCCCAAAGATTACAGGTTTCACAAGGAGGGTTTAATTCAGTTGTGGATGGCTGAAAACTTTTTACAATGTCGTCAACAGAGTAGGAGTCCAGAAGAAGTCGGTGAACAGTACTTCAACGATCTTTTGTCAAGGTCCTTCTTTCAACAACAATCAAGCAACATAAAGAAAACATCTTTTGTCATGCATGACCTTCTCAACGATTTGGCAAAATATGTTTGCGGGGACATCTGTTTCAGGTTAGAAGATGATCAAGCAATAAATATACCAAAGACAACCCGTCATTTTTCAGTTCCAACCTATCACGTTGAATGCTTTGATGGATTTGGAAATTTATACGATGCTGAAAGGTTACGCACATTTATGCCAACAAGTGAGGAAATGAATTTTCATGAGTACAGTCGTTGGTATTGCAAGATGTCCACACATGAATTATTCTCCAAGTTTAAGTTCTTACGTGTCTTATCTCTGTCTGGTTATTCTAACCTAACAGAGGTGCCTGACTCTGTAGGTAATCTTACATATCTCCATTCACTAGACCTCTCATATACTGACATAGAAAAATTACCTGAATCAACATGTTCACTCTACAACTTGCAAATATTGAAGCTGAATTGTTGTGGACGTTTGAAGGAGCTGCCCTCAAATTTGCATAAACTCACTGATTTGCATTGCCTTGAACTTATAAAAACTGGAGTGAGAAAGGTACCAGCACATTTGGGAAAACTGAAGTATCTTCAAGTATTCATGAGTTCGTTTAATGTTGGCAAAAGTAGGGAGTACAGTATCCAGCAGCTAGGAGAACTCAATCTTCATGGAAGTCTATCAATTGAGAACCTGCAGAATGTGGAGAATCCCTCAGATGCATTGGCAGTGGATCTGAAAAATAAAACACAGCTTCTGGAGGTAGAGTTAAAATGGGATTCAGACTGGAACCCTGATGATTCAATGAAAGAAAGAGATGAAATTGTAATTGAGAATCTACAGCCTTCCAAATACTTGGAGAATTTGAAAATGAGCAACTATTGGGGTAAACAGTTTCCAAGGTGGTTATTCAATAATTCATTACTGAATGTGGCGTCCTTAACTTTGGCTAACTGTCAATCCTGCCAACGTTTGCCTACCCTTGGACTCTTGCCATGTCTCAAGTACCTGAGTATTGATGGACTTAATGGGATATTGCGTATTGATGCTGAATTTTATGGGAAGAGCTCTTCTTCATTTACATCGTTGGAAACACTGGAGTTCTTGCATATGGAAAAATGGGTAAAATGGGAATGTCTGGATGTGACAGATGCTTTTCCACGTCTTAAAGTTCTCAAGATAAGTGATTGTCCCAAGCTGAAAGGACACCTGCCAGAGCAACTTCTTTGTTTACAGACACTAACAATTCGGAACTGCAAACAACTTATGGCTTCTGCCCCCATGGCTCCAGAGATTCGTGATTTGGAGTTAAATGAATGTGGAAAGCTGCAATTTGATTATCATCCGACTTCTTTGAAAAGGCTTTGGGTGGTCGGGGGACAAAGCATGGATGCATCGTTGATGGAAAGTATTTGCCCCAGTATGAATATTCCCATGAGTTGTTGCTATGATTTCCTTGAAAGCTTGGACATCGATGGTGGCTGCGACTCTTTAACGACCATTCCCTTAGATATCTTCCCAATACTCAGGGACCTTTCTATCTCGGAGTGTCCAAATCTACAGAGGATTTCACAGGTGCACGCTCATAATCATCTCAAGCTTCTGACTATCATAGAGTGCCCTCAATTTGAATCATTGCCTGAAGGAATGCGTGTCCTCCTCCCATCTCTGCATTATCTGAACATATATCAGTGTCCAAAACTACAAATGTTTCCAGAAGGTGGTTTGCCATCATATTTAAAAAGAATGAGTCTCTATGGTTGTTCCAAACTTGTATCCTCATTGAAAAGTGCCTTGGGAGGCGATCACTCTTTAGAAAGCTTACAGATTGGTGGAATGAATGTTGAGTCTCTTCCTGAGGAAGGTTTACTGCCACACTCTCTTGTTACTCTAGAGATCACTAACTGTCTCAATCTGAAAAGACTGGACTACAAAGGTCTCTGCCACCTCTCCTCTCTCAAGAAATTGAGTCTTAGTCACTGCCCCAGCCTCCAATGCTTACCAGAGGAGGGTCTGCCCAAATCCATTTCATCTTTGAAGATTTATGGGGATTGTCCGTTGCTCAGCCAGCGTTGCCGGAAACCCGATGGCGAAGACTGGCCAAAGATTGCTCACATTCAACACGTGTCTATATGGTCGTGACGTTGATGTTTAAGAATAATAATGGTGAAAGTTGTAGATGCTTCTCAATTGCTAGGAATTTACTCAATTATTCTTTTCTATACTTATATTTGCTTACTGCTTGCTAGACGCCGCCGCTGACTTATTTATTATTCCACAATTATTTCTCGATTGAATTTTGCTAATAATTAACTTGAAGAGTTTTTAGTTCTAAAGAGATGCTAGGTTTAATATAGTTAAAAGTGATTTCATTCAGCCCCTGCATATTGATTAATATGAAATTCAATTTTATTGCATTATGTCATTTATATAACTTTTTTATTTAAAAAAAAAAAAAAAAGAGAACCCTTATAACTGGTTGGTTGGCCATCTCCATCACCGTCATTTGGTGATTAACCACGAATATTAGACAAACCACCATGAGGTTTTTTTTATTTGACATTTTACTCTAAACTTAACACTATTAGTAATAGTGATGGCCAAGGAAAGACAAAAATAAATGTATTTCAACCAAAGAAATACTTATGTAATATACGTAAGTGTTAAACATACGGGAGGTCAGTTTATTTTTTATTTTTTTATATGTATATAAAATATTACTTATTATTGATATGAAATATTTATATATTTTTATTGTCAATAATTAATATCTATTGAAAAATGAAAAATCTAATATTTTTAGTGGAATTCTTCTATCTCAATTATATTTACAAAACTAAATTTTGTTTTAAAAGACTCGTTGGTGTGTTTTTTGGTGAATGGACTGGTAGGTGTATTAACAAGTGTTTGATTTCACTTTTTTAGATTCTTTTAAATTCACATTGAAATACAATTTAACAGGATTCTATGTAAAATTTTCCTTAAATTTTATTATTTTATTTGTTTTCCTATAAAAATATTTTAAAATAAATCATAAAATTTATTTAAGTGAAATCACTTTCATAAAATTTATTTAAGTAAAATCACTTTTATAAAATTAAATTTATTTAAAATTAATTTTGCAACCAAAGACTCAAGTAATTAACATTGCTACTCTCTAAGCTTTGAATTCCCAAGTGGTCGTCGTAGTATATTATTTGAGGATATTTTTTATGTTTATAAATTACTATATTATAACTAAAATTTACAATAAATAAATATCTCTGAACATATAAATTGTATTTTGTATTTATAATCAACAATTTAAAATTTAATATGAATATATTTTTAATTATTAATAATTTCTTTTAAAAAAATATTACAATCTAGTTGTGATGCTAATGTGTAAAATAAACATCTACAAGATAGAAAAGAAAAAAATATAAAAAAAATATCTAATCAAAAGAATAAAAAAGATTATACCTTAAATTATTAAGATGTAATTACACAAGTAGATATAATTAGTGAGTGTTGACTAGCCACTTTAGACTCAATGCTCATTAGTAAGATCAGAGATGCTTCATTGATAAGTCAATTCAAATTAAAATATTTCGATTATTGGTTTGAAAGTAAGAATATTTATTAAAAAAAAAGTTAAAATAGGAAAGCACGACAAACAATTAATTGAATAAAAAATAGTATAAATATTTCAAAGAACTACTTTTTTCTTTTTGCTTCATTTTGTAGAAAAATGAGAGTTTAATTATATTTTTCATAATCATAATATATTTATTTTTCAATTTACTATCTCTTTTTATTATTATTTTATTATCTAACATTTTAAAACTTTAACTTTTAATATTTATCAATAGTCTTGATATATTAAGTGATGACATAACAAATTAATTTATATCATTAGTTATTATTTAAGTAATGATGTGATAAGTTAATCAACACGTTATCACTTAACAAATTTAGATTAATTATAAGTATTAAAAGTAAAAGTTTGAAAATATCAAATAGTAAAATAAATAAAAAATAAACCGAAAATAAAAATTAAAACTGTACCCTCCACATGCACAGTCGACAGTCCAGCATGCACACGTGGTACAACGTATATATTGACTATATATAAGTAATATTTGTGGTAAAATGTATGTTATAGAGTCAATCAATCATGAATGTGGTTAATTAGTTTCATCTATGCTTCCTTTATCACTATATCGAATTCTTTTCTCCAACAGTTTAATTGTGAAAACCATTTTAAAAGAGTACAAAAGAGAAATATGGTTTAATTGCTAGCATTTCTTCAGAAAGGACAACAAAGAGAATAATATACAAAAAAGCTGCGCACCATATATGTACCATAGTCCATAAAGTGTCTTCATAAAATGGTTTGGTTGGACCAATCCATAAGGGAATATATACTAGATAAGTGTCTAGATGAAAGAAAGATTATTCAGGAACACAGTGATAATTCTGTTGGACTTGAGATAAAAAAAAAAGGTGGTTGTTAGTATATAAGTTTTTTAGGAGAAAGTGGCATGTTGGAAACTCTTTGGTAATGAATGCATGATCTATAAATCTACAAATTATATACTAAATTTTTTTAAAATTAGGATAAAAAAACACTTTATTCCCTTTTAAGTGATTAGTCTACTTGTACTTCTCACTTCATATTAAAATTAAGCATAAGACCCCCTAATTTATTGTAATTTTTCCTTTACATCTAACTTAAAAGTTAATTATCATGGAATGTACTATGCATTTGACTTTTGACGTACTACATAAAATATACTTAGAAGACAAAAAAACAGTCCACATATCAAAACTTATGAACAACTTGGACATATCTAACCAATAGTGAACAAAAAACAAGTCCCAAAAGGGAAGAGTTAACTTGATAGTTGTTAGTGACAGGCACGAAGACAAGTGACAATCAAGTGGTCTATTGGTATTGGCTCGTGTTGATTCTTAAATTTGCATCACAAAGAGTCTTTACAGTCCAATCGTAATACAAACAAGAAAGAACCCGCTAGTGCACACACAGTCTTCGATTTGCACTCTCAAGGATTTGAAATGGGGCCTCCACCCAACTCATGCAAGTTCCTTTCTTTTTTTTGCAACAATTTTTAAGGATATAAAAAAGGTTGAAGCACAGAGAAATCATACAAAGCAACATATATGAGCTGAAAAAATCAACTTGGAGCATCTAGGTCATAGTAATTTTATCTTCAAACACATTTTTGTAACACTAGTCATGTGATCATTAATATATTCCATTAAAATTAACATTTAAATTATATCTAAAATAAAATTTTCAATAAATTAAAATATATTCTGTTTAATTTTAATATATAATGAAAAGTAAAATTAGACTAAATAATTTAAGAAGATATAAGTGCTCTTTAATCCTAAAAACCCAGTTTCCTTTTCCCTCCTGCGAATTCATTTGTTCTTGGCCATGAGCATTGGATGATTAATTTGGTAATCAAATTCAGATATTTTTTGTCTTAACTGAAATTTAGCTTAGAGATAAATAAAGTCTAGTGAAGAATTATTTCTGTCAAATATTAAAATAAGATAATATTCAATCTATTCAACCTTAACTTCGACACATTAGCTACTTATACTCAATCACTTGATTAAAAAATAAGGATTCAATAAACTGAATCCTTATACCAAATTAATCAAAGGAAGAATAAACAAAAGCAAACAAGTAATCACGAACATGGAGTAAAATAATGACCCGGTGTGTTGTAATATGCTAATTCATAATTTCTTGTGGATTTAAATTAGTATACTTCTCTTTTGGTAAAAACAAAATTCGCATTTACAACTTGCAAAAGATTTACTAGAAGTACCTATTATAGTTTAAAATTTGTCTAGATTGGTTACTATAATTTAGAACTTTTCTTAGTTCATAATTTTAGAACTACTTAATATCATATATTTTAAGTAGCCAGTACTTTCCCTGGTGCAGCTCCTTCTGATTGCATGAAACTTCATCCTTCTGAATGCAAACAAAAACGAAAGGGTTTTCTTTGTACAGAGACCCTTCAAGAGGGCCAAACCATCACTTTGCTCTCCTTCTTTTCCTATCATTCCTTGGTGTTGAATTTCTCTTACCTGCACTTTCGTGTCCAACCTTTTTTGTTCTACCACCACAAGCTTTCTTGATGCTTAAGGATTCCACTGAAGGTGGAGAATCCACTTTGTTAGCTTTCTTAACTGCAGCTGAGACCCTTTCAGCTGGTATAGTATCCACTTTGTTAGCTTTCTTAACTCCAACTGAGACTCTTTCAGCCGAGCTGCTGCCACCAGCTACCTTTGCAACAATCTTGCGGTTACCAGGGCGCATGCTTCTGACTTTCACTGAAGAATCATGTACAGGCAATGTAGAACGCATGCTTCTGACTCTCGCTGAAGAATCACGCAGATGCGGTGTGCTAGAACGTGTGCTTATGACATTCACTGAAGGATCACACGCGGGTGATGTGCTAGAACTCTCAAGTTTCTCCATCAATGTTTTGTTGACAAGGTCTCTAAGTTGTAGACCAGTTTTGTGTTCACGAGTGTTCTTGGAGTAGAACGCTAGAGCATTGTTGCTCAAGAGTAGCAAGTCTCTTAAAAGTTCTACCATAGATTTGATTGTTCCGTTGCGGATTCTTGACTTTATGGTGTCAAAGTCCACATGCTGCCGGATTAATTTCTTGTATCTTCCTCGCTTCTGTTATATATATATAAAAAAAAAAAAAAAAAAAAAAAAGTGGTGCATAATGAATCATGTATGAGGGCCTATTCCTTGTCTCAACTCAAGGCTTAAATTAAATCCTATTTGTTATATTCCCTCCACAAGAAGGAAAGTATCTATTAAAGGGGAAATACAAATGCTAAGGTGTTAAGCACGTCATCTACATTCTTTCCACTTTATTCTCTAAGATAATCTCCAATGGCAGTTCTTGTGAGGCTCTTAAGTTTAAGAATCAGTTCTTACTTAGGATTACCATTGGAAGAAATTGACATGACTTTCAGCTATAAGAATCGGTTCATATGATTAAAAAATAAACATTTTGTGAGATAATGTGAGACTCATTTTAAGTTCTTACATGATTGCACCATTGGAGTAAAAAGATTTTAACGTTTTTAAATCTAATGTGGCAAGATAGGACCCATTAAAATGAGTCAAGAACCTTAACTTTAGGTGCACAATTGGAGATGTTCTAAGTACATGATTATTTTATGTTACTCTCTCTCTCCCACTCCTATTCTTTTCATAACAAGTGCACCCTAAAGAATAACAAACACCACAAATCCATTAGTCGATAAATAGTTTCTAAGATCTAGAGCATGTGTTTAAGAAACTAGTGCACATATCATCAAAAGCATTACATGGTGAGAAAGTTAAAAGCCAACTATAGAAGAATAGAATGGGATCTAAATTACACATACCTGGTTATCATGCTTATAAGTGAAGGCAGAAGCACCTTGAACAACCAAAAAAGAATCTAAGACCTCCATCAAATCTTTTATTCCAGCCGTTTTCAAGTTTGCATTCTCCTCATTCACACCAGAAGATTTGACAATCTCGCCACAGTTTCTAATAGAACTTTCTTTACACCCATCAGCTGAAAAACCACTTTCTCTTACACTTCGTTAATACTTCTGCTACAATCCTTCCTCTTTCTCTTCCCTCTTGGTTTTTTCCTCGATTCTCAGCAATGTTAGCCTCAAACGTGCTGGATACACCTCGTTCTCTTCTCCTGACTTCTTCATTCAGGAGGCTATCTGTCACGGCATCCATCGTCAGTTTTCCTTCTGGAACTGAGTTGCTCAATGTTACTACTAAAGTATCCCAACTTTCCGGTAACGAACTCAGCAACAGCAAAGCCTGCATCTCGTCATCAATCTTCATGTTGGCTTTGGACAGTTGATTCACCATCCCTTTGTAGGTGTTGAGGTGCTCAATCATACTCATGTCGTCCTTGTATTCTATCTTCACAAGCCGGCGAACCAGGTGTGCTTTGTTCCTGGGAGTCTTCTTATGAATCATGGATTCTAACTTGTTCCACAATTCGTAGCGTTCGTGAACTTGGACACGTGCTCAAAGAGGCTTTTGTCAATGTATTTCCTGATCGTGGCCACGGCCTTCCGACTCAGGATCTCTCAATCCTTGTCCGACTTCCCGGTCGGCTTCTCTTCAAGGACAATGGGATCATATAAATCTTTGCAGATAAGATGATCCTCCATCATCGACCTCCAACAGTTGAAGTTATCTGCGGTCAACTTGAACATATCTCCGTCATGAGTTATGTCACTAGTCTCCATCTTGACTCCTTCAGAACCCTCGAATTAACCTGGGCTCTGATACCACTGTTGGGTAATCTCGGACCCTCAAATAAAATCAAATGCGGAAGCGGAAATCAAAAGAGGAGCGAGAGAGACAATCGATCTGTTTTACGTGAGAAAACTTTCCTCAATGTGAGAAAAGAAAAACTCACGGGACCTAGTCCAGTATCAAAATCCACTATAACAAATATGGGTTACAATGAATCAAAAACACACCAATGTGGTGGTACACTCAACCTCTCCAACAATGGTGGTCACTCAAACGAAACCTAAAGTGTTTCGCTCTAACTCTCTAAGAATCTCTCAAATATGCAAGCACAGAGGCTTGCTCAAATATGACACTCAAGACTGTCACTTGAGGCTCTCAAATTTCTGTGTATTTTGCCTCCACCCTTACTCATCTATTTATAGGATGAAATGGGCTGGGCCTAAACCATCAAATCAAACAAGATTATATCTTATCAAATAAAAAATATCTATGAACTAAAAACGAAAATTATCCAATAGCCTTTTTGGTAGAGTTGAAAAAGTATAGAAAATTTACATGTAAAGAAAGACATTTTCGTTTTTCTCGTTAACAAATTCTTGGCTTAGTGTACAGCAATACAACATGAAACAGGATGAATGAAAATGTAGGTAAGTTATATACACAATCATTGATAAGCCTCAACTGCACAGCTTTAAGCCTAAAGAAAATTCAGTCCTTTACATAAATATTACTGCCTAGGCTTCAAAGAACTCTCGCATGAGCATAACTTGAAGTGTATGTGCTTCCTAGGTGCTGAAAGTTACAACTTAAAGCAAAACAATACTATGAATATCGACCAAGTCATCAACGGTCAAAACACTAGATCGTGGATCAAAAGTCAAACCGATAAATCTCTTCTTGACCCATTATATATATATATAATATAACTAACAAAATGTGATGAATTTATAACCTAAATTCTAATATTATATAATTATTTATTATAAATTATTTTGTTAGGTGTTATCATTAAATTACTAAAAAAAACTCTTGTTATTTTGAGCGTACAAAAGTTGTCAAATGATTATGAACACTAATAAAGATGTATAAAAAAACACAAATGTTAAATCATATCAAGATCAAGATGATAATTATTAATTATTATAACTATCAAGATCAAAATAATATTATAGGAGCATATTATATGCTAATATTTAATAATTAATTATTAATAATTTAACATGTTTCATGAATTGTAAAAAAAAAAAAAGGAATTACAACAAAAAAAGTCAAACTTAAATTGATCGACTGAGTTAAATCAGGCCAATCTGATCCGAGTCATCGGTTGTTCTAAACTTGGTTGGGTCAAACCGGGTTAATCCGGATCACTTGATATTTTCGATATGAGATCTTAACTGAACCGATTAGCTTATCAGTTCTAGGTCCAATCAGCCGGATCATTCGATTTTCACAGCTTATAGGGATTTCATAAATAATGCAAGCCAATAACTTAAAGTTCGTGTTTTGGAAAATTGTTTTCCTACTAACAAAGCTGCAAAGGAGGAACCCATACAACCTCACCTTCAAGTTTAAAAACAAATCGGTTGAACTTAAAGCTGTTCTCGTGTGTGTCAAGCGCCGACAGTGAGTCCAAGTCAACACTTTATCGCAGGTTCTTTCCACATGCACGCATAGGAATCCCACAACAGCAGGCTACATTAATTTAGTTGCGTTCCATAAGTTAATCTGCATGAAGCTTTCTCCTTTGACAGCGATTAACATACCATCTGGCATGCTTCTGTAGAACCATGCCAATTAGAACCTTGAGGCTTGTGAGCATAATGTAGGTTATGGCTGAAAATAACAGAACCCAAAAAAGCCTCCATGGAAGGGGATTGTAAGGAAGGTTAGCAGTGTAAACTGAAGCCAGAACTCGAATGACCTAAGAACAAGAAAATGGGGAAAAAAATAAACAGACATTCAATCAGCAGCCGTAAGCGTAAAGCAGGGAGAAAAAGGACACTAAATTCATGCTTACCACACATGTCGGAGCAAGGGGTACAAAAGTCAACTTCTTCTTTGCATCCTCAGTTTGCATATGTAGAGTCTACAAAACAAAAACAACAGTCAGTCATATATTCTAGAACGTCCATCAATGAAATACACAAAAAGTCACGGAAAATTGTAACACAAGTTACACAACAAATTAAAGATCCAAAGTTTCTTTATTCTTGACATGTTACAGGAAGGCTTTCCCAACTGCTAATACTGTTCTTTTTATGTCACACAAAAATACATGCCTATACACACTCCAATATATGAGAAACTGCTACATATCATAAATAATTTTCACGATTAATTCACTAAGATTGTTAGGCATGAACCACACAGCAATAATTAATGAGGAGAAAAGGTTCAAGGCTTATCATGGAGCATATTCAAATAATTGTAGATTATAGCCATTATTTGTTTTACGAGAAAATGTTTTATGAGAGCCTATTAAATTTTATCTTTCTGTTTGTTCAATGTAAGAACCACTTAAAATCAAGAAGCTTTCTTGGAAGTGGATACCCAGGGGGGGGTGGGTTGGATTTAAAAAATTTAGAGGAACTCAATTATATTTCTGTTTTGTCCATGCTGCCGAACAAAAGAGTTAGGAACTCAGGAATCCATACAGTCCCTTTCTCATCAAAACATACTGCAAGCTGCAGCAAATGATTTCAAAAACATTTGCAACTGAGTATGGAAGATGTTGTTACATTTGAGTATGATTCACATGAATCCACTGAAAATTTAGGCTTTGAATAGCGACTAGAATAAAATAAACAATATTATACCAAAGTGGTTCCAGCTATTTGTGCCCTTTTAAGCAGTAATTACTAATCAATATTATACCAAAGTGGTTCCAACTACTTTGGCCCTTTTAAACAGTAATTACTAATCATATTGCACAGCTACATCCACACGAAATCAAATTACAATACCTGTTTACATAGGACTTCAAGAAACTCAGAATATGCAATGGGTGAAATGTTGTTGAATTTGGCAATGAATGAATGCTTGAACACAACTATAGCCATTTCAAATAGATAAACCAAGAGGATGTTCTGCACCAAACAAAATAACTGTGTTAGGGGCCAGACCGAGCCAAGCATGGAAATTTATTTCCACTAGATAAACTTATGCAATATATATTAGGTGCTATAATTTTAAATAATCTTACATTGATAAAGCTTCCAAACCAGGGTCCTTCTGCCTCCAGAATATTTTGAGCCAAAACAAATAAGATAAATGATGAGATGTGGAATCTCTCTATGGAATCTGTTAGTCAGCAATAAGATAAAGGGACAAAGAAAATAATGAAAGAATATGAGACCAAATAAAAAAAAGGGATGCAAAATGCAATCAAAGAAAAAACAACTACTGTAGGAAAGATAACTCACCAGAGTACACCATACTGTGAACATTATCCTTACTATATCCCTTAAACAAATAGCTTTTGATCTCAGAAAAATTATTTGACACCAGCAAAGCTGGCAGAGCATTGTAGTGAGAAACAATACAGGCTGATAAAGTGATTGCCTGAACTAATAAGATAAAAGAATGAACAAGTACAACTAGTCAAGGAAAATAACCAGCATTTTTTTTATCCCTTGCCTTCATAAGATGAAATAATTACCAGTAAAAAAAATTATCAACCCAAAGAAAAAGGATATTTGAAGCAACAACAGCTAAAACTTGGTCAGAAATAAATCTCCATATCCAGAATTTCATACTTTCTGTTTCCGGGGGACATCTTGCAAGTTCTTCTGCTGAATGAAATAACATTGGCAATACATCCCCAATAAAATTTTGACATAATTTATCAAATATCTGCAAGAAGGTTCAAGGACCAGTCACTATAAGTTTCAGTCCAGAAGTTGAGATAGTTATGATATGACCTTTATGCAATCAACATAAGACAGAAGACCAAAAAAGAATCCTCTCACTCCTAACTCCTAAGCTTACAATTTGAGTAGTTGTGATTTGTGAAATGAATTGTTCAAATACCAAAAGTTCATGTTATAGGTACCAATATATATTACACCATTCATACTTTCATGATTCTCAGTGCAAAATTCCCCTCTTCCATATCATGGCATATCCTCTTGGTTACACAAGTTATGGCTCACTAACTATGGAAAAAATTCCAAACACTAAAGCTAATTTTAATATTCATCTACATTTACAACCAGAGGTCCAGAAATTTGTAATGTATGGAGATCTAATTAAAACCAAGTTTCAAAGATTAATTTATGCTCACCTCTAACATATTGTAGATCACATACAATTTGATTGTTTCTTGACCACGGATCATATGATATATTAAGCTGATATCTAAGACAAGAAAATTAAAAGCAAGGAGCTTAAAACAAATTTTCTATTACAATGTAATGAACTGAATGTGATCAATGTAAAAAGGAAATATATACGATAAAGCTATGGAAGCATACTATCATTATACCTATTTGCTGCAAAACAATGACTCCACAAACCATAATAAGAAAACAGCCAAAATCTGACAACTCAATTGTAGATGGCCTCTTGAACTTCCTGCCATGAGCATTATAAGGTCAGAGAGTAAAATTGAAAATCCTGAAAAACAGCTACAAATTTTAAAACAGAACACGAGCATTGGTAGAAGAGCATACAAATACAAATCAAAGCACAAAAATTAGCATATTGTGTAAAAAATGGGAGATTGGTTCAAATTCTTCAGCAAACACAGGACCAGGGCAGGGCAGCTATAATAAAAATTTCAGGCATATATCATTTAGAATGTCTCGTTAAACCAACTGTTTAATATGGGTAAAAAAAATCACCCTGTTCTCATTCCCTAAAAAAAATTATTATTTCTGAAACTGAATGCTAAAAGGATTGCACTAGATGGACACTGCTTAAATTACAACCCTGAACCAATGAAATTGATACTGCAGGATTAGTCCATCATCTAAATTCACAGTCACAAGCATACTGAACATAAATTGAAGAAAGGTGGCGAACCTTGTTTTCAGAAGCCTCCAAATGGTCATCACTATCCTTGTGGGCATTATAGTTAATAATGACAGAAATGAATTGAAGCAGACAAAGAAACCAACATCTATAAGCTGCAATAATGCATTCCACGTTTGAGAAACCATGACACAAATGTAGAATGTCTTAATGGAAATACACAGCCATAAAATAAGTAATAAGCGGTTGGACAGTTTCACGTTACACCCTTTCCCCAAAACTTCAACATTTTATTCTGATCGGTTAATTATGAAGGAAAAATACAGCATCTAAACACTGGACTGGAGTATACCCATAGATGACATTATGAACTGCAAACAAAGTTCCTTTGTATTATTTTTTCTTTTTCAATGAATTAAAGGAAAGTATACCAAATACCAGTTCACATCTCCAAGGCAAGCGGAAGATAGTGTCATACACTCTTTCTCGTCCCTTTTCATACGATAAATGCCTTAACAAAACAAGACACAAATTAAAAGGCAGGCAACAAACCTGTTCAAATAATCAACTTACAGATGAAACATAAGAAGAAAACAGGACACACCATTTTTTTCACTCACACACACTACATTACATGCATTCACATAAATTATCACTTAAATAGTAAATAATCCATTTAATGACTGTTGTCCAATAAAAAACTGTTGCCTATCGTAAATTTGTTAACTTTTGCAATAACTAATTTAAAAGTCATGACAACAAGATTTCTGATTGATTGATGGTGCATTTTTATGTAGAAATTAAACTCTTACTTAAATATCAAGAAAGAATTAACATAACAGTTTCAAAATCTATTGCATGTTAGGTTTGCAATTAGAAATGTTATGGTACGTGTTCCTATGTAAATCCAACGGATAAAAACAAATTGAATGCAAAAACAAGAGTCATTATCCATTGACAAAATTACTTTTACCTCAAATGTAATTTTGCACCTGTTTTCGTTAACAATTAATTTATTCATTCAATTCTGGTCAGATAATTTATAGTGCCTTTAGATTAACTCAAGAATTAGTTTTAGTTCACAAAATCACTGTGATCGTGTAAAAAAACAAATCAACTATTTATAGTTCTATCTTAATTAAAAAGGAAGTATTATTTCACGTAACGAATTTAATTCATCAAGCTTAAAAGATCTTTTTTTAAATGCTTTATATTTTGTGGATACTTCATTTTATAAACCAGAAATGAAACAAATAGCGAATTAATGTTGTTGGTGTTCGTCCAGATTTATACTCTCCATTCTTTTGAATGCAATAGAAATTTAAAAGATTAGATTGAACAAATCAGTAGACAGTTGTCATATTTTACCCATCAAAGCAGAGGGAAACGATTGAAATTTCAATAAAGCTCTGGTAAAGAAAGCAATAATATTTCTAAACTATACGTATTTGTGTAAACAAACAAACTAATAAAAAATGAAGGTAGATTAATAAAATATAGCTACTACCCTCAGCACAATCATTGCCACGCATTAATTCATGAAATACAGCTGTTAAAGTTTTTCCTTTTGGGAAGACTCAACAGATATTGGTTGACTAAACCTTAATTGAAGGCATCTTTCATAACTCATTTGATCAGTACATGAACCCTGCACTGCACTTCAAATTACTCATTTGCATTCATCCACTCAACTTCCTTTTACTGTCATGGCATTAGAATTGGTTGGTGGTGCTCTTCTTTCTGCTTTCCTTCAGGTTGCTTTTGAGCAGCTTGATTCTCTTAAAGTTCGGGACTTCTTTCGTGGAAGAAAGCTTGATCAAAAGCTTCTCAACAACTTGGAAATCAAGCTGAACTCCATACAGGCTCTGGCTGATGATGCAGAACTGAAGCAGTTCAGAGATCCACATGTCAGGAACTGGCTTCTTAAGGTCAAAGATGCCGTGTTTGACGCAGAGGATCTCTTGGATGAAATACAACATGAGACCTCCAAATGCGAAGTCAAAGCTGAAGCTGAAGCTGAATCTCAAACCTGCACTGGCTGCACTTGCAAGGTACCAAATTTCTTCAAATCTTCTCCTGTTAGTTCCTTTAACAAGGAAATTAAATCAAGGATGGAACAAGTCCTTGAGGACCTTCAAAATCTTGCTAGCCAAAGTGGCTATCTAGGTTTGAAAAATACTAGTGGTGTTGGTGTTGGATCAGGATTTGGTGGTGCAGTATCACAGCAATCACAATCAACATCTTTGGTTGTTGAAAGTGTTATTTATGGCAGAGATGATGACAAAGAAATGATCTTTAACTGGCTCACATCTGACATTGACAATTGTAACAAACTATCAATACTTTCTATTGTGGGCATGGGTGGTTTGGGTAAGACCACACTTGTCCAACATGTATACAATGACCCAAGGATAGAAAATAAATTTGATATCAAAGCTTGGGTCTGTGTTTCGGATGAATTTGATGTTTTCAATGTAACAAGAACCATTCTTGAGGCAGTCACTGAATCAACTGATGATAGTAGAAACCTAGAAATGGTCCAGGGAAGGTTGAAAAAAAAATTGACAGGAAAGAGATTTTTTCTTGTTTTGGATGATGTTTGGAACAGAAAACAAGAGGAATGGAAATATTTGCAAACTCCTCTTAATGGTGGGGCTGAAGGAAGTAAAATTGTTGTCACTACACGTGACAAGGAAGTTGCTTCAATTGTGGGATCAAATAAAACACATTCCTTAAGGCTGTTACAAGGTGAGCATTGCTGGCGATTGTTCGCTACACATGCATTCAAAGATGATAGTCATCAACCAAATCCAGACTTCAAGGAGATTGGTATGAAGATAGTTGAAAAATGTAAAGGACTGCCTCTAGCCCTGTCAACAATTGGAAGTCTATTACACCGAAAATCATCTATTTCAGAATGGAAAGGCATATTGAAAAGCGAGATATGGGAATTTTCAGAAGAGGATAGCAATATTGTCCCTGCTTTAGCACTAAGCTACCACCACCTTCCTTCCCATCTCAAGAGATGTTTTGCTTATTGTGCCTTATTCCCCAAAGATTACAGGTTTCACAAGGAGGGTTTAATTCAGTTGTGGATGGCTGAAAACTTTTTACAATGTCATCAACAGAGTAGGAGTCCAGAAGAAGTCGGTGAACAATACTTCAACGATCTTTTGTCAAGGTCCTTCTTTCAACAATCAAGCAACATAAAGGGAACACCTGTTGTCATGCATGACCTTCTCAACGATTTGGCAAAATATGTTTGTGGGGACATCTGTTTCAGGTTGGAAGATGATCAAGAAAAAAATATACCAAAGACAACCCGTCATTTTTCATTTCCAACCTATCACGTTGAATGCTTTGATGGATTTGGAAATCTATACTATGCTGAAAGGTTACGCACATTTATGCCAACGAGTGAGGCAATGAATTTTCATGGCAATGATTGGGATTGCAAGATGTCAACACATGAATTATTCTCCAAGTTTAAGTTCTTACGTGTCTTATCTCTGTCTGGTTATTCTAACCTAACAGAGGTGCCTGACTCTGTAGGTAATCTTAAATATCTCCATTCACTAGACCTCTCAAATACTGCCATAGAAAAATTACCTGAATCAACATGTTCACTCTACAACTTGCAAATATTGAAGCTGAATTGTTGCGAACGTTTGAAGGAGCTGCCCTCATATTTGCATAAACTCACTGATTTGCATCGCCTTGAACTTATAAATACTGGAGTGAGAAAGGTACCAGCACATTTGGGAAAACTGAAGTATCTTCAAGTATTCATGAGTTCGTTTAATGTTGGCAAAAGTAGGGAGTACAGTATCCAGCAGCTAGGAGAACTCAATCTTCATGGAAGTCTATCAATTGAGAACCTGCAGAATGTGGAGAATCCCTCAGATGCATTGGCAGTGGATCTGAAAAATAAAACACAGCTTCTGGAGGTAGAGTTAAAATGGGATCGGAACTGGAACCCTGATGATTCAATGAAAGAAAGAGATGAAATTGTAATTGAGAATCTACAGCCTTCCAAACACTTGGAAAATTTGAAAATGAGGAACTATTGGGGTAAACAATTTCCAAGGTGGTTATTCAATAATTCATTACTGAATGTGGCGTCCTTAACCTTGGCTAACTGTCAATCTTGCCAACGTTTGCCTCCCCTTGGACTCTTGCCATGTCTCAAGTACCTGAGTATTGATGGACTTAATGGGATATTGCGTATTGATGCTGAATTTTATGGGAAGAGCTCTTCTTCATTTACATCCTTGGAAACACTGGAGTTTTTGCATATGGAAGAATGGGTAAAATGGGAATGTCTGAATGTGACAGGTGCTTTTCCATGTCTTGAAGTTCTCGAGATAGGTGATTGTCCCAAGCTGAAAGGGCACTTGCCAGAGCAACTTCTTTGTTTACAGACACTAAGAATTCGGAACTGCAAACAACTTATGGCTTCTGCCCCCATGGCTCCAGAGATTCGTGATTTGGAGTTAAAGGACTGTGGAAAGCTGCAATTTGATTATCATCTGACTTCTTTGGAAAGGCTTAGGGTGGTCGGGGGACAAAGCATGGATGCATCGTTGATGGAAAGTATTTCGCACATCATATCTGTTACTTCTCTTGAACGGCTGTTTGTCATGAACAGTTGCTATGATTTCCTTGTAAGGTTGGACATCGATGGTGGCTGCGACTCTTTAACGACCATTCCCTTAGATATCTTCCCAATACTCAGGGACCTTTATATCTCGGACTGTCCTAGTCTACAGAGGATTTCACAGGCGCACGCAAATAATCATCTCATGACTCTGGCAATCGTTGCGTGCCCTGAATTAGAATCATTGCCTGAAGGAATGCATGTCCTCCTTCCATCTCTTGATTGGCTAAGCATAGGTCATTGTCCAAAAGTTGAAATGTTCCCCGAAGGAGGTTTGCCATCAAATTTAAAAAGAATGAGTCTCTATTATTGTTCCAAACTTATCTCATTGAAAAGTGGCTTGGCAGATAATCAGTCTCTAGAAAAATTAGATATTGGAGGAGTGGATGTTGAGTCTCTTCCAGAGGAAGGTGTACTGCCACAATCTCTTGCTACTCTGAGAATCGGTTACTGTCTGAATCTGAAAAGACTGGACTACAAAGGTCTCTGCCACCTCTCCTCTCTCAAGAAATTGAGTCTTGAAAACTGCCCCAGCCTCCAATGCTTACCAGAGGAGGGTCTGCCCAAATCCGTTTCATCTTTTAAAATTTGGGAGTGTCCATTGCTCAAACAACGTTGCCGGAAACCAGAAGGCGAAGACTGGCCAAAGATTGCTCACATTCAACGCCTGATTATTGAACACGTGACTATTTACCAATAGTGACGTTGATGTTTAAGAATTATGGTGAAAGTTGTAGATGCTACTCTATTGCTAGGAATTTACTCAATTATTCTTTTCTATACTTATATTTGCTTTCTGCTTGCTAGACGCCTTATTCCACAAAATATTTCACACTTTAATTTTGCTACTCATTTTACTGTCATTATGTTTTCCACATATTGTTAATTAACTTGAAGAGTTTTTAGTTCTAAAGAGATGCTAGGTTTAGTCTAGTCTGATTTCATTCAGCCCCTGCATATTGATTAATATGAAATTCAATTTTATTGCATTATGTCATTTATATAACTTTTTTTTCTTATAACTGGTTGGTTGGCCATCTCCACCATCGTCATTTGGTGATTAACCACGAATATTAGACAAACCACCATGAGGTTTTTTTTTATTATTATTTGACATTTTACTCAAAACTTAACACTATTAGTAATAGTGATGGCCAAGGAAACACAAAAATAAATGTATTTTAACCAAAGAGATAGTTATGTAATATACATAAGTGTTAAACATACGGGAGGTCAGTTTATTTTTTATTTTTTATATGTATATAAAATATTACTTATTATTGATATGAAATATTTATACATTTTTATTCTCAATAATTAATATCTATTGAAAAATCTAATATTTTTAGTGGAATTCTTCCATCTCAATTATATTTACAAAACTAAATTTTGTTTTAAAAGACGACTCTCGTTGGTGTGTTTTTTGGTGAATGGACTGGTAGGTGTATTAACAAGTGTTTGATTTCACTTTTTTAGATTCTTTTAAATTCACATTGAAATACAATTTAACACGATTCTATGTAAAATTTACCTTAAATTTTATTTTTTTTATTTGTTTTCCTATAAAAATATTTAAACATAAATCATAAATTTTATTTAAGTAAAATCACTTTTATAAAATTAAATTTATTTAAAATTAATTTTGCAACTAAAGACTCAATTAATTAACATTGCTACTCTTATGCTTTAAATTCCCAAGTCGTCGTCGTAGTAGTATATTATTTGAGGGTATTTTTTATGTTTATAAATTACTATATTATTACTAAAATTTACAATAAATAAACATCTTTGAACATATAAATTGTATTTTGTATTTATAATCAACAATTTAAAATTTAATATGAAAATGTTTTTAATTAATAATAATTTCTTTTAAAAAAACCATTACAATCTAGTTGTGATGCTAACGTGTAAAATAAACATCTACAAGAGAGAAAAGAAAAAAAATAATAAAAATATCTAATTAAAAGAATAAAAAAGATTATACCTTAAATTATTAAGATGTAATTACACAAGTCAGAGTGTAGACAGTAGCCACTTTAGACTCAATGTTCATTTAGTGAGATTAGAGATGCTTCATTGATAAGTCAATTCAAATTAAAATATTTCGATTATTGGTTTGAAAGTAAGAATATTTATAAAAAAAAAAAAAGTTAAAATAGGAAAGCACGACAAGCAATTAATTGAATAAAAAATAGCATAAATATTTCAAAGAACTACTTTTTTTTTCTTTTTGCTTCATTTTGTAGAAAAATGAGAGTTAAATATATTTTTCATAATCATAATATATTTATTTTTCAATTTACTATCTATTATCATTATTATTTTATTATCTGACATTTTAAAACTTTAACTTTTAGTATTTATAAATAGTTTTGATTTATTAAGTGATGACATAACAAATTAACTTATATCATTAATTAAGTAATGATATGACAAGTTAATTAAGTGATACGTCTTTATTTAATAAATTTAGACTAATTATAAGTATAAAAAGTAAAAGTTTGAAAATATCAAATAGTAAAATAAAAAAAATAAACCAAAAATAAAAATTAAAACTGTACCCTCCACATGCACAGTCGACCGTCCAACATGCACACATGGTACAACGTATATATTGACTATATAAGTAATATTTGTGGTAAAATGTATGTTATAGGGCCAATCAATCATGAATGTGGTTGAGTTTGGAAATTTTTTCATGTGAATTAGTTTCATCTACGCTTCTTTTATCACTATATCGAATTCTTTTCTCCAACAGTTTAATTGTGAAAACCATTTTAAAAGAGTACAAAGTGAGAAATATGGTTTAATTTCTAGTATTTCTTGAGAAAGGACAACAAAGAGAATAATATGCGAAAAAGCTATGCACCACATATGTACCATAGTCCATAAAGAGTCTTCATAAAGTGTCTAGATGAAAGAAAGATTATTCAGGAACACAGTGATAATTCTGTTGGACTTGAGATAAAAAAAAAAAAGGTGGTTGTTAGTATATAAGTTTTTTAGGAGAAAGTGGCATGTTGGAAACTCTTTGGTAATGAATGCATGATCTATAAATCTACAAATTTTATACTAATTTTTTTTTTAAAATTAGGGTAAAAAAACACTTTATTCCCTTTTAAGTGATTAGTCTACTTGTACTTTTCACTTTCATATTAAAATTAAGCATAAGACCCCCTAATTTATTGTAATTTTTCCTTTACATCTAACTTAAAAGTTAATTATCATGGAATGTACTATGCATTTGACTTTTGACTACATAAAATATACTTAGAAGACAAAAAAAGTCCACATATCAAAACTTATGAACAACTTGGACATATCTAACCAATAGTGAACAAAAAACAAGTCCCAAAAGGGAAGAGTTAACTTGATAGTTGTTAGTGACAGGCACGAAGAAAAGTGACAATCAAGTGGTCTATTATGGCTCGTGTTGATTCTTAAATTTGCATCACAAAGAGTCTTTACAGTCCAATGCAAACAAGAAAGAACCCGCTAGTGCACACACAGTCTTCGATTTGCACTCTCAAGGATTTGAAATGGGGCCTCCACCCAACTCATGCAAGTTCCTTTCTTTTTCTTGCAACAATTTTTAAGGATATAAAAAAGGTTGAAGCACTGAGAAATCATACAAAGCAACATATATGAGCTGCACAAATCAACTTGGAGCATCTAGGTCATAGTAATTTTATCTTCAAACACATTTTTGTAACACTAGTCATGTGAACATTAATATATTCCATTAAAATTAACATTTAAATTATATCTAAAATAAAATTTTCAATAAATTAAAATATATTCTGTTTAATTTTAATATATAATGAAAAGTACAACTAGACTAAATAATTTAAGAAGATATAAGTACTCTTTAATCCTAAAAGCCGAGTTTCCTTTTCCTTCCTGCGAATTCATTTGTTCTTGGCCACGAGAATTGGATGATTAATTTGGTAATCAAATTCCGATATTTTTTGTCTTAACTGAAATTTAGTTTAGAGATAAATAAAATCTGGTCAAGAATTATTTCCGTCAAAGATTAAACTCAGATAATATCCAAACTATTCAACCTTAACTTCGGCACATTACTATTTATACTCAATCAATTGGTTAAATTCCAATATTCAATAAACTGAATCCTTATACCAAATTAATCAAAGGAAGAATAAACAAAAGCAAACAAGTAATCACGAACATGGAGTAAATTAATGACCCGGTGTGTTGTAATATGCTAATTCATAATTTCCTGTGGATTTAAATTAGTATACTTCTCTTTTGGTAAAAACAAAATTCGCATTTACAACTTGCAAAAGATTTACTAGAAGTACCTATTATAGTTTAAAATTTGTCTAGATTGGTTACTATAATTTAGAACTTTTCTTAGTTCATAATTTTAGAACTACTTAATATCATATATTTGAAGTAGCCAGTACTTTCCCTGGTGCAGCTCCTTCTGATTGCATGAAACTTCATCCTTCTGAATGCAAACAAAAAAGAACGGGTTTTCTTTGTACAGAGACCCTTCAAGAGGGCCAAACCCTCACTTTGCTCTCCTTTTCCTATCATTCCTTGGTGTTGCATTTCTCTTACCTGCACTTTTGTGTCCAACCTTTTTTGTTCTACCACCACAAGCTTTCTTGACGCTTAAGGATTCCACTGAAGGTGGAGAATCCACTTTGTTAGCTTTCTTAACTGCAGCTGAGACCCTTTCAGCTGGTATAGTATCCACTTTGTTAGCTTTCTTAACTCCAACTGAGACTCTTTCAGCCGAGCGGCTGCCACCAGCTACCTTTGCAACAATCTTGCGGTTACCAGGGCGCATGCTTCTGACTTTCACTGAAGAATCATGTACAGGCGATGTAGAACGCATGCTTCTGACTCTCGCTGAAGAATCACGCAGATGCGATGCGCTAGAACGTGTGCTTATGACATTCACTGAAGGTTCACACGCGGGTGATGTGCTAGAACTCTCAAGTTTCTCCGTCAATGTTTTGTTGACAAGGTCTCTAAGTTGTAGACCAGTTTTGTGTTCCCGAGTGTTCTTGGAGTAGAACGCTAGAGCATTGTTGCTCAAGAGTAGCAAGTCTCTTAAAAGTTCTACCATAGATTTGATTGTTCCGTTGCGGATTCTTGACTTTATGGTGTCAAAGTCCACATGCTGCCGGATTAATTTCTTGTATCTTCCTCGCTTCTGTTATATATATAAAAATAAAAAATAAAAAGTGGTGCATAATGAATCATGTATCAGGGCCTATTCCTTGTCTCAACTCAAGGCTTAAATTAAATCCTATTTGTTATAGCTAAACAATTTCAAAAGGAATAACAAGAAAAGAGCGAAATGCTTGGTTTCAGAGGTGAAAATGGAGTAATGAATGGAAACTATCATTTTTTACTTGTAGAAAAACGCTTAAAAAGAAACATAAAGGATTGTTGAAATTTGTATTTGCCTGTGTTGCCTAGTATCTGTGCATCTATAGAATGAAATGTATTACTCTCTAATTATTATACTATCTTAATTGGTGATTATATTTAATAGCTGCATTTACCCAAATATAGAAATAGAATATTTATAAAAAAAAATGCAGAGAAGAAAAATTTAGTGCGAACTATTGTACTGAATTTTACCTATATTTGATTCCCTCCATAAGAAGGAAAGTATCTATTAAAGGGGAAATACAAATGCTAAGGTGTTAAGCACTTCATCTACATTCTTTCCACTTTATTCTCTAAGATAATCTCCAATGGCAGTTCTTGTGAGGCTCTTAAGTTTAAGAATCAGTTCTTACTTAGGATTACCATTGGAAGAAATTGACATGACTTTCAGCTATAAGAATCGGTTCATATGATTAAAAAATAAACATTTTGTGAGATAATGTGAGACCCATTTAAAGTTCTTATATGATTGCACCATTGGAGTAAAAAGATTTTAACGTTTTTAAATCTAATGTGGCAAGATAGGACCCATTAAAATGAGTCAAGAACCTTAACTTTAGGTGCACAATTGGAGATGTTCCAAGTACATGATTATTTTATGTTACTCTCTCTCTCCCACTCCTATTCTTTTCATAACAAGTGCACCCTAAAGAATAACAAACACCACAAATCCATTAGTCGATAAATAGCTTCTAAGATCTAGAGCATGTGTTTAAGAAACTAGTGCACATATCATCAAAAGCATTACATGGTGAGAAAGTTAAAAGCCAACTATAGAAGAATAGAATGGGATCTAAGTTACACATACCTGGTTATCATGCTTATAAGTGAAGGCAGAAGCACCTTGAACAACCAAAAAAGAATCTAAGACCTCCATCAAATCTTTTATTCCAGCCGTTTTCAAGTTTGCATTCTCCTCATTCACACCAGAAGATTTGACAATCTCGCCACAGTTGCTAATAGAACTTTCTTTACACACATCAGCTGAAAAACCACTTTCTCTTACACTTACTTCGTTAATACTTCTGCTACAATCCTTCCTCTTTCTCTTCCCTCTTGGTTTTTTCAAACACCCTCCATGTCCTTCATATACAGTGTTAGCCAACTTATCTACATTCAAAACTTTCTCCTGCTCAGTGGACCCTGAAGCTTCAGGCTTGGTCACCACATCTTCACAAGATGTTACCGGAACCTGGCATTCATGAGTCCAGTTTGTCTTAGTTTCATGTGTGAAACTCCCAGCCGATAACCCATCCTTTGACACCTCTTTTGCGGAATCGTCAACTCTATCCAACATCTGAGAAGGAACATTTAACTCTGGTTCAGCCGAGCCATTGCCAACATGGCAATCATCTCTTTTCTCATCCCTCCCAGCCTGAAGGGTTTCAATCTTCATCTCAAGGGACCTGAAAACAAAGATATTGTTGAGTATAACATGCCCTAAATGCTGGCAATCAGAACTGTGAAAAGTGATTTCTATACTAGCTCCTGTGGTCAAAATTGCTAAACAGTGAGATTTTTTGAACATTTCATTTAGAAAAAAGCTTGCAAAAATTTGAGATTCGCTGTTTCAAAAACATTACTTTGCTGTCTTACTAAATCTCAGCATACAGATAAATATGGTCATGCAACTAACCCAATTACTTCCTCAGATTGCTTCAAATCTCTCTTAAGCTCTGCCACTCTTTTCTTCTTAAGCTCCTCGAACGAAGACCTGAAATATCGCGTTACCATAAATACAGTGAGATATAACACAACTTATATGCTGTCTTCAGAGTGTATTTCATTAAGTCTAAAACTAGATATGAATGTATTGCCAGATTGGGAAAACTTAAATTGAGAAAGAGAAAGAAAGAAAAAAGAAACGGTTATACTTACGTGCACCCCCCAGGATACTGCTGATTCAACTCTTCATATTTGGCTTTACAAACCTGCAAAAAAGAAATACCTCAATCAGAATGAAAGTTCATCAAAAATGATTTTCCTTCACATTTTGCAGCAAAGCATGAAGAGAGAGTAGTTGAAAGGGCATACCAGTCCCCAAGGCCTTAACTATGAAAAGTTGAAAACTAAATCCTATGGAAAAACATTGGCTTATGTTTCATCAAATAACCAAAGAGCATGCAAAATTGATTTAAATAATGCAAAATGAAAAGCTATAATCACATGCCTTAATAACACAACTCCTAGTTGTGCCACCTAAATGACTCATTTCATTATTTTAACATTTGAACCAAAATTTCGTAACCCTCAGGACATGTTAGTATTTTGCCCAACATGAGCATGCTTTTATTGGATTTAATGATTTATATATATGAGCCTTGTGATGAAAGAAGAAGAGAAGGGGTCTCCTAATAATAATAAATAAATAAAAACATTTCAGAGAGGTTTGGCCATTATGAAATGTCAGTTATTATTATCACCGATCAAATTGAGCAATAGGTTTGTGCTAACTCAATCAACCATATGCCAGTGATGATGTGAGCATAGTAAATACTACTAATTCATTAAAGTGAACAAAACAAATTGCACGTGAAAACCACCCATTCCCCGCAAAACACGTTTGCAAAATCCAACACACAACAAACACAGTTTTTTTTTTCAAAAAAAAAAAGTATTTTTTTATCATTAATTTTTTTATTAAATTTATTAAACATGACGTGGGACCCAAAAAAGTCTAGTCTAAACACCTAGTTGACTAAATAAATTCATTTTATTTTGTGTACATTTATAACAGAATTTTAACAGTAACTATAATAAATAAAAAAAAAAAAAACTATAGGTCAATGAGTCAGTCAATAATGACGCGTAACGGTTTAGAAGTTGAACCAAAAATTAAATCTTAAAGAGAGAATGATAAATAAAAAAATAAAATTTAATAGTAAATAATATGATATAATTACCTCGGGTGTGAAAATGCATGGTGAAACGGTTCGGGTCTTGAGTTCGGCGGCAATGACGGTCCAATCTCGGGTTCCGTGCCGGGAAATCGCTCCACCAAGGAGAAGCTCCTCCCAGGTGCTCCACGTCACCATCGTCTCCTCTTCCATCGCCGTACACGTGTACGCTCCAGATTATAACATAAAACGACCAGCTTTTTTGTTTTAATAATTTAAGTTCCCCTAATCCTACGCACCCAGCTCACGTTAGCAAACACCACCCTCGTCAAAAAAACGCTACTCCTCCAACTAGCCCCACGGCGACGGAGAATGATAATAATAATAATAACAAAATAACAGACACAACGGAAATGGAACGAGGAAACAGCTTTTGGCGATGTAGTGGGTACGAGGTTGTTTCCCGGCGGAGAATTCAGGAGAGTGGCGGTTTTTTTATTTTTGGTTTTGTGAAGAAAAAAAAAATTAAATGTTAGGAGATGATGGAAATTTGAGAGTAGAAAGTGTGAGAAAAATAAAAATGAAAGGACACATCATGATATCACAACAACAACAATGGACGACGACAATCGGGAATGTCGTGTAGGCTTTTGTATTTTCAATTTTCAATTTCTCAAAACTATCTCAGTCTTATATATTTGGGGATTTTTTGAAATTACCGTTTTGCCCCTTTGTCACTTTTTAGTTTTTCCTCATTATTCTTTATTGGTTTTGTCTTTCACCATTGCGCGCTTTTGCCCACTGGGAAAGTTTGGGGTGTCCGAAATTTGAATTTCCGTGGCTGAATAGGGACAAATTTATGGTCTTTTGTGTAATTATGGTAGTTTTTTATATCATAAAATCTACTTTTATTGTTTTTCTATTAATTCCCTTTTTTTCTTTATATGATAACTATTACTAATAGTATTATATGTTTTTGCTTCTTTATAAATAAAAATATTAAATAAAATAAATAAATAATGTGGAATGTCTTAAAATTTTTAAATACATTCAATACTTTATTATGCAAACCGAGTAAAGAGATATAGAAGCATTTATAGTTGTTTCATCGGGCAAACGATCAAAAGGTTTTTTTCTTTCAAATTTACTAAATGGAGTAAAATTTAAATTAAAAGTTCGAAAGCAATAATAACTTACAATTTATGAATTGAAAGTTATAAATAATTTAACTAATTATTTTTTAATTGAAATTATAAAAAAATTATGACTTTAATTTTTTATTTTTTTAACATGACATTAAAATCGTAAGAATTGTAATTCTTCCACACGATTTTAAAGTTGTAATGGATTTTTCTCATTGAAACCGTAAATAACTTCAATATTTTTTACATGTAAGTTATTTAAAAAAACATCATAAATAATTTTTATTTTAATTATTTAATGAATTAATGTATATTTTATTTTTTAGTTTTATTTAATATTTTTTATATTTATGATATTGTTTCATTTAATATTTTTTATATTTTTATATATTATTTTATTTGATATAATTTTTATATTTTTTATTAATGTTAAGGATTATTATTTGTTTTGTAAATTAAAAAGTAATGTAAAAAAAATTAAATAAAAATATTAAAATGTACTTTGTTTAATAAAATTACTAAAATATT